>WBNM01001996.1:0-35890 GCA_013399055.1 Ramphastos sulfuratus | reverse complement strand
TGAGAGAAGAAAGCAACCTAAGAGAAGAAAGCTCACCTGGCTACAACTTCCTTTCAGGTAGTTGTAGAGGGCAATAAGGTCCCCCCTGAGCCTCCTCTTCTTCAGGCTGAACAACCCCAGCTCCCTCAGCTGCTCCTCACAGGGCTGTGCCCCAGCCCCCTCACAGCCTTGTTGCCCTTCTCTGGGCATGTTCAGGCACCTTGACATCTTTCTTAAACTGAGGGGCCCAGAAGTGGACACAGCACTCAAGTGTCCTAACAAGTGCTGAGTACAGGGGCAGAATAACCCCCCGGTCCTGCTGCCCACACTATTCCTGATACAGGTCAGGATGCTGTTGGTCTTCTTGGCCATCTGGGCACACTGCTGGCTCATTAAGCCTACTGTCAACCAGGACCCCCAGGTCCCTCTTTGCCTGGCTGCTCTACTGTCCAAGTGAAAGCAATGCCCAGTTTAGAATGGTCATCTGCATTCCTGGCAAGTCCAGTCTGTGAGCCATCTCTAGGTGTGGAGTAGCGATATTCATAAAAAAATCTCAGAAACAGCTACCCTAAAGCAATTCTCAGAAGAATAAAGCCCAGGCCATCATAATGGGTTAAGAGATGGATGTAATACTGTAATTAATATAAATTTCAGACTCTCAGATTTTCTCCGAAACAATAGTCTAGAATCACGGGAACCACCAAAGCAACCACCTAACTTTGCAGCATTGTCAGCAGGTGTGAGATTTTCACATCTCATACATTTCACATACTTAAAAATTATTTTTCTAACAATATGAATATCATTCTAACAACTAATTGAGTTAGCCACTATGTGTAATTTGAAAACAGATTTTCTTAAATGTTTTGCAGGAGGCACAGCACAATAGAGGAGCAGCACTAGAGAGGTGCATTGCTGGAAGCAGAGAGAGAAGAGGAGGAAGAGAAGAAACTCCTCTACATTTCTGTCTCTACCCATCCCCACTGAAGCAGAAAGTGATGTAATACTTCTTTTCCTTCCTTCCTTCCTTCCTTCCTTTTCCCTAAAAGACTTGAAATATATCTTGCTTCAACCTACTGTTATACCTGGTATACCAGAGACTGTTACCAGAAGAGAATTCATTACATGTTTTTCTTCCTATATTGTCTATTTGAAAAAATAGTTCTGCCAACTATTAGTTTATTATGTGAAGAAAGTGCTCACTTTATTTTCTGGTTAGACACAGTTTGCTGTTTTCCCGTGGGAGATGACAAGTCTCTCTGTTACAGTGGAGATCTGGGAAACAACTGTTTGATGCTATTAGGAAAAAAAACCCTTAAGACAAGTAAATGAAATGTAAGCCTGATTTAGAAACTCCTTTAGAAGCTGAAAGGTAGAAAATATTTAGTTAGTGGGGGACGGTTAAGTGAAGAATATTTTAACATTTACCTATTTATACTGATAACTTTGGATGTGTCTTCGTACATGTCTGTTATGGAAAGATTTCTAGTTTGGGCTTTTGTCTTTTGCAACTTACAGACACTGCTTGCAAGAAGAAGATAATTATGACTACATTTATCATAACACTATTTTATGCTAATCTGACATGGTACAAGTTGTTCAGCCTGGAAAAGAGAAGGCTCCAGGGAGACCTAATAGCATCCTTCAAGTACCTGAAGGGGGCCTGCAAGAAGAATGGAGAGAGACTGTTTACAAAGGCAATGGCTTCAAACTAGAGAAAAGCAGATTTAGATTGGATGTTAGGAACAGGTTCTTTACTATGAGGGTGGTGGAACACTGGAACAGGTTGCCCAGGAAGGTGGTTGCGGCTCCATCTCTGGAGATATTCAAAGCGAGGCTCAACAGGGCTCTGGGCAACCTGATCTAGTTGAGGATGTCCCTGCTGACTGCAGAGGGCGTGGGACCAGATGACCTTTGGAGGTCCCTTCTAATTCAGACCATTCTATGATACTATGATTTTACATTAAGTAGATACTTATATACGTGTGTGCCTCTATGTAAAGGGCTCTAGGGAAGATTAAGTATTACATTTCATGCTTTGTTTTATAGTCTTTAACGTTGTGTTCCTTGTTATTATATGATGAGTTACTTTTGAAAATGTATTGAAAAAATCAGAAAACAGTTACTGAGGAACTGTGAAAACATAAATTTAGTTGTGGTTTGGATTCAGAAAACCTTTTAACCCCTTATTTCTGTCCAAAACTGAGACATCTCCATGAGGTAAGATGACTATATTAAAAAAAAAAAAAAAAAAGGAAAAAAAAAAAAAGAAAAAAAAAAAGAAAAAAAAAAAGAAAAAAAAAAAGAAAAAAAAAAAGAAAAAAAAAAAGAAAAAAAAAAAGAAAAAAAAAAAGAAAAAAAAAAAAAAAAAAAAAGGGGGGGGAAAAAGGGGGAAAAAAGGGGAAAAAAAGGAAAAAAAAAAAAGGAAAAAAAAGAAAAAAAAAAGAAAAAAAAGAAGAAGAAGAAGAGAGAGAAAGGGAAAAGGTAGGCTTTGGTTTAACAAAACGTTTGTTTTGAGTCAGTATTATACAAAATGCTTAAGTGAAGTGCAATGACAGGACAAGGGGCAATGGGTTTAAACTGGCAGAGGGCAGATTTAAACTGGATATTAGGAGGAAGTTGTTTGCAGTGAGGGTGGTGAGGCACTGGAACAGGTTGCCCAGGAAGGTTGTGGCTGCTCCCTCCCTGGAGGTGTTCAAGACCAGGTTGGACGAAGCCTTGAGTGAGCTGTACTAGTGGGAGGTGTCCCTGCCTATGGCAGGGGGTTGGAACTAGATGATCTTTGAGGTCCCTTCCAATCTTATCATTCTATGATTCTATAAGTGCCAGGGTGCTCTGTAATTAATAGATAAAATAGAATTCTAGAGCTTACTGTCTTGTGTACAAAAACTGATGGATTCACAACTGAATCAGCAGTACTTTGCAGAAGACCTTCAAAACACTTTTCATCAGGAAGACACATTGAAAAAAAATTTAAAATCACATGATCCTGTGATGAAAGATTTACTATAAATCATATGCAGAAGTAAGGCAAATTATGGCATTATCATCTCTGCTTAAGTCTTGTTCCTTAGATTTGAGAATCCTTTCTGGAATTCATCTACCAGCAAAATTCGTACTAGTGCCACTGTGGAAGCATTGTGGAGCATGCACCTCTTTGGCTATCATTGAATGATTCATACATATAAGAAAAAAAAAAAAAAAGGTCTATACTTACTTAAAAAATAAAGTATATAGATTTATCACCTCAAAGAGCCTACAACTTATTTCTCAGCACAGAAAGCCAGGCCACCCCTGGCATCTTTCTGTGACTCTGCATATCCCTGTGGGCACTGGATGATGATCAGTGGCTGACTCAAGACCTGGAAGGCACTACTACTAGTTTGTCTCACCCTTTAATTTCCCACTATACTCCCAGTGCCAGTCTCCATCTTTGCTGTTCTTTGCTCTCAACCTTCCCATTTGTGCCCATTTTCTCTGCTTTTATAATATTTAATAACCTCCCTAAATACTTGAAGTTTTCACAGTGCTTATTTTATTAATATGAAACAAATCTAGGATCTCACACGTCGATAATTAGTATGCTGCACATTTGTTCCCACTCAGAGTCACAGCTCTATTCAGCCATATTATGGATCTTTTTTTTTTCCTGAAACCAGCCTCTTTAATTTAAACTACAAACACTTCACACAAAGCACCAACATGAACGAATAATTTCTCAATGCTTTCTAAAACCCCAGTTTCCTGCACACATGCACAAAGGTTGCAGTTATCCCTTTTTTTTTTCTTTTTTTTTCACTCTCAAATACAGTCAGCAAGGTTTGCCAAAAGATATTTCAAATGTATTTTAATGAATATAAAGTGGTTGAAGTGTGGCTTTTGAATTGCAGCCCTTTCAGGAACATCAGCTGTAGTGCACCTTCAGAAAACATGCATTATTTTTTTCCCCACAAAATCAACTCAAAGCTTTAAAACTCTTCAGCTAATACAATTGCAATTCAGTTATCAATATCTGGTAACAAAACGGTTGATGAGAGCACATCAGAAAAGCACTGAATATGGTCAGATGTTCATTATGCTGATTAATTATAAAATTGTCAGTATCTTCTGTGTTATTTTTAGAAGCTTGATTTAATGCAGAGGAAGAGAGTGTGAGAGTAAAGAACTTGGTGCAGGATAAAAGAGAGTTTTATGTTAAATTCAGCATTTAACACTAATAAACATGCCAGATTAACACCCAAAACCAAGCTGGCATGTAGCATTTCCCCATGCAAAAATCATCAGACTATCTCTCCATGGCTATTGCCCGTTGCCTTTCACACCCACCTCATCTACCAACTGGATCTATCTTGAAGGAGAGACCTTAAATTCCTGCGAGCAGACTGCAAGGCACATGCAGTAGCAGCAGTGTGCTGACATTTGCTAAGCACCAGCGTCCCTCAAGTGACTGGGAGCGAAGCCATTGACGTCACTGAACAATAGGCAAAATATTTCCTCCTCCTCCATAGTCCTGAACTGTAAACACCCAGCTTGCACACAGCAGGCTGAACGTTTGAGGAGAGGCGGAGAAGGAGAATGTGAAAAACTCTCAAGTGATGCTGCTGAAAACAAGCAGCTGTTCCTGCAGAACCAGCCTCTCCTTGCTCCTTCCGTCTTGCTCTGAAGGCTACTGGTGTCCCTTTAGTGTAGGTCACATAGCATAAAAGGTAAAATAAACTATAAATAAAACTGTCTACTGAACTCACAAGGAATTTTTGCAAGTAAAATGCCCAATATTCATTACAGGAAAAAAAAAAAAAGAAAAAGTGTGCAGTCTCTTTCTCACTCTTTCTGTCTCTGTAATGAATCATAGAATGGTAGGGTTGGAAGGGACATCAAGGATCATCTAGTTCCAACCCCCTGCCATAGGCAGGGACATCTCCCACTAGTACAGGTCACTCAAGGCCTTGTCCAACCTGGCCTTGAATGAAGAGCTACAGTATTCTAACAGTCATCCATGTATTTCAGGCAAGGTGTGGTGGACTGAACATAAGACAATTTCCATCCCTGTCAGCTCCCTCCTCAAATTTACATTATTGCAAGCCAAAGAGAAAAATGTAACTCAGGATTATAATTACAAAATCACAGATAGTATATGCTCTAGATTCACTGTGAAGACTGCCTTGGCTCCTTGAATTGGAGTGTGACATTTATGGTCTAGGTAGAAAACATCAAGGCAGAGTTAATAGTGAAAATGAAAACCTAACTACAGCTTCTTGTGCCTGTATCTTAAAATTACTGGTACATGGATTTGTTAGGATTTATCAGAATATTTTATACTGGTATAAAGTGTGCTGGCAAATAATAAATGAAGAGAACCTGTTTCAGCTCTTTTTTATGCAGCCTTTTGGAAGCAGCTGCAATTCTAAGTAAATCTTCCCTGTTTCCAGAGATTTGCTGGGAAGATCACTGGGGTGGAGGAAAAGGAGACCACTGGAAACAGGGAGTAGTGCAAAGCTGAAAAGAGCTCAAATTCTCTCCCTCTGAAAAAGCTCAAGGTAGCCATCCACTGAACCAGGGAGGTCTGAAAGCTACTGTAAATTACCTGGGGGAATACACAGGTGAAGTTAATTTCTATCTTCCTCTTACCTGATTTAGGTTTTGCTCATTTTGTTCACAGAAGGTGGTGGATACATTACATCATAGAATCATAGAATAGTCTGGGTTGGAAGGGACCTCCAAAGGTCATCTAGTCCAACCCCCTCTGCAGTCATCAGGGGCATCCTCAACTAAATCAGGCTGCCCAGAGCCCTGTTGAGTTTCACTTTGAATATCATACTTGTTCTCAAGACAAAGACCAAGGAATCTCCTCCATCACTGTGTTCTGCAGAGGGCAGCCTGTTAGAAGCCAGGAAGAGACACTTATTTCTCCTGTCCAGTGCTGCTCTCTGTTGCATGAAGCCATAGGTGGCATATCACTTTTGCATCGCGTATTGATTTAATGCTTTCAAAGTGCTGAGCAAACAACTCACTTTTTCCAAGCAGACCACAACTAACTACTTACTACCCCCCATTTATGACACAGGAAAAGTAAGTGAGCAAAATAACCTAGTTTGCTACATGCTGAGGTAAATTTGGAAACCTGCAGTTTGCTAGACGCGTGCTGTCAGAGAGCGAGCGCCAAAGCCGAGGCAGGAACGCCTGAATGTAGCGTGTGCTAAACAGCTGAGAGGATCTCAGGTTTTGATGTATGCCCTACTTGTATTCTGCTCTCAGACTGGCATGATCGTGAGCTCTTCAGTAACTATCTTTAGCAGTACTACTTTTCTACAGGAGCGAAACTCAGGCCTCTGGATTTGAATGGTTGTGAGACCCTAGGACAACCTGTAAAAATATTTGCCACTCACTCTAATGTCTATCTTGGCATCTTCCCTGAGTAGTGCTAGTGCTGGAAGCCAAGAGCAAACTAAGAAAGAGCTACATACTCTGTGGGAAACAACCTAAAAGAACAACCTGAAATGGGAGTACATTTACTTCATTCATAGTAATGGACTTTTTAAACATACCTTTAGGCAAACATTTGTGCATTTAAGTTTTACTAGTACAAATATTCACAGAAAAGATATCTTCCTTTGGTTGCCTGCCCAGACAGATATCACAGTATCACAGTATCAGCAAGGTTGGAAGAGACGTCAAAGATCATCAAGTCCAACCCATTACGAATACCATTTGACAAATTTTTACTCTTGGCAAATTCCAAAGTTTTCTGCCTATTTGGTTTCACGTGGCTGAAAACATCTATTTCTCAGTCAATATTGTGTAGATGACAGAGAAACAATTCAAGTGACTGCCTGAATGTGTCTGTGTTGAAGGAATAAGGGATGTGGGAAGGAGTGACAGAAAGAAAAGCGAAGGAAAACTTCCCTCGCTAAAGGGACTTTTAGCAATTTGGTAACTCACAGTTTATAGTTGAATGGATTCTACACAAATTCACCTTCAGGTGAAGCTTCAGAAAATAAAATGCAGTGAAAGCACTGCAAAAGTGTGCACTGTAATGAAGCCTCTTACAACCTTATAGTAGCCTTCCAGTATCTGAAGGGGGCCTACAGAAGGGGGCTGGGAAGGGACTATTTACAAGGTCTTGCAATGACAAGACAAGGGGCAATGGGTTTAAACTGGCAGAGGGGAGATTTAGACTGGATGTCAGGAGGAAGTTCTTTCCAGTGAGGATGGTGAGGCACTGGAACAGGTTGCCCAGGGAGTTTGTGGCTGCTCCCTCCCTGAAGGTGTTCAAGGCCAGGTTGGACGAGGCCTTGAGTAACCTGTACTAGTGGGAGGTGTCCCTGCCTATGGTAGGGGGTTGGAACTAGATGATCCTTGAGGTCCCTTCCAACCTTACCAATCTATGATTCTATGATTTCAACTTCAGTGAACTAGCATAAGATTAAAAGATAATAGAACATAATATTTCCTCTGGTTCTCTGAGCTAAAGTGGTAGAAATTGTAATATCATGGTGGGTTAGGAACTGTCATGGTAGGCCTAAACAGGCCAAATTAGGCTTGTACATGTCCTGGCTTGCCCAGGCATGTTTTTCTGCTCTCCCTCCTTCTGTTTTGGGGAGAGCAACAGCGGGAAAAGGGACAAAGGACCTGGGGCCACTAAGTCTGGAGTCTGTGGCCTGCCCAGCAACTGCGGTAAACAAGGTGCACAGGGTTGCCTTATGCAAGGCTGTGTTCTGCCCAAAAAAGGGTAAAGCAAGCCTATGGCTTCACCCAATATGGCCAAATCTTGGCTAACTGCCATTTCATTGGCTATCTTGTGNGAATATTTAATATTAATAAACTATATATTAATATTTTAAAAATATCATCTCGCAGTAATTAATTACCCCTTCTGTAACAGGAACTTTCTCCCCCCCACTACTGGAATTTACCAGACTAGCTCAGATGGCCTGGAAGTAAGATGCAGCTCTATTTATAACAAAGCACAATTTACAAGCATATGTACACAATATACTTACAAGTATTTACAATTATATACAAATTAGAAATAATACAGCAATCCAAACTCCCACCCAGACAAAGGAAACTGCCCAGAAGGGGCTCAAAGTTACCCTTTCTTTCTCCCTCTACTTTCCTAGAAAGACAAACAAAACAACTAGCAAAGTTTATGTTGATTTCTGTTAGCCAAGATTAGTAGAAAAGAGATTAATGGAGTGAGGAAGCAAATAGATCCAGAGACACAGACCAGAGAGGGACAAATTGTTGACATTTTGGCTTTTTTATCCCTCTTACCAAACCAATGAATGATACAGACTTCATCATTATTTTCTTTTTACAACCAATGATCTAATTTCTCTCATTAAAATATTCCAACTAGCCACAAACCAGCACAAATACATTGAAAAGAGCATAGGCAGCATTTTCCCTTTCATTAATTGGACCTATGATAATCAGAAAAACCAAAGGTAAAGCTAAATCACATGTGTATAATTCAAAACATGTGTAGATTCTTTAGCTCATGCACTCATGTCAGAAATACTTTGGTAAACAGCATCTCTGTACTCCCAGGAAAAAATGGTAGAGGCATTGCATGGCTGTTTTTAGAAGCTAATGTATCTTTCCACAACAGTTTATAGAAATTTCCTCCATGGTTCTTGCTGTAGGATTTATTACATTTATAGGCATGTCAATCATATTGAATTAAGACTTCTCTTTCTTTAATGGGACCTGCAGCAGCCATGAGAAGAGAGTTTATTTAAAAAAAAAAACCAAAGATTTCTGTGTCCATACATTCCTATTATCCACAGGTTAATTATGTAAATACCCTTATAAGGACTTAGAAATCTAAATTTGAGACTGTGAATTTTGGTATATGGTACAACCACAGGTCTAGACTGAAATGCAGTCTGGGAACTGAAGTAAAACAGTAAGTGAAGTGAAAGAGTAACTGAAGAAAAAAGGATCCCTTTCACAAGACAGAGTTTTGACACAGAAACCAAAGCATTGTCTTGAACTTCTCTGGAAGTCACCTGGAATTCGTATTGCTGTTGACACACAAGAATTTGATGACTGGGCAGTATTCCCTATCCTTTCACAATAGCTAGATCCAGCACGAGTACTTACATTGTAATTATAAAGTGGACACTGCAAGTAAAAAAAAATTGCATACTATCAGAAGTGACAGAAATTACTGAATCACAGAAGGTTAGGGGCTGAAAGGAACCTCAAAAGATCATGCAGTCCAATCCCCTGCCAGAACAGGATCACCTAGACCAGATCACACAGGAATGCATAGAGGTGGGTTTTGAATATCTCCAGAGAAGGAGACTCCACAATCCTCTTGGGCAGCCTGTTCCAGTGTTCTGTCACCCTCACAGGGAAAAAAAATATTTGTCATGTTTCCATGAAACTTCCTGTGCCTCAACTTCCATCCATTGCCCCTTGTCCTGTCATTGGGCATCACTGAGCAGAGCCTGGCTCCATCCTCTTGGCACTCACCCTTTACATATTTATAAACATGAATGAGGTCACCCCTCAGTTACCTCTTCTGCAAGCTAAAGAGCCCCAGCTCTCTCAAGCTCTTCCACTCCTTTCATCATTTTTGTGGCTCTGTACTGGACTCTTTCAAAGCAGTTCCCTGAGTTCCTTCTTGAACTGAGGGGCTCAGAACTGGACACAATGTTCCAGATGCAGCCTCACCAGGGCAGAGTAGAGTGGGAGGAGAACCTCTCTCCACCTACCAACCATAGCCTTTCTAATCCACTCTAGAGTGGCATTGTCCTTCTTGGCCACAAGAGCACATTGCTGGCTCACGGTCAACCTTCCATCCACCAGGACACCGAGGTCCCTCTCCCCTTCACTGCTCTACAACAGGTTAATCCCCAACCTATACTGATCCTTGTGGTTTTACTTTCCCAGGTGCAAGACTGCACTTGCCCTTGTTGAACTTCACTACATTTCTTCCTGCCCAACTCTCCAGCCTGTCTGGAGACAGATCAACAATGATTAAAACAAAACAAAACAAAATAATAAACAAACAAACAAACAAACCCCCCAAAACCCCCCCAAAACACACAACACACACACACAAAACCCAACAACCAACCCACAAACAAACCAAACCAAACGAACCATACAAACCAAAAAACCAAAACCAAAGATAGAGTGATATTATACACTTCTTAACTGTGGAGTTCTTAAATACTACTGACATACTTGTCTCAAATATTAGTGTCTTGGTTCAGGGAAACCTCAAGAGCTGTAGAATTAAAGCAGTGTGATTTCTACTGTTTTGAATAACTGAACCCAGCAGAGATACTGCTGGTGCTGCTGGCCCAGTCTTAAGAAAGACAAACAGCAACATTGAGTGAACACGTAGCCAATAAAAGGTATTTGGAAAACCTTAGTGAACTGTAAAAGTTGAATTCAGTCTTTCATTGAGGATGTAACTTAGCTTTTATCCAGTAACTACTGAACTGTAGAAACTTGATTATACTTCTGCTGAAGTCAGTACAGCTTTGACACGTTAAAGGAAATTAAGCACAGGTAGGTCTATTGTTCTCATGCTGACTAATTGCATGCTTAAAATTAGACATTCATTAAAGAACACTTAATTGAAGTACAGAACTGTAGTGGGAAGAGGATTAGTTCCTACAAAACTGTCATTATTCACAGCTCTGAATACAAGCAGAACTTCTTTTCTGATTCTATGTCCTATGTGATAGGTCAGAGAAGATAAACTTTTACAGTGAGCGCAGCGGCTTCAGCTCACGAAGCTTACAATAGGGCTAACAGTGTTTACCTTGCCCATGTAAATGTAATTCTCTTTATTATGAATTATCTGTTAGAAATCTACCAAGGAAATTTCCTAGGAAACCCTAAGCAGACTGGAAATGTTCACTATTTTTAGTTTGCTTAATATGCAGCCAAAAGAAATAAAATTAATTTAATGTAAAACACAAGAAATTCCATGTTGCACACAAATCAAACACTGATGAAGGCTAAGATGCCGAAATGCAAGATCATAGCAGTTGTGCTAAGACTTGGCTTACCCCCAAGGCTGCCCTGACATTCCTCATGTTTTTCACAGAATCACAGAAGGTTAGGGGCTGGAAGGGACCTCAGAAGATCATCCAGTCCAACTCCTCTGCCAGAGCAGGATCACCTAGACCAGATCACACAGGAATGTGTCCAGGTGGGTTTTGAATATCTTCAGAGAGAGACACTCCACACCCACCCTGGGCAGCATGTTCCTGTGTTCTGTCACCCTCCTCATGTTTCCATGAAACTTCCTATGCCTCTAATAATTAAATGCCTTCTAATACTGAAAGTTAAGAGCAAATGTATTTAATCAATAGAAGACTCAATCTACTGCTCCCGAGCTACCTTAGTAGAAAGGCTGACATACATCAAAGGCTGATGTTTGTGGATAGTTGAAACTATAAGGCACACAGAAAAAACAAACAAGCAAAATCAAAACCAAACCCCAACAAAAACCAGACCCAAAATTCACCAAGAGTTTTGAGATGCACTGTAAAGAACAACAAACTTCTTTTGGCTAGGTATTCACTGCAGATTTAGATGAAGAATATGATTTCATCCAACATTTTTGTGGTTAATTGGTAGCCAGGATGTTTATATAAAGTAAATAGCTGGAATTGGAAATTTGATTCTTTGCTTGCTGGTAATATCTCAAATCTGAAATGCAGTTCATGAGTTTAACTCAGAACGTGACTTACACACGGTTAGTATTTTACATTCACTTCTAGAACTCACAAAAGCAAAGGAAATAGAAAAAAGTAAGTAAAAACTATGAAAACATAAAATGCATTCATGTACTTTAAGAAAACAAGTGCAAAAGACAACCATGCAAAACCATGAAAAGCAGACCCATGTGGGTTAACCCTGCAGGAAATTGCAGTATGAAATGACACCAAACCATTTTTAGGGGAAAAAAAATGGAGTTACTCCATTTAAGGAATAAACTTACACAGTCTTTCATGCTAAACTGGCAATTGATCCAGATCATCACTAAACGCAGATGTAGAATGTAGTTATACTTCTTGATACTGATCTCGGGGATCACAGAATCACAGAATGCTAGAGGTTGGAAGAGACCTCCAGAGATCAAGTCCAACTCCACTGCCAAAAGCAGGATCCCTTAGGGTAGTCTGAACAGGAATGCATCCAGGTGGGTTTGGAAAGTCTCCACAGAAGGAGACTCCACAAACTCTCTGGGCAGCCTGTTCCAGTGCTCTGTCACCCTCACTGTAAAGAAGTTTCTTCTCATGTTGAGCTGAAACCTTCTATATTCCAGTGTGTATACAGACAATTCAGTATCATGACAATATATCTTTTTAGTTCAGATTAAAGGATTTTTTTCCTCCTACTTTTCTTCCCTCTTCAGGGTTTTTGTTCATTTTTTCATGGACGTTGATTTTTGGTTGGTTGTGTTTTTTTTCATTTCTTTTTTTTTTTTTTTCAGAATGACTCTGTTTTCTAGAACATTTTACTGCACAAATTGCCCGAGTTAAATTTAGTCAATAAAAAGTCTTTAAGAGAAGCAGATTCTGATTTTTAAAAACCTCTTAAATGAAATTAACAGGCTAAACAACCCCAGCTCCCTCAGCCACTCCTCATAGGGCTCACCAGCCTTGTGAGATGTCTGGAGCACAGCCTTATGAGGAGAGGCTGAAAGAGCTGGGCTTGTTTAGCCTGGAGAAGAGGAGGCTCAGGGGGGACCTCATCACTGTCTACAACTATGTGAAAGGAGGTAGTAGCCAGGTGGGGGTTGGTCTCTTCTTCCAGGTAACCAGTGACAGAATGAGGAGGGACAGTCTCAAGCTGCACCAAGGGAGGTTTAGGCTGGACAGTTAGGAAGAAGTTCTTCACAGAGAAAGTGATTGGCATTGGAATGGGTTGCCCAGGGATGTGGTGGAGTTGCCATCCCTGGAAGTGTTTAAAAGGAGACTGCATGAGGCACTTAGTGCCGTGGTTTAGTTGATTAGATAACGTTGGGTGATAGGTTGGACATGAGCTTGAAGGTCTTTTCCAACCTGATTGATTCTGTGAAATTAAATCAGGCACCTTCGAAAAGATCTGAAAATGAGGATTCAATCAGTTTATGTTTATTTTCTTTTCAAGCATTTCTATTAAATACTGATATTTGTTGAATTGCAGCACTGCTTTACTTGAATGGTGCCCTCAACCGCACTAAAAATTCTCCTGTTCTATTATTTAAATGAAGGTAGATGTATGAGGGAGCATTTTCATTTAACAGATTGCTAGAGGAAATTCTAAGAGAACAGAAGCTCAGTCTGCATGAGAGTAAGAAACATGTTCACTTAGTATTTGTCTGTGGCTTCAGGCATATACTGCCAAAGCTGCTAAGCTTCAGACACTGAGCATCAAACTCTCAGAGTAGATACTCTGCAATGAAAATGCAATGAAAAAAACTAATTCATAGCTACCAACAAAAATTTTCAGTCTACTTGTACGTAAGCATCCAATTGCAGGCTCAAGATGTGATTTCCAACTTGCTACAAGGTCTTACAATTTGGAAAGATTTTTCAGCTTTGTAAAGGGAAGAAATATGAAAAGGAACTTTCGTATCTCACAATAAGTAAAGACAAAGGCTCCTTAATCTGTTTGCTTAGATTTTTTTGCAGGAAACAATACCTTAATGGTTTCTCTACTTTTGACAGAAAATACTAACCTAGTCTTCTCCTCAAGAAAACAAAATATTTGTCAAAGAGATGTACCCTAAACTAGGCCACACAAAATTAAGTTTTATCATGATTAAGACATTCAGAATAAATTATTTTTTTCTAGTTCAGACATGCAAATTGTATTAATTCTTAAGTGTTAAGAGTGTTTTACATAATGGCATACAATTGTTAATCAAAAGGCCTCTTTTCTATTTCTTGGAATAAAGCCAATGCAAAATTGTATTATGCCTGAAGGGCAATGCTAATGATTACTTTTGCTTATTGTCCATTTAGTTTCAATTTTTTTTTCAATGAATATGTGAATTTTCTTTCTTAAATGACTTTAAAACACTGTTTGATACACATACATCTACCATTCCAGTGCCCTCTGCTGGAAAGAATATACCCTATAGCATATTTATAACAAAAATAGTGTGGTTCAGAAGGGGCTGATGTTTCTGCACCCCAGAAGCTGGGTGTTTCTCCCCTGATGAAGCCTGTAAGCAGCTGGCTGGTACATGCTGTGTGTATCCACAGGCAGATGCCTTATCATTATCTGTCTCCAGCACAAATAAACATTCCATTTAAAAAAAAAAAAGTAAAAACATCAAGTTAAGAAAACATGAAGACTGCACAGCTAAGTACCCAAAAATCAGGAAATGCCAGAGGTAACATTTCACATGGAAATGTGTCTCTAATCCCATGTGCATATGCATTTACAGTGCAGATTTAAATTACATGGAGGAAAACTTAGTTATTTTTCTATATGGTTTGGGGGTGCTCTCAAATTCAGATAGTTTCCATTATGGCTAGCCATAGGTGAGGATTTGTCTGAAGCTGTTTTCTCTTAGACCTCCTAAAATAACTCCAGGTACTGTTTTGCCTTTTGTTACTGAAACTAGCCCATCTAGACAGAAGGTGCAAATTAAGTTAATTCATAAGCAGACAGGACACACAATCAATTTGAATTGTTGAAACACTCTGGTCTTCAATTAATAAATTATTTTGTAGAAGAATACATTATTAATAAGCAAAGTTAAACCAGGAGTCTCTTCACATCATAAACACAGAATTGCCTGAATTAAATGAAGGATGAGTTATGATCATTCATACAAGCAGAAAACATGAAATGAAAATGAGCAGATCTCTCTAAGGTGCTATCATTGTAAAAAAAAAAAAAACACCCAACCAAACAAAACTAACAAAAAACTTCCAAAGCAAACAGGAAAAATACAACCAACCAAACAAAAAACCCATTCGCCAATAGGTTAATGCTTATTAGATACTTTTCTTGCTGCATTTCAAAATTTCTCCATGTTTTTGAGTGGCACAGCTTCTCACTGGAAACTAAATTACTTTCAGGTGAAGAGGCTGGTAAAAGATACTGGGAAACAATATACAGAAAGGAAAGCCTTCTTCTACTTACTACTTCTGGTTTTTATTTAGCTCATAATGACAGATCTGGAAGTAACTTCTCTTGAATTCATTCTGACAAAGAGGGGCAAAAAGGAGATTCAAAGATCCTAATGGCTTTAATTTGAGTTATTCTGACAAGTTAAGATTTATTTACATATTAACAATGGGTTAATGGTTTGCTACTAGGCTTAGGGTAGGACACATCCTTTAAGTGACACAGTCATAAAAACTATTTGTAAAATAGTTTACATTTATTTAATATGCAGTTTCACTATAAAACAACTGGAGTTAGTCACAAGCTACTCACAAGACATAATTTTGTTTAAAATCATAGCCAGAATACAATCCTGTCATTCAAGTTTTCATCAGAAACTGGTATGGTTGCTCACTTGCAGCTGGTTTTTGTCAGACTAAATTTTATTTTACAGAGCATTACAGTAACATGAGTAAAAACCCCTCCCAGCAGGGCTTTGTTACAGGCTGGAGAAGTCCTTCTCTTATATTACCTGGAGGCAGCACAATGTTCAGCAATGTTGGATCCAAATGGATGCGGTAGGAAAATCTAATTAAATGCATGCTTTTTTCTGGGGCCAATGGGTTTGCTCTGCTCTGGAGCACAAATGCTAATAAAACAGTGATAGACCCAGCCATGTTTTGCTGCTGGGAAGTGAGAGTACAGAGAGTACAAACACAACATGCTTATAGACCTGAGACAGGCAGATGTGTGCAACCTGGCGTTACCAGCACAGTCGGGCAATGCAACTTCTCTGCTTGAAGGCTTCAGTCCGAGACCTTTAACATTTATTCCTATAATTTAAACCCATGAAGGAAAACAAAACTGACATCCTGACTTCCTTTGCTGAGGGAAATTCGTGATTTGGGTACGTTTGTTTGATGCATACTTATCCTTTCTTCTAGGTCCCAGAGCTTTCCAGCAAATGAGCCACAAAGTTATTCCCTGCTTGTTTGGGCAGGAAAATCTCCTAGTACGAGAGTATATTTTTCTTCCCTTCAGCTGAACCTTTGTTCATCTTCATAGTGGGCCTCACTTTAATAGAGGGTTTATCCCCTGTGTGTTTCCAATACATAAGAAAAGGGAAATCATCTGGAAGTACAGAGTGATCTCATTGCTCTCTTTTCCCACCAGCCTGTTTTGGAGGCAAGGCAGCACCCTGGGGCTTGCAGCTCAAAGCCACCTGACCTAAGAGATTGGTCGCTCCTGCATTCCCTCTCAGTTCTCAGCACAGAGCAAGTTCATCAAGAAGCCTGCAAATGTTTCAGGTAACATAATATTTGAATGGTAGCACACACAATGTTGCCTTAATTAGTGATTTTCTCATCAACTTGGTGACATCAGGGAATGCAGTGGAGTGCAGTGACAGCTGATGAAAAGGAACAATCTTGGGTTTAAATCTAAATGAATTTACTCTTACCCTGTGTGTGTACAGAATTAACATGAAAATTAAGTTTAGAAAGAAGACCAAAGATGCAAACAAAACCTTAAGCTAACTAGGGAAAGGAATGATTTTAAATGAAATTTTCATTTCCAGAACCAATTAAAATCTTCAATGGCTAAAGCCAGGCAACCATTAGTCTTAGAAAAGCACAGCACAAGCACTGACATGAATAATAATAAATAAGCTTTGTCCCATTTCTGCTTACAAGAAATATTCATTAATTTCTAGAAGCTTTGGGAAAGACAAGAGATTATTCTCATATATAAGTCTTGCATTCTTAAATAGATAAGTTAGAAAGAGGAGCTATGATAAAGAAATTCGTTTCAGTATTAAAATATTTGTCCTGTGGTCCAGAAGCATGGGATTGGGAGGAGGAAGAAAATAAGTTGCTCTGCCATAAAACTTCTCTTTCTTCTCAGAAGCACCTGTTGGTTCATTCCTTGTGTATTTCAATGAAGGATAGTTTTCTTGAGACTATCTGCTAAGGAAGACTCTCCCTCAGCAGTAGCTTGAATTGGTCTAAGGGGAGTTCTGAATTATAAACCAAAAATCTTCCAGTTGACTTGGAAACTTGCACATGCAGCAGAACATCAGGCTGGTGAGCTCTTTGCAGTCGGTGTTGCTAAGGAGACCAGGAGCTGAATTTGGAGAGCAATGTAAGTACGTTTATATAACGAGTTGCAGGTTTCACTGCTGCAAGTGATTTTTCCAGTGATAAGTATTGGACATGTTTGAGAGGCTTGTTTTTTTCCCCCTCAAAACATATCTGAGAGAATAAATGGAAAAGATTTGAGACAGCTCTGAGGACATTTTTGTTTATTTTTATTTATTTATTCTTCCTGTCATGCTATCTGGGTAATCAATAGTATAAAAGGAGTGAAAAGATTCTGATGATAAGAACAAATTTAATCTGAACCAGGCCCGTACAAAATAATGCCTGAAGGTCGTACACTGCTCCAGACTCATTTGTGTGGCCAGCCAACAGTTGAAAGGCAGCAGCCATCTGTCCAATGTGGGCTTCATAGCCCTGCTCTGTGAACATGCCTCCTTCCTCACTCAGCAAGTAAACAGACATAGGGCTGACTGGGACAAAATAGCTGCCTGATATTGACTGGCTGAACCATTTTCTTGCCTGTCCTTAAATTGCAGGTACATTGGATGTTCAAAGGTGTTCAAGAGAAAACTATTTTTCTAAAGCACTCTCTTTCTTGCCCTCATTCAGTTTGGTTTAGCTTTTTCCATTTCAGTTCTCCATTTTGATAGTGTCCATGTTGATAATATTACAGAATCACAGAATGTCAGGGGCTGAAAGTACCTCAAAAGATCATCCAGTCCAATCCCCCTGCCAGAGCAGGATCACCTAGACCTGATCACACAGAAATGCATCCAGGCAGGTCTTGAATATCTCCAGAAAGTGAGACTCCACTACCTGCCTGGGCAGCCTGTTCCAGTGTTCTGTCACCCTCACAGGAAAACATTTTTCTTTATGTTTCCATGGAACTTCCTATGCCTCAACTTCCACCCCTTGTCCTGTCATTGGGCATCATCCAGCAGAGCCTGGCTCCATCCTCTTGGCACTCTCCTTCTACATATTTATAAACATGAATGAGGCCAGCCCTCAGTCGTCTCCTCTCCAAGCAGCAGAGCCTCAGCTCCCTCAGTTTCTCCCTGTAAGGAATATGTTCCTTAATCATATTTGCGGTTCTGCACTGGACTCTTTCAAGCAGTTCCCTGAGGTCCTTCTTGAACTGAGTGGCCTAGAACTGGGCACAATATTTAAGATGTGTCCTCAGCAGGGCAGAGTAGAGCAGGAGGAGAACCTCTCTCCACCTACTAACCGCAGCTCTTCTAATCCACTCTAGAATGGCATTGGCCTTCCTGGCCACAAGAGCACATTGCTGGCTCATGGTCAACCTTCCATCCACCAGGACCCCCAGGTTCCTTTCCAAGAGATCATTCCCCAACCTATACTGATCCATTGGGTTGTTCTTTCCCAGGTGCAAGACCTTACATTTGCATGTAAGAGACACTAATTTCTTACACCTGGCCACTAAAGCTGACCACACTTTCCTGCTTCCTTTGTTTGGGGAAAAGAGAGATTACATTCTGCTCACTAAAATCCATATTTGCAAACAAAAGTAATCTTAGTCCTTCAATCTGTATTCTGCAGGTGAAAAATAAAACAGTTCAAACTATATTATTTTTTATCAGTTTATCTTGGTATCTGAACACCTTACTGAAGGCAGGAGCCAGATTCTGTAGAAGCACATGCAAAGTGACAGGATCTCTGTCAAAGAACTTGCACACTGCAGGAGAGTTTTGCAAAGAGTGGAAGAAGAAATTCCCTATTAACTTATTGGTCCAATGGCAGGAACAGGAATTCCTTAATCCCCAAATGAGTTTAAATAACTAGAGAAGTGCTATTAAAGAGAGTCATATATTGCTAGTTCTGCATTCAAGGAATTGCCCACATCAGGAAATTGGTTTATCCCAACCCATATAAAATAAGTTCATATGACTCATAGAACCTTGTTGAAGACCAGTGGTGCTGTAGTGAATCTAAATGGAAAGGCTTTTATTTGATGGTAAGATCTTTCCATTGTGAAACCTGAGAAGAAATTAAATATGAGAATGCCTGTATGCTGAAAGGCACAGACCAATGTTTCACAGGACAGGTGAAATAGCAGTGGACAAAACTCAACTTCTATACAATGCAATGAAGCCTTCTTGAATCCAAGTTGCTTGCTTTGGAGCACTTTGCTCCTGTAGTGTTGTGGTTAGTAATGATAAATTGTTTCCTGTTTATTGTATAAATCCAGCTTATATTTCCTGTTATCTTAAAGAGACTGCATGGGTGGCAAGCAAAGGGAAGACTGCACATTTATCTCACTCTGGTTGCTGTACTCTGAATCAGATTGAAACTTCTCAGAAGGAGGAGGGGGAGTTGCTCCTTTCCTCCATGGCAAGCTCAGCTCTGCAGAACTTTCTGAACACAGAAGGGAAAAGGCTGTAAGAGAAACAGCACCACAAGCACAGACTGGGAGATTCCTGAGAGGGTCTAGCTACATGACTAGAGGGTAGTGCTGTCTCAAAGCTGAACTCTGGAGGAAACAGAAGAAAAATGTCGTTCCTAAGGATGCAGAGAAAACTCCAGTGTTTATTTGAACCTACAAAGTTACTGCCAGCTGCTAACCTTGGTAGGACATGGGGAAAGGACATTCATACTGCAAGAAATGCTGGTGAGGATTGATTTTTTTCATGCTTCCCTCATCCAGAAGTCCTGGTATTCCCTACTTTGAGTCATCTTCTTCAACTTTTGTGCTAACACCACAAGGGGTATTAGGCTTTAGAGTCTTTTGTAGCTTGCATAAAAGGAAGTGTGACAGGAAGACAGTGGAGTGGCTCTGCTTCAAGATTTTGGCAAATTCAGCATACAGAGAGCAGAGAAAGAAAAGTATCAAGTAGCCCCAGGATAAACATCAGGACCCAGATATACACCGTGTTTTGCTAATGCATTTACTATTAAGTTGCACCTGACAAACATTATAGGATTTGAGGTATAAGAAAAGATAACACCAAGTAGTTCAAAGGGCAGCTGCATCAAACAACAGATATCACAATCTCTGCTGAAGATTGGTTATCATTGAAAGGCTTGAAATGTGAAATTGTGACAACTGATCTGTACTGTGCTCAAAGCCATTTTTGTCATATTCACTGTCACAAATATCAATGTTGTAGTGGCAGACTGAGTCTTGGAGGGAGTTCTCTAAAATAGGATGTTTTTCCACTAGGATTTCTAGTTTGTCCAGTATTTAGTATCTGTGCATGATCAAGCCATTAGATTTACAAGCATTCCATTCTGATACACCATTAGTCTAAACTTTAAAAGATGCCAATTTTACATCTGTTTCCTTGGAGAAAGAGTAAAAAGAAAATATTAATTATTTTAATCACCTCTTGTTTACTTCCACCAACTATTCACAGAATCACAAGAGTATCAGGGGCTGGAAGGAACCTCAAAAGATCACCCTGTTCAGTCCCCCTGCAGAGCAGAATCACCTAGACCAGATCACACAAGAATGCATGCAGGTGGGTCTTGAGTATCTCCAGAGAGGGAGACTCCACAACCCCCTTGGGCAGCCTGTTCCAGTGTTCTATCACCCTCACACTGAAAAAAATCCTCTTCATATTTCCATGGAACTTCCTATGCCTCAACTTCCACCCATTGCCCCTTGTCCTGTCATTAGGCATCACTGAGCACAGCCTGGCCCCATCCTCTTGGCTCTTATCCTTTACATATTTATAAACATTGATTAGGTCACCTCTCAGTTTCCTCCTCTCCAAGCTAAAGAGCCCCAGCTCCCTCAATCTCTTCTCGTAAGAGAGATGTTTCATTCCCTTAATCATCCTTGTGGCTCTGTGCTGGACTCTCTCAAGAAGTTTGGGGTTTTTGGTTTTTTTTGTTTTGTTAGGTTTTTTTTTGGTTAGTTTTTTTTGTTTGGTTGGTTGGTTTTGTTTTTTTTTTTCAATCAGGCCACAGACAAAGCTGCTAAGTTAAGGATTTTTGGTATGATTTGTTGAATTTAAATTTATCTGTATGTGCCAACCAAGAGAACAAAGTTAGACATTAAGTCTCCATTACCAAGTGGATTAAAAAAATTTGTGCAACAGACATTAATGAACATGTGCAACACTTTCAGTGATTTCTGAAACAGCAAATGAGGGAAGAGATTTGGTCCCTGCTCCTCATGTTGATCTTTCACTTGGTAGTCATAGGAATCAGATCACTGCTGACTTTAGCCCAGCAAAATATTTCATCTTAATAAGAGTACAGGAACAAATCTTAATTGGAGTAGGAATGCATTCATGGCTATATGTTCTACTAAGTTCTGTCTTGAAGGGTGATAGAATCTAAAAAGAGATTAATGATTTGGCTTATTTGCATTCCAAATGAGAGTTGATTTTAGGAAGAGTAGCAGTGAGATATTACTAGAGTTGTGAAACTATTCAACAATTAAGAAGATCAGAACTTGTTACCAGGGCATTTTTCAGAAGATTAACTACATAACCTTTCTGGTAAATCATAGACATTGTCTGATTCTAAGGTTTGTTTCTATTTTCCAGAATCATGAGATTTAGCAGAACTTTTTTTTAGAATTAATGAAGATTTGGAGCAAAGTTTTCAATAGTATCTGATTTATTTACTTTTATAAACTAGAATATTGATGATCTGCAGCCATAAAGTTATAATGATACAATGAAGATCTGCAGCTATACAGCTATAATTAGACAACCTAGAGGGACCTTGACAGGATTGAGAGATTAGCCAAGACTAACCTCATGAAGGTCAAAGATAAGTGCAAGGTCTTCCACCTGGGTTAGGACAATCCCAAGAGAAATATAGGCTGGGTGGAGAATGGATGGAGAGCAATCCTAAGAGGGACTTGGGGGGCTGGCTGATGAGAAGCTCAGCATGAGCTGGCAGTGTGTACTTGCAGCCCAGAAAGCTAAATGAGTCCTGAGCTTCCTTAAAAGAAATATGGCCAGCAGATCGAGGGAGGTGATTCTGCTGCTCTACTCTGCTCTGGTGTGACCTCACCTGGAGAATTGTGTCCAGATCTGGAGCCCCAAACAAGAAGGATCTGGAAATGTTAGAGCAGGTGCAGAGGAGGACCATGAAGATGATCAGAGGGCTGAAGCACCTTTCCTATGAAAACAGATCAAGAGTGTTGGAGTTGTTCAGGCTGGATAAGAGAAGGCTCTGAGGAGAGCTTATAGCTGCCTTTCAGTATTTGAAGGGGACCTACAGGAAAGCTGGAGAGAGATTTTTTACAAAGGCATATAGACAAAGGATGAGGGCAACAGCTTCAAACTGGAAGAAGATAGATTGAGATTAAACATTTGGGAAGAAATTCTTCACCAGGAGGGTAGTGAGCCACTTGAACAGGTTGTCCAGACAAGTTGTAGAGGCTCCCACCCTGGATGTGTTCAAAGCCAGGATGGATGGGACCTTGAGCAACCTAATCTAGTAGGAGGTGTCCCTGACCATGACAAGAGGCTTTGAGCTAGACGGCCTTTACGGTCCCTTTCAACTCAAACCGTTCTGTGACTCTAGGAAATTATCATCCTGCCACTACACCCCAACACTTGCTTTCAGCACTTTCAAATTAGTCCTTACAATGTAAGGAAAGACATATCTCAGCTTCTAGCAGGGAGAAAGGCTGTTGCTTACTCTACCACAGTAGTTACTTTTCAGAGAAGTAATTTTGTTTCAGTCTTTATCCTGATTCAGGTTTTTCACTAGACAAGCTTGAAAAGCAAAACCAAGAGAGTTTAGTCAAGTGAAGCAAAGGCTTAAATTCTTGATTTCAAGACTGGAATGATACAAAGAGGAGGACCATGAAGATGATCAGAGGGCTGGAGCAGCTCTGCTATGAGGACAGGCTACAAGAGTTGGGGCTCTTCAGCCTGGAGAAGAGAAGGCTTCGAGGAGACCTTATAAGCAGCCTTCCAGTATCTGAAGGGGGCCTACAGGAAGGGTGGGGAGGGACTATTTACAAGGTCTTGTAATGACAGGACTAGGGGCAATGGGTTTAAAGTGGCAGAGGGGAGATTTAAACTGGATGTTAGGAGGAAGTTCCTTACAGTGAGGGTGGTGAGACACTGGCACAGGTTGCCCAGGGAGGTTGTGGCTGCTCCCTCCCTGGAGGTGTTCAAGGCCAGGCTGGATGAGGCCTTGAGTGACCTGTACTAGTGAGAGGCGTCCCTGCCTATGGCAGGGGGTTGGAACTAAATGATCCTTGAGTTCCTTTCCAACCTTACCATTCTATGAAAAATGAAGGAAACCAGCAAAATATAATTATAAGTCACACCTGGCAGTATTATACTTTGTGTCTTGAGGAATTATGATGAAAGTTCTTACTGAAGGAACAGCTTGAGCTAGTACCACTCCATACCTATAAACTCTGCTGCTCTTAATAAGAGTTAGAACTAGTTTGAAGATCTGAACAGTTCCTAGTCTGACAAAGTTCATCAAAGACTTTTGTGATTTATTTTCTCCTTTTACTCAGAAAAGAACCTTACGCCTGTTTCTCTTTTCTGGCATTGTTACTGCACAAGAATATAGCTTCTGAATCTATACAATAATTACTGTATTGACTCCTCTCCTCTCATCCTGTCTTTCAGAAGGTGCTATTACAGGAGTTTTACCTTTAGGTAATTAGTGAGTATATGAAGTACATGGGATCACCCACAGTGTTAATGCATATGGATGAGTATTGAAGGGGAAAGGAAAATTACTTCCAATGAATGTGAGTTTTCCGCATTCTTTTTCTGTACTCTGGCCAAACCTCTGTTACAAGCACTCCTGTGGTCAAAGGGAACTGCCCTCTCATCTACCTGCCACACAGAAAGAAAGGGAACATGTGTGCCCTCCCAGCACTGTGAGGACAAAAGTATAAAAGATATTATTGCTCAATGCAAAACTTATTTTTTCTGCTATGTTCTTATTTAATCAAATGTGCAGCAACACTCCTATAAGCTTATAGTTTCTAGACAGCTTCATTGCACATGGACTGTAGATGTTTCATCTGCAACTGATGTTACAGTTGCATCTTACAGTTTTAGTAAGTCTTCAGCTATGGCTTAACCTCTGGTGGTGCACACCTTTACCTTGGAAACAACTTAGGTGGTCTTATAACTATTCATAACATAAGAAATAATGCATCTGGGAAATCTCTTTAAAAAGGTGTCTATTGCCATTTGTTTTCCTGGCAGTTGAAACACAGAGATATAATAAAATATCAAAGTGGATTTGTTCTGTGAATAAACCAGACTAGATTCTGAGAATTCTGCCTTCTTTGAACCTTGCTAGTGACTATCAGGGGCCAAAGATCTCAATGTTTCCAAATGAACGTAAGGAAGTTGGAAAGAGTATTTTAAGTATCAACATAGAAGGCCTGACCTCCTCAGAGTGTGGATGATCAGAATCCTCCAGCATTGACAATAAAGATGGATTAGTAGTCAGTATGAGTGCCAAAGTCTCTGCACTGCCTGGATTCAAAAAGAAGCCATTGTCTAGCCAAGAAATACTTATGTAGGTACAATTCACACTCTGTTTGTGTCCAGGATTTAAAAGAACAGCAGCCTCAGTATCTGTTCAAAACATGAAGATAGGTGTATATGGCAAAAAGGTGATGATGGTGAAAGATGAAACTACCTGCAGAAACTGACAATGTCATGATAGAAATACAAAGGCAAAACATTAATTAACATGAATGGAAATTCCAAAATACCACAAGGAAAAGGTGCACAAAAGGTATTGTGAGGTCAGAGGTGCAGCCTTCATATTGTTTTACAGAGCTGGAGAAGTGAACATGAAACAGTACAAACCAAAGGAACTCTCCCCCAAAAGCTGTGAATAAAATGACATGCAAAGAGGCAAAAATACTTCACTTCCTTGGGTAAGTGTTCTGATTCAGCTGAGTAGCTGAGAAGATGTAAAGGACATGGGCTTTTGGAGGGAGAAAATACTTCCCAGACATATCTAAGACAAAACAGTCTGACTTAAGCATCTGTAATATTAAAACACATCACAGCGTGAATATGGATGTAGACAACACTCAAAAGACAAATCCTCCACTTTCTGTGTTTTAGATGAGGAGGCTTATGGAACATTTCAAATCTGACTGGCAAAATATGTCCATCTGAACCTAGCTTTCAGCACAACTTAGACTTTTAAGTGGTTAAGTCTATTCTAAAAATGACATATGCTTAAAGAAGAGTCTTAGTAACTATTTCTTAATGTAAATGTTGTTGGCTGTAGTCATGTTCCAATAGGATTTAAACCTTTGCTAATTCAGACCTCCAGCAGCAATTGCTTCCCACTCAGTAAGCATTACCACATAACTAACTCCATTCTTCTTTTTAAAATCCAAAGCAAAGAGAATGTTGAGGGCAGCCCACAGCACTGATCAAAACCCACAAATTAAGTAACTAAATGAGAAAAAGAGGAGGCATTTGGCAAAAGTTTTCTTTCACAATAACCCACACAGAAAAGTGATTTCATTTCTGCACCAAACATTCAGAAGTTTTAAAATCCAGGTTATTCGAAACTAGAAAGGGGTCTTGAAATAAGTTTGGTCGATCATTCTGGACCAATATTTAATAGAACTAATGCTGAAAGACAAAGCTGGAAGACTTGCAAGTTCCAGATAAAAGAGGAAAGAGGAAAAGTTGGACAGAGTGGAACCCAACGAAGTTCAGTAAGGGCAAGTGTGGGATCCTGCACCTGAGGATGAATAACATCATGCGTCGGTACAAGCTGGTTGTTCACATGCTGGCAAGCAGCTTTGTGGAGAAGCGCCTTGGAGTCCTGGCAGACCAGAAGTTCACTAGCAACCAGCAGTGGGCTTTTCTAGCTAAGGCAGCCACAAAATGCTCAGATGCATTTTAAAAAGATGCAGCTGGCAAGACAAGGGAGTTTCTCCTTCTCCCCTACTCTGCCTTAGTGAGACCATGTCTGGAGTACTGTGTCCAGTTCTGAGCTCCCCAGTTAAAGAGAGATGAGGAAGTACTGTGGAGTACAACAGAGGACTACAAAGATGGTTAGGTGACTACAGCATCTCTTTTTTGAGGACAGGCCAAGAGACCTGGGGCTCTCTAGCCTGAAGAAGCGAGGAGATCTTATCAATGCTTATAAATTTGAGCAGGTCTCAAGAGGATAGTGCCAGACTCTTTTCATTGGTGCCCAGTGATAAGACAAGGAGCAGTAGACACAACCTAGAACACAAGGAAAAACTTCTTTACTATGAGGGTGACCGCACTGGAACAGGCTGCCCAGAGAGGCTGAGAGGTTCCTTCTCTGGAGACTTTCAAAAACTTCCTGGATGTGTTCCTGTGCATCCTGATCTAGGCAAACCTGTTTCAGCAGGGAGGTGGACTAGATGCCCCTCAGAGGTCACTTCCAACCCCTTAGCGTTCCTTGATTCTGTGATTTAAATTACTAATTCTTCCAAGAGAAAAGTTAGTCTTTTCTGACACATTTAAAGTAATACTAACCTCTATTTTTTTTCTGAGAAAATCTTCTCAGTGTGTTTTAACATTATAAAGATCTATCACTCCTACAAACTCCATTTCTCACTGTAGTCTTTTTGCCATTTGCAAAAGCTAATATAACAGTCACGAAATAACTCACATACACAGCAATGAAGTCATATACCAACAAGAGATGAGTGGGCTGCAGAGTTTGTTGCAGAGGAGAGGTAAAAGTGCTTGTAGTGTACAATGTATGGGTGTTAACACGAGCAAAGGATATCTACATTGTTGCTTCATTTGATTTNCATCAACCCAGACCCTAAGGTCCTTTTCCTCAGGGCTGCTCTCCAGCCATTCACCACCCAGCCTGTATTTGTGCTTGGGATTGTGCCTACCCAGGTGGAGGACCTTACCATGTCTTGTCCCAGAGAGCTTAAAAGTGATTTTAAAGTGGTCTGGTTGAACTGTATACTCAACTCATTAGTTTTTGCTCATAGAATGGTAAGGTTGGAAGGGACCTCACGGATCATCTAGTTCCAACCCCCTGCCATAGGCAGGGACACCTCCCACTAGTACAGGTCACTCAAGGCCTTGTCCAACCTAGCCTTGAACACCTCCAGGGAGGGAGCAGCCACAACCTCCCTGGGCAACCTATGCCAGTGTCTCACCATCCTCACTGTAAAGAACTGCCTCCTAACATCCCATCTAAATCTCCCCTCTGCCAGTTTAAACCCATTGCCCCTCGTCCTGTCATGACCATCTATATCCATTCTACTTCATCCTTTAAACGCAGGGTTATGTAGACCCAAATAAGTATAGCTACAGAAAGATATCCCTATATTACTCTTTGGTTTACTCAAACTGTAATCTGTAATTCTGGGCAAAACTTGTTAGACCACTGTGGTTGGTGAATCAGAGCTCTTCCACAGTAATCTGGCAACAAAATAACAAATAACTCAAAATTTAATTTGTGGAGGATTCAACATAAATAACTAAGTCCAACAAGACAGACTGCAAGAGAGTTCAGAGTTGATCTGGAATCTGGCCGAAAGAAAGGGATTAGCACTTTTTGAATAATCACATAAACAGGG
Organism: Ramphastos sulfuratus; assembly: GCA_013399055.1. NCBI lineage: Eukaryota > Metazoa > Chordata > Aves > Piciformes > Ramphastidae > Ramphastos > Ramphastos sulfuratus. The sequence goes on along the minus strand of WBNM01001996.1, from coordinate 8,224 downwards.
AACTCATCCTCTCTATTGTTTTACACAATTTGCATAATGAGGTCTAAGCCCAAGCCAAAATTTCATAGGTACTGCAGCAGCATAAAGAACAAACATTTAAAATTACTGAATGTCCTGGGTTGGGAACGATAGGGTTCCAAAAATCCTCTAGGGAATTGAAAATTTTTATTCCATCCCACGATTCTGCTTTCTCTTTATAAAGTCACAGTGAGGCCAGCCCACTGCTCCTTTTCTCCCCCTCCAGCCCTGTGTCTGGCTGGAGCTGCTTTATCAGGACAAACTGTAAGGAACAGGTTTGTGTTTAGGCCTATGGATGGCAGAGGTGCTGGGGGCGGGGGGAGGATTGGATCATTGGGGATTATAGATTCAGTTTTGGGTTGGGGGAAAATTCAAGGGGTTTGCTATGGATTTTGTATCTGCTTTGTAATTTCTTTCCGTATCTCTCTTTCCAAATATAATTCTGTTTTCTCTCCAATTCATTTGAGAGCTTTATTCTGTCAGCTCTTTAAAAACCACTATGCTGAATTATTCTGTAGCTAACTCCAGCTGAAAGTAATTGAATAGCTCTATGAATGTCTTCAGTTAGCATCTGAGTGTCTTTTAAAAAAAACATGTGTTTTACCATAGCACCAACTTAGTTAGAGAATGAAATTAGAGAATGAAGTTGTGTGGATTACATGCAGGATTCAAGCTGTCTGGATTCAAGGAAGATAACTTAATGGCACTATCTGGGTGAAAAAATTTGTCAAATGCAAATTAGGAATAAAAGATACCTGTGGGATATATTTTATCAGAAGGTAATAATCTTTGTGCTGACTCATATAATGTGATGGCATGAAAACTAGCTTTGCCCAGAACCTGGAAAAGGCCCTCATGCTTTCTGAGAGTCTTTTCATAATGCAGTGATTGTATCCAAACCTAAATTCATCTGCTTCTAAAAATGTATACATTTTTCCATCACCCAAACAAAACCAATTACCGACATAAGTCTGCTTTGGGATGGTAAACACTTTGTCCTGAACTTAATACTGCTTTTCAGATGTGATTTGCTGAAAATTAGTGAGAACTACTCAAACACAGGCAAAGGGAAAGTAAGGAGTGCAGAAATGTGAATTAATACCAAACACCAGGAGATCTCAGAATTCCACAGCAATATCCTCTTGAGTACATTGTTAAAGGTGACTCCAACTCTCTTTCAGCCTAAAGAAAGCATACACTGCAGGATGAAGGGAAGGCAAGGGAAAGTGTGAGCATCAATTTGCTTCCACTTCTTATGAGTGATGGTGGGAGCAAGCATTGCATTCTAGCATGGCCAATCTGAATGGAGTGACAACCCAAAGCACTGTCAGATCCCAGAATCCCAGAATGTTAGGTGTTGGAAGGGACCTCGGATGATCATCCAGTTCAACAGAGCAGGATCACCTATACCGTATCACACTGGAATGCATTAAGGCAGGTGCTGAATATCTCATAAGAGGGAGACTCCACAACCTCCCTGGGCAGGGGCATATTTTTCCCTCACAAGAAAAACAATGTTTCCTCATTTTTCCATGGAACTTCCTATGCCTCAACTTCCACCCATCGCCTCTTGTCCTGTCATTGAGCATCACCGAGAAGGTGTCAGTTTTGTACTCAGATGCCTTTCAGGCATTTAATAACCAAAATAAGGAAAGGATTTCATTGTTCAGAGAGTAAAAGTAATGAAGGATATAGTACGCATTGCTGAAACAACACAGGCACAGGAAGAATAGCTGGTGAAAAAAAGGAGGTGAGCTGAGAACATAAGACTCTCCTTTCTAAGGAATTAAAGGTGCATATTTGATTTGGGAAACAGTGAGATTTCACAGAATTAGCTATCAAACTCATCCAATCCAATTATCTTCTTGCTGACCTTTCATTTACTGATTTTCTTCCACAGATACCCAGAAACACAGTCCTCATCTGTGCCTCCAGGGTTTTTCCCCTTAAGAACTCTCATTCAGAAAGCAATTGGACTTTTCAGCAAAATGTGAGACCACGTTTCTAAATGTCCCATAGCAGTAGCTTACCTCAGGGAATTCAGATGTATCACTTGATAAAGATTCTTCCAGGTTAAATCAGACCGCTCAAAAATAGCCATCGGCTTAGAGGAGAATTGTGATTAATGACATCCCAGTGTCATTTGGCACTGCCCTTGCCACTTTCCCATTGCAGTTTCATTGATTTATAGAATGTGTGTCTCTAGGATTATGCAGTAAGTTATAAAACACTTCCTTACAGCTGTATTTCTGTTCTGATAATCACAGAATCACAGAATGTTAGGGGCTGGAAGAGACCTCAAAAGATCATTCAGTTCAAGCCCTCTGCCAGAACAGTATCTCCTATACCAGATCACACAAGAATGCATCCAGGCAGGTCTTGAATATCTCCAGAGAGTTAGAATGCATTAACTGTTTTTGAAGGCTCAGATAGGTTTATTTGAACTGCTTTTTATTCCCCTTCACCCCCTCCCCCCCCTCTTTTTTTTTCCCTACCAAAATTAATGTCAGCTCATTGGAGATACTGATGAAGGATGGCAAAACTTCATTAACAACAGAAATAATGCCAGAAGAATGCACTTGCCAAGTAGGAGTTGCTACCCAGCAGCACAGGCGAGGCATACAAAGAAGTCAGATGTTCCAGTGAGACAGAAACTCTTCTTGATATTTCCTTTGCAGCTCAAATAAGTCTGCTTTAATGGGATTAAAAAAAAAAAAAAAAAAAAAAAAAGAAAAGAAAAAGAAAAAAAAAGAAGGGAGTGAAGCAGGTTACACAGCTTGGCAAACACTGGAGCGCACGTGTGCATGCACATCCTGCCTGTGCACGTGTGCGAGCGGGCACGTGTGCGCAAGCAGATGGGTGGATGTCTTTTTTTTTTTTCCTACAACATTGTGAAAGTGAAGTGAAAGGGCACTGCCCACGCTCCTGTTTCAGAACTTGACCTGGTGGCAATGGCCTTGCATTCCTCAGCTGAGAAGTGCATCTGTTTCCTTGAGCTGAACCAAATGGAAGCAGCACTATCAGGCTCTCACTTTGCCTCAGGCCCTCACTTTTGAAAGAGACAGCCCTGCTGTTTCTCTTTGAGATTTCTTCCTCCTTTGAGAAGACTTGGCTAAAAGAATAAGCTTTCACTTGTCGGTTGCCTTTGCAGCTTAGCAAGGACAGAACATGTATTTTTCATTTGCAGCTTCATTCATTTTAAATATAGCAATATTTTGAAAGTTATTCTTGAAAATCACAGTTAAATCCCCCAAGACAAACCCATGCTTCTGTAAACTAGAACATGTTTTGAGTAGGACAGGTCCTTACAATTTCATCAGTAAGTGAGAACACGTTTTCGCCCTACTGTGGGTCCAGTATTTCACTAGCTCAGGCATTACTAAATGGCACCAGCCAGTTGTGTTTCTGGTGACATCACTGACCAGAGGCTAGAGCAAGATATTTCATGTCATGGCATTATGCATCTACCTTTCAAGCACTATACATTTCTCTCTGAAGTTATACTGTGGATTGGGCAGGGAGGGCACTTTCTCTTGCATCTACATTTTGTGCTGTGTTCAGCACAACTGTATTTAAATTTTACTGATATTTCTGTACTAAGTGATGGTATCATTTCTCTGAAGAGGCTGTCACAGAAATATTGGACATATTAATATATGTCTTGATATGATTACCCTCTTCAGAAGAAGCTCATTTAGTGGAAGCCTCAATCAGGTGTCATTCATGGAGTATGACACTCTCACAACTGTCTCCCATGAATAACCCTCCCAACTAGGTCTACCATTTACCATTATGCTGTGCAGTTCTGAAGTGTCTCTGGAGTGTTCTAACTCACATCTGCTAGACACAGTTGGCCAAGTGACCTGTTAACCAGATGCATCTAGTATTTTAGGCCACGGCAGGAAAAAGCCAAGGGACAGTGATGCNGGGAGAATGACCTCCCTGCTCCTGCTGGCCACACTATTCCTGATGCAGGCCAGGATGCCATTGGCCTTCTTGGCCACCTGGGCACACTGCTGGCTCATGTTTAGGCGGGTGATGTGAGATGTGAAGCCTTTCCCCAATTACTTGTTTTGGAAGATAAATTGCACGATCCCATGATACCGTGATGTGCTTTGTATGTTTTGCAATACAGAGCTGCCAACACTCATCACACAAAGACACAATTCTGGGACATATTAACATACAGAGATCTCCACGTACAGAAGAGTGCGGCACCAATATATCTTTACATTTTTTCTATATATTTTTCTTATTAACAAAAAGAATAAAGCAGCATAATTTTTTTTGCTTCTCAAGGTAGAAATATTCCACTGGAACATCTCTGATTTTTAAATGTATTTACGCAAATAAAGATTTTTTTCATTTACTCATCACCGTGTCAGTTAATTCTAAAGTTTAGTTCTTCAGTTTCTGAGATCAGCTGGATTTTTTAATTTTTTTTTTTTCCATTGGAAGAAACCAAGGCTAAGTCAAATGGTTTCAGTGGCTTTTTGTTCTTTCCTAATGTTGTCTGGAAGCAATTTTCTCAAGCTTTGTAATTTATTTGTCAGCTTTCTCAAAATCCCCTTGCAAGAAAGAACAAGAGCCTTTCTTTGGAATTAAAAACAAACAGAGGAAACCTTGACATTTGATTTTTAGACATATCTTTCATATCCTCAGTGTAATAAACAGATGTTTTAAGTACTGGTGACTGGGATCTTGAGGAAAAGAAGTCATGAGTGAAGCCATGTCTTCTGGAGAACCAGGTCTCCAGGGAATCAGGCACACATTAACTAATGAAATGCAAGCATTTTTTTCTGTTGTAAGATCTAACACATAAAAGAAGAGTATGTGTTTCAATCTTTGATCTTTAAATGTTGCTTCTCATACCAAGAACTCTACAATAAAAGTAAACCCCAATCTTTTTCTCTCTTACAAATACCATTTTCTTTTGGTTTGTCTTTCTTTTCACAGTCTGGGTAAAGAGGTTAATGAGCTCACAAGAAGATTAAATTTCAGTAATATAAGACCAAACAAGAGACAGGAAAAGTAAGGTTCAAAGCAGAAGGTCCCTAAAAGAAAAAAAAAAAAATCATTAACTTTTGTTGTTTTTTCTCTTACTTTTTCACCTTATTCTTTTTTCCATTTTCTATTTTCTTGATCCAACCCAAATGCTTCTGCAGAGCAGAGCTGTGGCGATTGATATAGGGTGTGAAACTGTTTCTGAAACACCTAGGTTCCAATTAGCTCTTGCAAAATAATCCATATCTTCAATTGCATCTGGAAACTCTCACAGACATCTGTGAGAATTCAGTTTAGCCTGTATCTGCCAAAATACAGTGTTTAAGTGTCAGGTGTTACATTCTGTACTAGCCATGGGTTATGCATTTTTTTAAAGTTCAGTTGCTCATAATATGTTCAAACAATCTAATCTTAAAACAGAAAAAAAGCCCTGGTCTGTAGTTAAAGCAGAGAGAAGCTGTCTGCAAACCAAAGATGGGTAACAGCTTTCCTCAGCAACACAGGAATGTGATAATTTTACAGCAGTCTGGTATCAACACTACAGTGTTTAATAAACAAATTATGAAAACCAGAAACATTCAACAAGAGGAACAGGTAGAGTCTCTGCATATATCCTGTTACCTTCTATAGTTTACCAATATTAGCTTGGGCTTACTGGACTGAATGCTAATTAATTAGCTAATATCCATACAATATTTATTTTCAGGGACAGATACAATCACTCTCAAATATTAAAAAAACCCAAAACCACAACAAACCACAACAACCCCCAAGACAATCAAAAACCACAACAACAAAAATTCAACCGAAACAAAAATAATAGCTGCATTGAACTAATTTCTTGCAACCTTATACCCAGTTCCAAAATTGGAAATCCTAAATAAAACAATCCAATGTTACACAAATTGAGCAAATAATGTGTTGCTCTAAAGTATTCTTCCAGTTATTACAACAATCAGAGTCTCCACCCAGTTCATTAATTCACAGATTCACAGATTGTATTGGTTTGGAAGGGACCCTCAACTGTCACTCAGTCTAACCGCCCTGCAGTAAGCAGGGACACCTCCAACTAGATCAGGCTGCCCAGGGGCACATCAAGTCTCATCTTGAGTGTCTCCAGGGATGGGGCATCAACCACATCCCTGGCCAGCCTGTTCCAGCATTTTACCACTGTCATTGTAAAGACCTCATAATGCCTTTCTCACTGAAAACACAGAGAACCAACAAGCTGTGTATTTCCTTCTTAAAACCTTGTGCCACCTCAAATTTTTCCTCCACTGCCACAGAAAAGATATTCTTGTCTTTCAGTAAAAAGTAATTCTTGTAACTGAAACTTAGGTGGAATTAAAATGTTGAATTTACATATCTGACAATATAAAAGCCTATCAATCTCTTGCTGTTGCATGTCATACAGTCCTTTTCATAAAGGAATAAAAAAGTGGTTAGAATGCCTACCTACACTACTCCTACTGGGATCCTCTTTTAGAGTCTTGTACCTTTGCTGGTTAGAAACATTCTTCTAATCTCCTGTCTAAGTTTATTTATGAGAAGTTTAACAGTTATTATTTTCCTTTTTTTTTTTTTTCATGAATAAATGCAGCATTTCAATGCACTTACACAGAGAACAATTGATATTTCTACTCAGCCTTCACTTTGCTAGGCTAAACAAACCAAGCTTCTTTACTTGTTTAGTATTAACAGTTTCTTCATTTCCTTGACTGCCACTGCAGGCTTCCTTCAGTTCTGTATTCTACTTGAACAAACACACCTGAAAAATAGGTGACTAAAACTGCATGAAATTTTCTAGACTAAGGTTTTCATGGGCTACCTGATCTTTTCTCTGGATACATCTTGGGATTCTGTTGGCCTTTCTTCACAGCTACAAGTAAGGGATTTCTGGTTGATTTCACACAGAATCACAGAATTGGCAGGGCTGGCAGGGACCTCAAGGATCATCTAGTTCCAACTCCCCTGCCATGGGCAGAGATATCTTATGCTATATCAGGTTGGCCAGAACCACATCCAATCTGGCCTTAAACATGTCCAGGGATGGGGCTTCCACCACCTCCCTGGGCAACTCATTCCAGTGTCTCACCACTCTTATGTTGAAGAACTTCTTCCTAATGTCTAATCTGAATCTACCCTCCTCTAGTTTGGATCCATTCCCCCGGTCCTATCACTACCTAACACCCTAAAAAGTCTCTCACAAGCTTTCTTGCTGTTAACTTGCAAAAAATACATACAGCTACCTCTTACAGACTGGGATGTGAAGTTTATTATGCCATTCTGATCAAGTACTCTGTACTTGCAGGACTTTGCATTTTCTGTGACACATCAAGAACTGTCCATCTTTTTTGCTCCTTATTCCCTTTTTCCAAACAGGATGACTTTTCACCTAAGCATATTTCTGTCTTTCTATTGAGAATTCTTCAGTAATTGTTCTCATTGACGACTACCAGTCCAATAGAAGTTCTACCTTCATGTGTTATGTCAACCTATGGCTTTTCATAATAGCAATATTGTGAATTACTTTTCCCCATTAGATGAAAATATTTTTTCACCAGTGCTTCTGTTACAAATATTATATTAGCATGTTTAAAGCTTATGAAGTGCTTCCCAGTTTTCCTTCATGAGTGATTGAATGAGCACATCAAGAACAAGGTAGTATAAGAAGACTCTTGTGATTTTTTAATGTTTTCTATGTGAAAAGTGAAGTGATGCTTAAATTTTCTCTAGTTGTCCTCTACGTTTCTAGACAACTTTTTATCTGTGTTGCACTTGAGACTACACAGTCAGGAGATGACTTGAACACAAAGACTGCAACGCAAAGACACAGCTAAGGTTATGCCTTTACTCTTTGACTTTTAAGGACTCGATGTTATTTAACATAACCCTTCACCAGACAAACATATCTGATAAGGTTCTACAGAGTCTCAGAGTGTACAGCCCTCCACATAAACCTTTCTCATGTCTGTCAGTGAAAGGATCCACTAAAGACTCCATCATGGGCTGCAGCAGACCCTACCATATGCACTCTCTTTTTTGTTTGCTCATTCCACATGAAAGCCTTTATCATTAAAAATAGCATTATGGATTGAGAAATTAGTCAACAGTAATTATGACTGTACCAGGCCAAGGTGGATCCCTCCCCTGGTAGAATAAACTCACCACAACGCGTGCTGTTTTTTTGTGAAGTCAGGAA
>WBNM01001995.1:16211-48455 GCA_013399055.1 Ramphastos sulfuratus | reverse complement strand
TTTTTTTTTCCTTTTTCTCTTTTTAATGCAGGGTCTCTATCATGGGAAGAGATTTTCACTAATGTAAACAGCATTTCCAGTGTCACTGGAACATTGTGATGTGGCAAGCTTGATGCCCTAAATGACTCAGTGACAGAAAGGCATCCACAATCATTTCACTGGCATGTGAAGGAAATGTTTATGGTAACAATACTGCTTTCCCATACAGTGATGTTCCTATTTATTAGCCATGGTCGTGGGGAAGACTAGGTTTTTAATTTTTAATCTTCTTGATATTGGTGAGGCATCTGAGACCTAAGTATTTGACTGGTACATATTTTTCTATCTTCTTATGGTTGATAATTTCCTTTTCATTCAGTATTACCCATTCTTACTAGTGTCTTACATTTCTGAAGTCCTCTTTTTCCTACTTGGAATCAATCCACTTCCTCATAGAAGTGTTCAGAGAAGTTTTTCCCAGCATTTGCAAGTCTGATGACTGTATCCTTATGATTGACAATACTTTTTCAACATTTCTCTCCTTTATGTCCCACACACCAAAGAGTGACAGAAATGCAGCCTGTGGCAGGGCGAAAAGCACAGCTGTCATTAGCCCTCTTGCTTGTCTTACATTTTAGAATCATAGAATGGTAAGGTTGGAAGTGAGCTCAAAGATCATCCAGTTCCAACCCCCTGCCATAGGCAGGGACACCTCCCACTAGCACAGGTCACTCAAGGCCTCCTCCAACCTGGCCTTGAACACCTCCAGGCAGGGAGCAGCCACAACCTCCCTGGGCAGCCTGTGCCAGTGTCTCACTACCCTCACTGCAAACAACTTCCTCCTAACATCCACTTTCAATCTCCCCTCTGCCACTTCAAACCCATTGCCCCTTGTCCTGTCATTACAAGACCTTGTCAATAGTCCCTCCCCAGCCTTCCTGTAGCCCCCTTCAGATCCTGGAAGGCTACTCCAAGGTCTCCTGGAAGCCTTCTCTTCTCCAGGCTGCAGAGCCCCAACTCTCTCAGCCTGTCCTCACAGCAGAGCTGCTGCAGCCCTCTCAGCATCTTGGTGGCCTCCTCTGGACTGGCTCCAACACTTCCATGTCCTTCCTGTGCTGGGGGCTCCAGAACTGCACACAGGACTTAGTATCTTCTGACAGTACTTAATATCTTCTGACATCAACAGAATACTAATTCTGTGATTGTGTTCATGTCATACTACATACAGCCTTTCAACCAGCTTTGAAAAATACCTTTGCTATCAAAATGCTTTGCCCTAAATTAATTTGGATTAGATTTACTGTGATGATTCTTAAGGCAAAAAAAAAACCCTCCAAACAAAACATTATAAGCAGCAATGATTTAAAACTTTTTTTTCAGTCATCAAGTATGCACCAGTTAGCTTCAAAGTACTACTTCTAGTTTGTGCTCTACATCAATAAAGTATTTATATGCTTTATACCTTATTCTCTAATTGAAAACACATTGACTGTAAATCATAAAAATTCAATGTTAATGTGAGAGAACCAGTTCTTAGCAATTTTGTGAGGTTTATTGTATTGCTGACAGTAATCTAATCCTAGTGAAGCCTTTTAAAACGTTGCTTGAAAAAACCAGAAGTGTAAGTAGCATTGCTCTGAATAAGTTTTAATTACAATTTGTCAAAAATATGTTAAATTTAAAATAAAGTGCTTTTTGCAATGTAGCATGTGTCACAAATAATATAATGCATTTGGCCATTACAATAAAGGAAACTGCCAGCTTTAAACAAGTCACTTCATCCATGTCTACATATAAGTGCTTAGCAATGAATATTTTTAGAAATAGAAAATTATGAAACTCTCAGAAATGAGGAAAAAAACCCAAACCCCAAACAATTTATGTTCCTATAAATCAAATGAGAAATACTGGCAATTTTAAAGATGCCAATTATTCAGTAAGTTGTATTACTAACTTCTAATAAAGTAACAGAGCATTTTTGCACAAATCATTATTTGAGTGGGGAAAAAACAGGGAAGAGCTTTCACAACTGAAACAGAATTTCCCATTGGAATTAACTGGATACATTTTCTGGACTCTTAAATGCAAATTCAGAGTGAATTCTTTTGAGGAGTCTATGTCAGATATCTTACAGGGAAGCAGGTATAAAGACAGAGCCATCAGCTACATATGTACACAGAATGTACAGGTACACTTTTATAATGCAAAACTAAAGCGATTGATTCATATTCTACATTCATATATTCAGACCAAGGTTACATGAATGTATGTCCTTTGATGTGACAAAATTTATTTGTACCCTTACAGAATCACATTGCATATATTCAGTTGCTGGCACAACAACTGCAAGCTTTATAGTAAGAACTCTGCTTCAGCAAAGGGTTTGAATGAGATGACCTCCAGAAGTCCCATCCAGCTCCAAGTACTCAGTGATTCTGAGTTTTGTGGGAAAAAAAAAGGCAAGTTAGCAGCTTTTTGTGCCTTTCTTCCCTTCCCCTCCTCCTTAGCAGATATGGATTAAAGGAAAGATAAAAGAGAGATGATTTGACATAGTCCTTAACCTTTTCCCATCACCTATGTTTTTGAGGAGAAAAAGCAATGATATTAAATACTTTCCTATGCTTACAGAGTGTCACCTGGCAGCTGCATTTGACTGAGTGTGCAGAGATGTTATGCAGAAGCCTGTCCTCTCTTTCAGGACCTTTCTTAAGATAAAACAGTTGAACATTACGAGCTAGAGGATGAATTTGAAAACAACAGAAAAAAATATATTCTTGTTTATCATCATCTTGAACTGCCCTGCTGTACTGACTCCTAAAAAGGCTGCCCAGCTATGACACTGATGTATAAACATCTTGACTTCAGACCTGATTTGGAACTTTTCTTAGAATCAAAGGCTTACAAAATGTATAAACATATTCAAAGCCCCCCAAAAGGCAGAAACCATCGATCTTAAAAATAAGTACCCACTGGTGTGGCCGTTTGAGTTAGGTTCCTACCTCAGACATAAAAAATTCAGAACACAGAAACTTAGAAGTGGAAGCTCTGAGGCGAACATTCTAGACATAGGCCATAGAATGGCAACAGTGGATAAGTTAATATCATTTCATTGGAGCACCAAGAGCTTTATGTCTGGAAGCACAGCTTGGACCTTCCCCTTGCTGCTTCTGCTGCGCCTGCTGCTGTCTTCCCCTGCCGCTGTTGCTGCTTTTGCTGCTTCGCCGCCGCTTGACCCCTTCCCCATCTTCCTTCAGGTTATTATATTCCTGTAGTAGTTAGATTCTTACTATACTGTTAAATTTAGTTTAAACTATAAGAAATACAATTTCTCTTTTTTTTTTTCTGGGTTGTGGTGAGTTTATTCTACCAGTGGAGGGCTCCACCCTAACCTGTTACAACTGACGAGTGTCTAAACAAACATGATGCAGTGCCAGAATGTTAAAAAGTTTTTCTACCACTTAATACTGTAACAGTGGAAGGTGAAGACAATTGATAGAACAAGCACTGCCAAGCTCAACATTTGGAGACAGGGATAAAGAAAGAATATAATCCTGAAACAACAAGGATATAATGAGAAAAACAGCAATGGCAAAACACTGCACATACTTTGGGGTTTTTAATCGCTGCAACTACTCATTTGTTTCCAGATGTGAAATACTCCCGGGGTTGTTTATTGTTTGGGGTTTGGAGGTGTTCTTTTTTGTTTTGTAGTTGTTGGGTTTTTTTATTTTTGTTTTCCTTTTCCAGGGTGGATATATGCACATTCTAATTTCTACATAATAAGTAGAAATAATCTCTAGACTGATACAAGTGAAGAAGAGTAATTCCTCTTTAAAAATAAGAAGAAGAAAAGTAATACCTCTCTAAAACAGGTACTATGTCTGGTACCTATATTTCACTGCCTTTCCATGCTTTGCATTTTCTTGTATTGAAAACTGATATATCTAAACTGTGGCACTTGAGCAGCATTGCTCACTGCCTGTCAAAGCAGTTCCTCCTTTTTCCAACAGACAATGTCAGAGTGGTTTAAACGGAGCTGTTCTGTGCTCCAGCTCTTTTTCTGTGGGTAATCAGGATGCACAGATTGTGTGACTCTCTCCAAATCTTGGAAGTTTCAGATACCCCCCAAAAAGTGCGTTTTGGGTAGCATGCAAAGTAGCATGTGCCTAGCTTTTCTTGTGAGAGGGGTGTGATGCTGGAATACTGTATTTATTAGAAGAGTAACCATTTCTTAACTTTATACAAGAGCTTCTCATTACTTAAGCACTCCTGTTCCTTACTGAGATAAAAGTCATGGTGGGCAAAAAAAGAATGAGCAGCCAATGACCTCCCCTGCTACCCAAACAAGCTCTATTAATTTGGCTGCTACAGCCAGAGGGGCATGAACTGTTTTTAACAATCCGAACAAATAGAAGTTAGGTTTTGAGCCAGGTAAGTGCCCAGGAGCTACTTGTCTACTTTTAATGAATTTAATGTAGCAGTACAGATGCATCACCAATTAAAAAAAACTTCTTATGATTCTCTGCAACATTTACTGGGGCAATATATGATGCAAAAGGGACTATGACAGTAAGTAATACTCTTTTCTGTTCTGTTTCTTAATATAAGAAGATGCTAACAAGGCTATGATCGACATTAATTTTAATCCTTTTTCTTTCCCAGTGATTTTTCCTGTAACTTTCTGCTGGGACAGATACTGCTGAAGGGCAGTGTACAAGCACACAGGGATATTTGCTCTCTACTGCGTGACTGACAACTGGGTAATATGTTCTGACAGATGCTTGACACAGCTCTGAAAAAATAAGGGGCAGTATTACTGATTCTGATACAACTAACTATAGAGAAGATTTCCTCTAACTTCCTTGACTTTCTTGTACCCATACATGACAGAACTTCATCATCATTCATTGCTCCCTTCCTGGAGGTGTTCAAGGCTAGGTTGGACAAGGCCTTGAGCGACCTGTACTAGTGGGAGGTGTCCCTGCCTATGGCAGGGGGTTGGAACTAGAGGATCTTTGAGGTCCCTTCCAACCTTACCATTCTATGATTCTATGATCAACCACCTGAACCCAGTGGCAGTGGAGTTTCAATGGTTTCACTTGCAGAAAGAGAAGCCATGAAAAAGAGGCAGTATAGACAATGAAGCACAGGGCGGATGCACAGTCAGTCAAAGGAGTTTGTGATGACTGAAATGAGCACATCTAAAATGGTATCTATCAGAATAATTATGGTTAGAAAGGAAGCTTTTCTTGATTACCGAAAAGATTCTCTTGCCAACCAGTTTTCTTAAATGATTTTTTTTCTCTACAAGAAAATTTCTTTTACTGTGATTATTTCTGGAAATGGAGTTAAATATGACTTGAGTTCCTATTTGCTCTAATGGTCCTTTACAGCATTTTTCATATGAAGATATAAATGCAACAGCTAAATAAAACAAATGTTACGATTCAAAGAGCAGCCCAAGTGTTTTGTCAACAATGTCTTGTCTGTGTCTGCTAAGGGACAAGAAGGGAAAGGAAATAAGGTTGTGTTAATTAGAGAAAAAAAGGGAAAGGAAGGAAGGCTGTGTTAACTAGAAAAAAGGGAAGGGAAGGAAGGCTGTGTTAACTAGAAAAAAGGGAAGGGAAGGAAGGCTGTGTTAACTAGAAAAAAGGGAAGGGAAGGAAGGCTGTGTTAACTAGAAAAAGGAAGGGAAGGAAGGCTGTGTTAACTAGAAAAAAGTGTGTTGGGTTATGAAAATATTCTTCAAAGTTGTGGTTTGCTATTTTTTATGCAACGTTTTAAAAAATTTCCTACATCATAAAATGATCCCTAAGCAGCCTTCAGAAGCATTTATAATGTTCCTAAGGAGTTATCAGGTAGCCAATGCACCTTCTTTCATGTATCTACTGAAGCCATCACAGTAAAGGGTATTTGTTTACCACTGCCTATTTCTATGGGAAGTGTCAGATAAGCAGAGAGGAGAGATCCCAGTTCTCCTATGCATCGAGAGAGGAGAGGTTGCACACCAATGGCAGCTTTGTGGAGCTTCTGGCATCAGCTCTGCATCCAGGTTTTAGCAAGAATTGAGAAAATAAGTAAGTTTCTGTGTTCCAATTTCCCCTATTAAAATTGACAGCTGATTTACTGAATGTCTCTTGGAGGAATGTCTAAAAACCTATCCAGATTAATTAAGATTGACATGGGTACTGAAAAGATACTTACATGTGCCTTTGGTACTGCTATTACAGAAAAGAATAAAACATTTAAATTATGTTATGCAGAAGAATTCAAAACCACACTGTGCACATATCACATTGATCTGAAAGATTTTTGCATCTTTGTACTGGGTGATAGCTATAACCAGAGCACTGTAATCAGTAGATTGTTGGGGATCACCAGAACGCTGGGGACCAGCAGCTGCGGCAGAACCACGCCACGCTGGGGATGGCTTGGTGTGGGGGATGGATGACATGAGGAGGGACGACCATGACACCAGTTTGGCGCATCCAAAATTGCCCCTTTATTGCAGCAAGTCAGCATGGACTTACACAGGATACACTGCCTGGGCACTCACTGTGCTCTTCACCAGCTGTTCCCACACTGATAAGGACCAATGCGGTCACGATCAGGCACCCTGTTTTGCTATGCTACATCCTTGTTTTTCATAACTACCTTCTACACAGCTACTTTCTTATCTTGAATGACTCATAGCAGGAGGAACAGCTGCACTTGGCAGCTCTCCCTCATTAGTAGGATGCAACAGGAGACCTGAGAAAGAGTTGAACTACGTTGAGATTGTATTGCATGGATAAAATATCTCAAATTTGACAGGACTTTCTTCTAGCTCTTTAGAACATACTTAAATGCACACATAACAAATGTATTTTAGAAGATTAGCTACCAAGTGAGAAGTGTAATATTGTGAGTGTTGCCTGTACATGGCACATGTCTTCACTTGAAGTAACTACACTGGTAATGACTACAAGTGTCAGCAGAGTTGTACTTGGTATAAAAGTACCATGTACCAATACAGCTTCTACAAGTATTGAAACACCTGCCTCTTGGGATACAAGTGTCAAGTTTGTAGATTGAATCAGTATGGGTCAAGTGCTCAGGCTCTGTATTTACACAGACATTTTGCATACTTACTCCATGTCAGGCACCTAACATGAACCAAACTAAAAAGTTCAGGGATTTGAATTTTTGTATATACACTCAGTAAGATATACTTGGTTCATGTTATGGTTCACTTAACATATGATATAAACTACCTCTACAAAAACGTTAAACAGGTATAATACAGAAATACAAATATCATACAATATAATAGGATAGTAAGAATTATTACTACTTACTATTTTAGAAGATACAGAAGTGAACAGAAATGGATATTCTTACCTCAGTTGCTTGATATAGTTGTTTCAAACCAGCCAAACTTAACAGAGCACTCAAGCAGACAGTTTCCATACAGCTACTGTTTCTCTACATTTGATACTGGCATATTTTCTATGCTTGATATTTGCCCCTAGTGGTTTTATTAAGATGTTATAATTGGTGTTACAAGGAATACAATTTTCCTTGTGAGTTTCCACTACTTATACATTAAGCCAGATAAATGTCTGCCAAAGGAAAAAGTGAAGATGCCTGCAGAAATAGGATGGGTGAGCTCTAGATGTAGCAAAGATTTCTGTGATGCCATTACAGACCTCATAAGCTACATTTGTCTTGATATTGTCCAAATTACTTCCTAAAAGAGTTTTTTGTTTTCTCCTAAGAAATCCTGAAAAAACAAAGAGCAATTAGAAATCATCACCATCCTAAACAATGGGGAGATGATTGAAGACTGTTAGTACCATCAGTACAACAAAAATGGTGTACCAATCTCCATTAAATCTTAAAAAAAATAATTGTCCTTTTGTTATTAACTATTCAACCTTACAAGGCTTAACTAACTATACATNCTTGCTGCAGCCCAGCACACAGTTGCTGTCTGGGCTGCATGAACACTGCAGCCTCATCTGGAGCTTTTCATCACCCCAGACCCCCAGGGCCTGTTCCTCAGGGCTGCTCTCAGCCATTCCCCACCCAGCCTGGAGCTGTGCTTGGGGTTGTGCCTACCCAGGTGCAGGACACTTGGCCTTGTTGAATTTGCACACATGTAAGTGGAGGCATTAAATTCAGGGAATGAGGTAGATAACACGTAGTAAGGCTCAGTCATCTGAGTATTGGTCATACAGTTACTTATATGCTGAAACTACGACACCATTTTACCTTTATTTTTCATACGCACATCATCGTTTTTGCATCAATAGTGGGCCTCATACTCCCTCCACAAAACTGAATGCTGTTTTGTTGCTTGATAACAGTATCTTCTGTGCACCTCATAAAATGACAGGGATCTATTTCATTTCCCATATATCAAGTACATGTGGTGTTGTTTTGTTTTTTCTGGGAAATATATTTTCTATTTAGCTAGACAGCAATTTACATTGTAATAGCCCTATTGTAATAAATGAAGGATCATCTTTGAAGTTGTGTTATGTAAAGACTTTGATTCATTAATAGCTTGTAAATGTTAGGAACTTGTTAAAACTCTTGAAACAAGAAAGCCAACAAGTAAAACCTGATTATGAAAGAAGCTAGCTTTAGGCTCAAAAGGTAATGAATCAAAACATTCCAACCTTACCATTCTATGATTCTATGATTTAAAAAATGACATTCTTTAGAGCTATATTGCTGTATCAAAGAATAATCATTGCCTCTTTTAAGTTTCTGTGCCACTAATTTCAATTTAAGGCATACATTCAGTGTAGAATATTTCATAGAATCATAGGATGGTAAGGTTGGAAGGGACCTCAAAGATCATCCAGTTCCAACCCCCTGCCATAGGCAGGGACACCTCCCACTAGTACAGCTCACTCAAGGCCTCCTCCAACCTGGCCTTGAACACCTCCAGGGAGGGAGCAGCCACAACCTCCCTGGGCAACCTGTGCCAGTGTCTCACCACCCTCACTGCAAACAACTTCCTCCTAACATCCATTTCAAGGCCTTCAGCTTACAGACAGTTGAATATCAGCTTTTCAAAACATGTGACAACCTTGAAAAAAATGTAATATTTTTACAGTGTCAATCATAAGACCTAAAATCCTTTTTACAATTACTGTATTTAAAGGGGAAAAAAAAATCATTATCTCACATTTAAGTATGAATGGCAGCAGAATATTAAATCCAATTTGCAAAGACATATTATTTTTATACAGTTTAAACTACAATTTTAAAGCTGTTCAGTCTATACCTGACAATTATAATTTTATTCACAAATGTCTCCTTTTTTTTTTTCCTCATTCTCACCCACCTGAAGAGAAGACTTTAAAATCTTTATATCTTCCCACAGATCATACAAAGTATTGTAAAATAATCTTGCTCTCATTGGTTTTAAAGTTATTAAGTATGCTTAAAAAAAAATGCAAACAAAACTCTATTAGTTATTCACCTCAGGAGTTACATGACAACCCCAGGACATTATTCTCTTCCTCTTTTTCTTCCTCATTACAGTGGTTTTGGGACACTGGCCAGAAATGCCTGGCTCTGCTGTCACAAAATCCCTGTAATGGCTTAATTAATCCTCTTTGGACTGTGATGGGAAAAGTAGGGTCAAAAGAAAAGGATTCTACTCAATGTACCTTATAACCTCAAAACGCGTCACAAAGAAGAATATAAATTGGAGCAAATGTACAATTTCTCTCATTTAACAGGGAAAATTTAGGTAGTTTTCAACTGAAGCTACTCTCAGTTGGAAAAAAGGTAAGTGGTTTGACTTTGCCTCCTTAAGCCATTGGCACTGTGACACTGAGGATCAAAAGCTAGGTTGTCATTTATCATGTGTATTTAGCTTCTAAAGTTTCTGAAGGCTTTCCAATTGGCCTTTCACAGATACTTCAAGTATCTAAAAGGGGCCTACAGGAAGGCTGGGGAGGGACTATTGACAAGGGCTTGCAATGACAGGACAAGGGGCAATGGGTTTGAACTGGCAGAGGGGAGATTGAAACTGGATGTTAGGAGGAAGTTGTTTGCAGTGAGGGTGGTGAGACACTGGCACAGGTTGCCCAGGGAGGTTGTGGCTGCTCCCTGCCTGGAGGTGTTCAAGGCCAGGTTGGAGGAGGCCTTGAGTGAGCTGTGCTGGTGGGAGGTGTCCCTGCCTCTGGCAGGGGGTTGGAACTGGATGATCCTTGAGGTCCCTTCCAACCTTACTATTCTATGATTCTATGATTCTACATATATATATATACACATATATCTAGATATATGAAGCAAAATGTTTTGAGAAGTTGGTTTGCTGATTATTTCTCAAAGTTAGTGCCAAGTCCTATTGGTAAACCAATCAGGAAATCAGGAAAATTTTATTAAAAAGCTTCTGAGCAAATTCCAAGGAACTAATCACAACTTTGAGTGACTCACTGAATAGACTACAGGATAGGTCTAGGAACAGTAGGTCTACAGTTGGAGGCTGCTGAGGTCAGCCACATAAATTTTAACAGAGTATGATGCCAGACAACAATATGCAGCCCCAAGCTCCTTCCTAGACCTTGGACTGTTAATGGAAGATCATCATACTGTGTTCCTATAGAATCTGACTGCCAACCAGGAGCTGTTACTTGTTTACACATGCCTAGCAAGCAGAAGTTGTGGATTCAGTGCCCACAGGAGTTGTGTGTTCACCTGACTTTGGCATCCAGCCCCTGCCCTCAGGGATTACTCGTTCAGTTTCCTATCCAATGGCTCTTGAAAGCATAAGCAAGCTTCTTCTGCAGAACCAAGTTGTGACAGCTTCCACTTCTCTGGTAAGCACCTATCAAAGGTGCAAACGTATCCTTGCCGCCATCTCTCCAGTTCTCTGATTAATTGCATTAGCTTGCACACATTTTCACCAGAATAGTGTGTTAGGTACAGTTAACCCTCATGACACTTATGGGATCCCAAAATCCTCTTGGGGTAAGTAATATCCATGACACTGTAAACACAAGATCTACATGTATCTTGGTTTTCAATCACATTTAGAGCAAGAGAGAAACGATTCATCTGAATTGCCATGGATCTGGGCACACACTGCTGAAAACCTTCAGGAGTCTTAGAAGCTTTCAAAATAATTATATGAATAATCAGGAAGGTAATCTCAGTCAACACAAGCTTCCAACTGAGCACAGGATCAGTGAAGTAGATTGAATTCACAAATCTACCTAGTTGCATTCCTGTTGCCTATCTCCTTTTTTGGACCTAGTTGTAGATATGTGGCAGCAAATACCTATGCCATGAAGCAGAAAAATATGGCATCATCCAAGCTGACTGATATCAGAAAGAATTACTCTACTCAAAGTTAAGCACTTTATACATGTTACCTATCAAGTTTTAGAATAATAGGCTCATACTTTTACAACAATGCTATATATATTGTATTGCAGTAATAACATTATGTCATTTCAAAACAAGAACCCATACTGACTCATGACCATTACTGTTCCACTGATCCCAAGTGCCTTTTGACATCATTTAAATGTCGCCTACAGAATGTTCTTTTGATGGGAATTTCACACTCTCTTCAGGCCTTGCAAAAACAGTTGTCAAGGAAACTAATTAGTTCCACAATCATAATTGCAATAATGATTCATATAGAGAAGACCTGATGTAACAGACTTCTTACAACTGCTTAAAGGTTATGGGAGAGCACTGAAACAAAAAAAGCCCTTAAATAATTGCAAAGCAGTGTTCAGGTGAGAATGTTCTATCTTCTGAAACTAAATTCATAAAGCTGCTTTCTATTTTAAAGTCTGAACACCACCTAAATTTCCATTTACAGAGGCATATCACGTTTCTGTGTTGCAGCAGCTTTGGCAATAATATGGAATACTTTAAACAATTAAAACAGACTAAAGTAAGACTGTGTTGCAAAACACTATTTGAATTTAACTATGGAAATTCCTTACTGAAATTCAAGTGCATAAACCAAGTATTTGCACTAGATCTGGATCTGAAACTATTCATGAATTACTCCATTCTATAAATAAAAGTAACAATGCTTCTGATACCAACAAATTGCTATGGAATACTAAAAGAAATGTGCAGAGATCTAACTTCCCTGAAAAAATATTGTAAGAAAACTTGTGATAGATGGAAAAAACCTAATCACTTATTTCAAACAATGACAGTCTATGATCTGATCATACTCATTGCCATTTTACTAAGACCAATGCTAGTCAGATATCCAGGCTGAAACACAGGTATTGATATGCTTTACATTTTAATACATTGCCCATTGTGTTTATTTGGCAAGATTTTCATTGTATTGTAATACTCCAAGAGTTTATTATACAGCATACAGAAAACACTAGTTTTAAAAATGGTGATGATGCTAAGCTAATTTGGGTTTTAGTATTAAAGATACCAGCTCATAATTAAGATAAAAAGTTGGAAATCTCTTCCTCATGACATTTGTTTTATAAAAATTAAAATTACCTATAATATATCAGAAATTAACATATTTTATGTATGTTCTAAATGAAAAAAAAAATTGCTTTATTGTTCCAAAATATACCTCTACTTTGAAAAGCACTGTGACTTGATAAATTACTTAATGAAACACACTCATTATTAACTACTGTCAGTATTCCTTAAAAAAAAAAACTTCCAGACCTTCCCATTTACACACTTACAAATATGAACTTTACTACAGATTTCAAAGCTTCTAAATAGGTCCAATAGAAATTTGCATGCTCACCATGTTAGGGTGAATCAGTAGGATGGCACTTAAATGAGAGTATTTGAACTCTTAACCTCACCAGATTATTTGAACTCTTAACCTCAGCAGATTCTACAATAAGTATCTTTAACACATGTGTATTTTGAAGTATATGTAGAGATGCAATTGAAATAAAAAAAATAAACATCTGAGTTGCTTACAACAAATAGGCAGCAGGATTTTAAAGTGTATAGCAGGTGCATCTTGAATACTATTTTTCTAGCTGTCAGCATCTTGGTTCGAGTCAGTATGTTTTCTGTACTTACAAATCACTTCATAATTAAGAGAAAAGTAGGAAACAGGGCACCATTTCAGGGTTCTGAACTGAGTCTTTGCTGGTAATAGAGTATGTGGTCTGACGCTCCGCCAGTTAAAGACTTCAGCTAGCTTACGGTGAACACCACACATGAGTGTACTGCAAATAGCAAACAATTAACAGAAAGAAAAGACTCTAAAACGAACTTACCTGTGATAATGTTGGGCTTTGGTGGCATGCTGAATTCATACAACGTTGGTTCAGAATAACCCAGTCTGTTGGCAGCAGTAATTTGCACTTCATAACCCATGGTCCATTGAAGATGCTCTAAGATGATGTGGTCTCTACTACCCTGCACTTTTTTTTCTAGCCACTGGTCCTCCTTATCTTTCTGTAAAATGCAAACAGAAGTTTAAATTGTCAACAAAACCTTGTAACATTCATCTAACTGTGCATGATGCACAAAATAAAAATTATGGAGTTTCATTTACAGAGCTTATGAATATGCAAATAATCTAATGCTGAAGTTCTGAGTACCTGAACTTTTTGTAATTTTGACCACTCCTAATATTTTCTTCACAATGCTGATTTATAAATTTTGTGGTCAATTCTTTTTAATCTATTGGCTTCAATCCTACTTTGCCCAAATACTGATGCTGCTCTTGAGGAACAGTGGGATAATTATTTTTAAATGCTGGTAAGAATAAATTCTGCTAAAGGTCTATTTTATATAAATGTTTCAATTACATTTTAATGACTATTCTTTAAAACAAACTCTCCATGAAATGCAGATTTAAATTCTTCATGAATGCAAACTGTGCTCATATGATATGTTAGTTATATAAAGAAAATCTATACTAACTGTATCAATATTTGGTACCATAGCAACATTTTGCAAACCAGTTTTNGGACATGGAACTGTTGGAGTGGGTCCAGAGAAGGCCACCAGGATGCTGAGAGGGCTGCAGCAGCTCTGCTGTGAGGACAGGCTGAGAGAGTTGGGGCTCTGCAGTTTGAATTCTATGATTCTACATTAAGAGTCTTACCTACATTAAAAGCAAACATTATTGAGAAGAACACACATGCTTGGATTAAATTACTTACACTTCTGTACTTGACAATATATTCCAAAATGGGAGCACCTCCATCATCTTGTTTAGTGATGCTAAGTTTAAAACTTTTTCCACTTCCTGGTTGTCCATGAATTGAAGGGGGGCTTGGCTCCCCTAAAGAAGGGAAAAAACAATAGATAACAACTCAGCAATAGTGTAAGCCTTCAACTACAGCTGGGAACTTGCCCAGAATACTATTAATTGAAATCTTTAAAATTAACGAGACACCCCCTCCCCCCAGCACAGCAGAACACCCTTATTAACTGTGTTAAGTATTTTGCTTAAAATATGTTCTAACATAAATTAATTATGTTTATAGGTAAAGTCTGTTAGGAAGTTTTACATCAGATCTCAAATGAACATGCACTGTCAAACTAAAGTGTCTCACCTATCTATGAATTTGCATTCACCCAGAAACAGTCCCTTTACAAATATTCCAGTATTTATGCTTATCTCTTATCAAAGTACAGATAAACCTGAACATAGAATTTTTCTAGCTGTCTATCAGATAATTTAAAGCATTTTCTAATTACTTTTCTATTAGGTATGATATTCCATATGAATAACAATAAACTATTTGTTCCATCAACACATTTATAACATACATATACTTTAATCAAAAAGAAATTGGAAAGCTAATGAGTTACTGGGTTTGGATGGAAGAAATGCATCAATGCAAACATAATAGAGTAACACAGGAATATTTTTTATTTGTTGCATGACTTCTGGTTTAATTTCACTATTTAACTACGCTGAGAGACATCTTATTAAGAAAACAGTTTTGTTGTAACAGATTTATGAGAGACTAGTCTAGTAATAGCTGCTGCTGTACTTTGGTATATCTGTTTAAATACTATACAGTGTCATCTGCTAGTTCCATTGTTTTTCTTCTTTTTTTTGTGTTTAATTTATTTATTCCCATTTTTATCTAAAAATAATTTGAGGAAATGAATTTTCATTGCCCCTTAATAATTCAGTGTTACTTTCATGTGTATAAAGATTACTAAAAACACAGAATTAGCTTTGTAGCATTTATCATTTGAATGTTAAAAAAGTTTATGTTCATCAATTTTATGTATCTTAAGATTTCTGTTAAGACATAGACGCACACATGCCTAAAAGGAGAGCCACTGAGGAACAGTTTGGCAACTGCAAAATTTGTGGCAGTACATTTTTACTGCAGAAATGTCTCTAGAAAGGCCCAATTCATTTCTCACAGAGATCTGAAATACCCTGAGTGTAAACAAGAAAAAGGGTTAATGTTATTCATGGTTCCTGCTCTTGGATATAAAAGAAAGATTCCTCTGAGTTTGCAAAGCACAGATTATGGAATAAATTCTCCACTTTAAATTTACAAATACTACTTGGTGGTGAAGAAGGAGGAGTAAGAGGAATAAAACATGATTTCTGAGAAAAAATGTAAAGACTGATGTTATACACTGGGAAGCAGCATATAATAAAATATATATTACCCACAGTAAATCATATTTTATTTTTTTAGCTTATATGGAGATCAAATACTCTAATACTTGTTTACACTTTCATTTAATAGTGTAAGTATTACTCACGGACAGGTAAGGTCTGAAAGATCTCAATTTTACTGTATTCTCCTTGCCCTTTTCCATTCACAGCAGCGACTTTGATTTCGTATGTGGTATTTGGCTCCAAATTGCTGAGAAGGACTGTTGCTAAAAGAAAGGAAAGAATAAATATAGGGAAAAAAATTGATGAAATAAAAGTTTTGTTAAAAACACCAGCCAATTTCGTTATTTGTTTGCTTCACTTGTAACTTGCAAGTCACAGTCTTCTAATAGTCTAGTAGTTCCAAACTTAGTTTTCTTGTTGAGTGCTAGTATAGGCCTATCTTCTTCATTGTGTAAGACCATTGTGACTGAGCAAGTTATGCTTCCCAGGGAATTTAATGTCAGTGTCAGAGAAGTCATAGGCAGCAATTAAGGACTTTGATGGGGCTTGGTACTTTATATTTGGGGATTGAGCTGCTGCAGAGCAGTGAAGGGGAGAAGGACTTGGGAGGCCTGGAGGATGGAAGGATGGTCATGAGCCAGCAGTGTGCTGTTGTGCCAAGGAAGGTCACTGCCATTCTGGGGTGTATCAGAAGGGCTGTGGTTAGTAGGTCGAGGGAGGTTCTCCTGCCCTGGTGAGGCCTCATCTAGAGTATTACATCCAGTTCTGGGCCCCCCCAGCTCAAGAAGGACAGGAGCTGCTGGAGAGTCCAGTGCAGAGCCACAAAAATAATTAAGGAAGTTGAACTTCTTCCTTATGAGGAGAAACTGAGGGAGCTGGGGCCGGGAGCTGGAGAGGAGCAGACCAATGTTTATAGATGTGTAAGGGGTGAGCGCCAGGAGGCTGGAGCCAGCCTCTTCTTGGTATGCCCAGTGACAGGACAAGGGGCAATGGGTGGAAGCTGAGGAATAGGAGGTTCCATGTGAACCTGAGGAAGAATTTTTTCCCTGTGAGGGTGACAGAGCACTGGAACAGGCTGCCCAGGGAGGCTGTGGAGTCTCCCTCTCTGAAGATATTCAAGAACAGTCTGGATGGGTTCCAGTGTGATCTGCTCTGGGTGATGCTGCTCTGGCAGGGGGACTGGACCAGATGATCTTTTGAAGTCCCTTCCAGCCCCTGACATTCTATGATGCTATGATTCTATATTCAGATTGTGAGCACAGGAGACATGAGCCTTACAAATTGTTTTGCTGGAAATGGGCATGTTCAAGCCACCTTCATACCATTGTTCCCTCATGGAAAGCAGCATCAACCATCCTAGAACTACACTCCTGGATGCAGCTATGTGCACATTAGTGGTGAATTACTGGTCCTGTGCTCTGCAAGTTTATTGATGTATTCAAGGCCTAAAATGACAGATATCTATGATGAATGGAGGAGTTCTGAGTTATCTACAAAGCATCTGAAAGTGAATTAAGTAGGTTCATACATATTCAAGAGATGTCAAATTACAATAATCAAAAATAGTGATTTGGGCCTTGAACTCGGAACACTTTCATCAGAAATCATGACTAAATTTCCCTGGCAGCAATCTTTCACATGGCCTGAACCTATTTCTGTGATTCTACATGGACATGTCCTCAGAAGAAGAAAATAAAGCAAAAAGTCTTGCCAAAAAAATAATATTATACAGAATTAAGAAGATTCCTGCCCTAATGAAGGAGGGCCACAAAGATGCTGAGAGGGCTGCAGCAGCTCTGCTCTAAGGAGAGGCTGAGAGAGTTGGGGCTCTGCAGCCTGGAGAAGAGAAGGCTTCCAGGAGACCTTAGAGTAGCCTTCCAGCATCTGAAGGGAGCTACAGGAAGGCTGGGGAGGGACTATTGACAAGGGCTTGCAATGCCAGGACAAGGGGAATGGGTTTGAACTGGCAGAGGGGAGATTGAAACTGGGTGTTTTCTTTACAGTGAGGGTGGTGAGACACTGGCACAGGTTGCCCAGGGAGGTTGTGGAGCACAGAATCACCCAACGTGATCACAACCTCCCTGGAGGTGTTGAAGGCCAGGTTGGAGGAGGCCTTGAGTGACCTGTACTAGTGGGAGGTGTCCCTGCCTAGATGATCTGTGAGGTCCCTTCCAAGCTCACCATTCTATGATTCTATGATTCTATAATGTAGAGCAACAAATCTAGAAACAGAATGAAAATAGAAAAGAATGTTGGATTGTGGGAGTGCAGTATTGCATATTACATAAATGTACAGACTATGTATATAGTATGTATATAGTAGGATATATAACTAACATCAGCACTGACTGTGCATCTGGAAACTCTGACCCATACAAAGTTCTTGGACCAATACCCCACATTTACAAGAAAGACTCTTTTCACTGCCTCTACAGCAACTGCCACCTTGCTGTTTGCCATCCGTGTGATGAGTTCTTCAGGTATCAGATTCATACTCAGGAATGCAGAGAAATTGGATGTACTGATGTACTTCTTGTGCCCAGAAAAACAGGGGCTTATGGTCAAGCAGGCTACATAAATGGCATGCCTTGTAAAAGAGGCAGCAGTCTCTGCCTCTAAGGAGCTCAGACTTTTTCATCATAGAGGAGTGCTTTAATAGTTGCTTTAGGCTTGCTTTTCAATCCATACATTTAATATAAGTATCATTATTTGTACTCTTACTCTTTTGAGTCCAGGCTTATTAGAATTTCTATTTCTTTAGTTTCTGCAGTAGCCAGAGATCACATTACATGTGGAGCTAAAGGGATTTAATGAATTTTGGAAAGCCAGTAACTTCTACATTTGTCATTGAAACACAGTAATTGTTTTCTTGTAAACAAACCAGTAGAATTGTGTAGCTTCAGCATATTTTCATTTAAGCATTTCGAACTATAAAGTACAACCATGTCATGAAAAAAATAAAATACTATCATGAGAACAGGAACAGAATTTGGAGAAGGCAAGGATTATTACATGTAACATTCAGTCATGGTAAGATGAAATTTAAAACCTAAACCAAGTGGTAGGATTGTGTTTGACTTGCCTTTCAGCCATGATTACTTACCAAGGCTGAACAATTCCACTGAAAATAAACCTTAGGGCATACTAAAAATCAGTGTCACTGTAAATATTTTTAAAATTTAAATAACAAAAAAGCATGACTATGAGTCTACATTTAATAACACATGAATGTGTTTACATAAAACCTAAAGACCTGATTATACTTAAGTGACTCCTGAGGCCTATCTAAATAAACAGCATTACTTACGTATGCAGTATTTAGTATTTATGAGGACAGGCTGAGAGAGTTGGGGCTCTGCAGCCTGGAGAAGAGAAGGCTTCCAGGAGACCTCAGAGTAGCCTTCCAGGATCTGAAGGGGGCTCCAGGAAGGCTGGGGAGGGACTATTGACAAGGGCTTGCAATGCCAGGACAAGGGGCAATGGGTTTGAACTGGCAGAGGGGAGATTGAAAGTGGATGTTAGGAGGAAGTTGTTTGCAGTGAGGGTGGTGAGACACTGGCACAGGTTGCCCAGGGAGGTTGTGGCTGCTCCCTGCCTGGAGGTGTTCAAGGCCAGGTTGGAGGAGGCCTTGAGTGACCTGTGCTAGTGGGAGGTGTCCCTGCCTATGGCAGGGGGTTGGAACTAGATGATCCTTGAGGTCCCTTCCAACCTTACCATTCTATGATTCTATGATTCTATGATTTAAAAAATCAATATGCACTTTAGGATCCCCTGCATGTCTAGATACAATGACTTACAAATACACTTAAAGAATCCATCCTACCAAATCTGGTATCATATTATGCCTTCAAAAACTGGAGCTGCTTGGTACCAGTGCTGGTATTATATGGATGTGTTGTATACATAGGCAGAAAACTGTAACTATATCCTCCTTGAAAACAAAGAACAGAACAGTTCTTCATCACAGTACTTTAAATACTCCAGTTGTAAATGAATACTTAGGTTAATTAGCTAAGATTAAGAATCTGTCTCACAGTATGTTAAAAAAAGTGCAGGGCTTAAATATCTAAGAGAAGTGAAAATTTCACAGCTTGCAATTATGGTAAAAATGGAATAAAATATTTTATAAATTAGTTATTTTTTTAAGCTACATAATCTATCATTTAAATATAAAATTAGCTTGTTCATCTGTCCATAAATAAATGAAACTCTTCTTACAGGAGTCCATAGCTCACAATGAATGTTTTGATTAGTTTTCAATGATAACTTCAGTAAGCCATTGCAAAATTTTAAATAATAATTAAAAAAAATATTACTTTGAACACACAAATGAGAAAAAAATGGTCTACTATATACTGTATGCATCAGTTATGCCATAGGTATAATCCCTGAAATACACTGTCTCATCTATACTGAAAGTGAAGTTCCTTTCTTTCAGAATATGATTTTCTTTTTCCCATTCTTTTACTAAGTGTCCTATCTATCTGCCTCTGTTTTTACACTGTTCTTCTTTACTTTACTTGAAGAATTCAGTTTTGTAGACTAATTGATTTTGCTGTGATTATTCACAGAATGACTGTTTACATTGAGGACTATACTCAAAGGACTACTCCAAAGACAAAAAAGCTAAGACTCTTTTATGAACTCTGCAAGCATTGCTGGGCTCCCTTAACATGATGCACAACAGATTAGATTAGGTGTTTTCAATTTATACAAAGAGGGAGGATGCCAGTGATGTGGTATCTTTGGAGGAGATCTTGAAACAAGAATCTTCTGATTATTTTGCTTTTGGTTTAGCAAACTGCGTAGAGAGTTTAAAGTAAAATTATAATTTTTTTTGGACAGGGCATGCAACAAACAATTTTATTTTTTTTTTTTTAAATTATAGTCCACAATTTAAAAACAAACAAAAACATTAAAAAGAAAATTAAATCTTACTGTATAGCAAAAATCAACTTAATGTATTTGGTGGCAAGGATCCTAAAATTTAAGCAATGTTCTTACACAGGTTCTTCAAATTAGCAAGCAAATCTAAAACATTAAAGGATGAAGGTAATACAGAAAAGAACCCCACACTTTTTAGACAGACAAAAATGCACAGCTCCATACAATGTCAAATATAGATTACATACACTTCAGCTAGAAAAGTGTGATTTGTTAGTGCAGAATTTTAACTGCTGTCAGGATGAGCCACAGGAAACCAACATCTGACACAAGATGAGCTGTACAAATAAACTGTACTATAAATCCAAGTCAGTAAAAGCAAACCAAAAATGCCCAGGTACTTTACTGGTCCAGGGGTAGGTTATTCATATTGCCTTGTGTTACAGCCTTCTATCTGGATACAGTAGTGGAGAGGTAAGAGACCCCGACGTGAGATTTCAGTAAGAGAGGATGATTCCACCACAACCTCGTTACAGTACAGTAACAGAGGACATGTCTGACATATTAAATTGTCTTTTTACTAAAGTAAACCTGGCTCAGATATCCTCTAAAAACTGATATCTACATAAACCATCAAGAATGGAAGGAACATTAGGGGAACTAATAGTACAGTTACACGACTTTCATTCCGTGGTACATTTTATACCACGTCAATTAACAGGAATATCACATCAATGCATTGTTGTCATTAGAAAGACACCTCTTACATAGAACAATCACACAGAATCACAGAATGCAGGGGCTGGAAGGGATCTCAAAAGATCATCCAGTCCAATCCCCCTGCTAGAGCAGGATCATCTGTACCAGATCCCATAGGAATGCTTCCAGGTAGGTTTTGAGTGTCTCCAGAGAGGGAGACTCCACAACATCTGTGGGCAGCCTGTTCCAGTGTTCTGGTACCCTCACAGGGAAAAAATTCCTCCTCATGTTTACATGAAACTTCCTGTGCCTCAGCTTCCACCCATTGCCCCTTGTCCTGGCATTGGGCATCACCCAACAGAGCCTGGCTCCAGCCTCCTGGCACTCATCTTTCCATCTTTATAAACATTGATGAGGTCACCTCTCAGTCTCCCTTTCTCCAAGCTAAAGACCCCCAGCTCCCTTGGTCTCTCCTCATAAGAGAGATGTTCCATTCCCTTAAATATTCTTCCAGTTTCAAATTCAATCCACTGAGGAAGTCAGCTGAGTGAAAACAAAGGTCTAGATAGCCATGACCAAATAGCAGTGGTGAATGGAGTTGATAAATCCAGTTGCTGGCCAGTCACAAGAGATGTTCCCCAGAGTTGACTTCAGGCCAGCTCTTTTTAATATTGAGTGCACCCTTAGTAAGTTTACAGGTGACACTAAACTGTGTGGGAGTCTCNTTATAGGTTGGGCTTGGTGATCCTGAGGGTCTTTTCCAACCTGGAAGTTTCTGTAATTCTGTGATTCTGTGAAAAATGAACAGCATTCTTATGAACCTTAAAGAGGTGTTTGTGATGATTACTCCTGTTCTTTTAAGTTTGGAAGAAGACCCAGGAAGAGAGCAGTGAGTAACCTGTGGTAGTAGAACCCAGGAGAACAGTGAGGAATCTGTGGCAGTGTAGCACTGAAGGTCTGTACAAATGTCTCAGACTTTTGTAGATGTCACACAACCTGAGGAATTTCTCCTGTGATGAGCAACACTGTTTTGTTACATCTATGAATTTGCACAGAAGGAGGAAGAGTATAAAAAGTGTTTTTCCATATGAGCCACAGAGAGTTAGCTCACAGAAGTGTTGATAAAACAAAGTTAGAAATTGCCATAGGGGAGAAATATAGGAAAAAAATAAAAAAGGATTTTGCTACACTCTAGGCAAAATGTTTATTTCTATGCAGAAACAGCCAGACTGTCTCAATTTCATCTGTCTGCCTTGCCCAAATAACAACTAATTTCATAAATACCGATTCAAGCATCTGGCTATAAATGTCAGAATTCAACTAACACAAATAAATGAACATTAACAATGACAATATTTCAAGCTGCACATTACATGACCAAACATAATGGTAGGGAATTCTAATGCCAGTAAAGCCACTGGCATAATTTCCACTACTATATAGAAACATCATCAAGTCTTAAGTAATTTCCTAAAATATATCCACAGAAACAAATGTAACCATTTTCAAAACCAGGGAGAATAACTCTGTCAGGAATTGCCAGCATTCTTTGCACTCTAAAATAGAAATATTTTTGAATGAAGGTTGTAGTGGCTTAATTAACTGTGCATATAAACAATTACCTGTGAATAAAGATACAAAGCACAGTAAATTAGGTGTAATTAATCTCAAATAACATTCACTAACATGAATGATTTCCTTTTGCTTTATAAAATACTTCTTTCTAGTTGATACAACAATAATTCATACCAGTTGATAAAAACATATAAAATATATATAAAAATACACCTGGTAACAATTGCTTGACTATTTCCAGTGTAGCTCCAAAACACAATTCTCCTGCTAAGCATCTTTTCTCCATATAATCAATTTTAATTTTTATTGGTAGAATATTTATTGGGAGGGGATTCTGCCCCTTTGCTCTGCTCTCCTCAGACCCCACCTGCAGTCCTGTGTGCAGTTCTGGAGCCCCCAGCACAGGAAGGACATGGAAGTGTTGGAGCAGGTCCAGAGGAGGCCACCAAGATGCTGAGAGGGCTGCAGCAGCTCTGCTTTGAGGACAGGCTGAGAGAGTTGGGGCTCTGCAGCCTGGAGAAGAGAAGGCTTCCAGGAGACCTTGGAGTAGCCTTCCAGGATCTGAAGGGGGCTCCAGGAAGGCTGGGGAGGGACTATTGAGAAGGGCTTGCAATGCCAGGAGAAGGGGCAATGGGTTTGAAGTGGCAGAGGGGAGATTGAAACTGGATGTTAGGAGGAAGCTGTTTGCAGTGAGGGTGGTGAGACACTGGCACAGGTTGCCCAGGGAGGTTGTGGAGCACAGAAGCACAGAATGTGATCAAAGATCACATTCAGTGCTTCTGTGCTCCACAACTTCCCTGGAGGTGTTCAAGGCCAGGTTGGAGGAGGCCTTGAGTGAGCTGTACTAGTGGGAGGTGTCCCTGCCTATGGCAGGGGGTTGGAACTGGATGATCTTTGAGGTCCCTTCCAACCTTACCATTCTATGTTTCTGATACATCAGTATACTAATTGAACCAGAAGTAGCATCCCCACCCTAGAGTCATTCAAGGGATCATCTTTGATACCTATTTTTATTTCAATAAAACTAATACAAAAATATGAAGTAATTTTTAGAACAGTATGTACAATGCTATAAAATATGTTCAGTATAGTAAGGTAAAGGATAGCACAAAGCTCCTAGAAAAGAGCAAATTTATGGCTTGACAATGTAGTTTGTAATATATTTAATACATTGACTCAGCATGAATCCAGAAGATGGGGGTTGTCATTTAACATACTTAGGGTGTAATAATCTTCTTTGGAAGTTCATTTTCTTTAGAAGTTAATTTTCTAACTTGTTTAAAATGTACCCCAAATTCAGCCTGGATTAATCTAAATAACAACACAGTGCACAATTTAGAGAAAACCCCAAACAAACAGAAACCCAACCCAAACCCAATAAGCAAACCCAGCAAAACCCCAGCAAAACCCCAGAAGCAACATTCCTGGAACAAAAGCAATTTACTGTGACAGATTATTGCATCAGTAAACTGTTCCCATAACCCCATATGAAACAGAAATGGACTTGCAATATGCTTTCAAACATATGACTAATGCTCTCAGTACAGCAGCATGAGGGTTCATTGTTAACTATTTATGAGACTATAATTGCTGCCATTTTAATAATACAAAGGACACTGTTAAATACAAAATTTGATGCAGTTAAAGGTTTCCAAATAAAATTTATTTTCTGTAGGCATTAGCTTTAAAATTGTACTATAAAAAAAATGTCTAGGCCACTGAATACACCTGAAATTCCACCAGCAATATGAACACATAAAAACAATAGAATTGTCTTAGAAGTAAATGCACTGTACTGAGTAAATACACCATACTATGATATGCAGTAAAGGAATAACTATGTTAATCTTATTGCAGAAGGACAATAAAGGCCCTTATTAAGATCATTTATGCACTTTCACTTATCCCCACTCCTTTTCCTTTTTTTCCCTTCTATTTTGAACATACATCAAGCCTAAAAACAATGTACTGAGAGATGACCCAGAAAATAAAACATGATCTTCTGAGGACAATAGGTGATTACTGAATCATAGAAATGTTTTGGCTGAAAAAGACCTGTACTAGTGGGAGGTGTCCCTGCCTAAGGCAGGGGGTTGGAACTAGATGATCCTTGAGATCACTTCCAACCTTACTATTCTATGATTCTCTAAGATCCTTCTTGGCCACCTGGGCACACTGGTGGCCATAGAGAGCCAACTGTCAATCAACATTCCCAGGTCCTTCTCTACTGGGCAGCTTTCCAGCCACTCTGCCCCAAGCATTAGAAGGGGTTGTTGTGACTGGAGTGCAGGACCTGCCACTTGGCTTTACTAAACCTCATACAATTGACCTTTCTCATTTTTCAGTTGTACAAATCCTATTTCAGTCTATCTCATATATGTCAGATTCTATAATCTTTTACACTCCCTTGTAGAGATCTTGAGAACAAGCTAAGGCAGGGTTCACATGAATTCATAGCAGAGAAGCCTGTATCTTCTAAGCACAAAGTCCACAACAGTTTCCATGGTACAGCTGGAATGTCAGGCTACATGTATAAGGATGGCCTTATACATCTATACATGCATAAGGATGGCCTCAAAGAGGCCATCCTTACAGTGACAAGAAAAGGGACTAAAGCATGACCCAAATATGTGGTTTATTGTATTCAGTACTGTGAAAAAGCTAAGCCTTCAAAACTGATATGAATGATTTCAACAACTGTTGAAAGGTAATTTTCATTCATAACATTTTTCTTTCTCAGCCCCACCCAAGTATTTTTTATTTATTTTCAATGAAAAAAAAAAAAAAAAAAAAACAAAAAAAAAAGATAAAAACAAGTAATAAAAAAGAGATTTGTTTAATGATATAGGAAAGTAAATACATTAAATTACAGAGGATATTTAATGCAATAGGTCAAGGAACAATGTCTGTAAGCCAGAACAAAGGAAGTCTCATCTCAACATCTTTATGTTCAGGGTGACAGAGAACTGCAACAGGCTACCCAGAAAGGTTGTGGAGTCTCCTTTCTCTGGACTTTCAAAACTTGCCTGGATGCATTCTTGTGTGACCTGCCCTAGGAGATCCTGCTTTGGCAAGGGGGTTGGGCTAGATGATCTCTCTTCCAACGTCTAACACTCTATGATTCTATGACTTTATGATACTGTGAGATGTAATGTAGATAAGGCTATTCATAACTACTCTGTCATTCAGTGACCTTGAAAATACTTAAAGAGTATGTTTTCCTCCCAGGACACTTTCTTGGTTTGTATTACAAAATGCAGCCTAAGTTTATGCATGCATAAATATTCCATAAATGAACCTTGCCTTTCTGTAAGCAGACTTGCAATGTAAAATAAATGCAGAGGGTTACAAGTCAGATTTGAAAGACAAAATTTGCAGCTGCATCACACATCTAATTTATCAATTATTTATATTAAATAGTGCATTGCAACACTCTTTGCTTAACAAGATTGACCTTAACAAGCCAAATCAGAAAGACCTTCACATCAAATCAGTATGTTTGCTGTAAATTTACTGGAGTGTGCCATCACAGACAGCCTGAAAAGGTCTAAACACAGCATAGTCAGACATTATTGCAACAGCAGAACACAAGGTCAGATATNTGCCTATGGCAGGGGGTTGGAGCTATATGATCTTTGAGGTCCCTTCCAACCTTACCATTCTATGATTCTATATATCTGGAAAAATTAATTTCCATTTAATTGCTTTTAAAAATAGCAACTATATAGTTCTTGCAATCAAATTACCTTGCACTTGTTCTTAGAGATTTTAAGGTCCATGTCTTTAAAAAAATAATACCCTGCCTCTACATAAATCATATTTTGCAATGAGCTTTGACTAAATGCAATTGCAAAGAGAATTACAAGCTATTGGAAAGTAACCTCAGATATTGACAGTGGTAATATCTGTATAATACTCAGTTGCTTTTATTTACAAACTCATGCTGTGAAGTAAATTGCCTGGGTTTTCTTCACTTCTCAGGTCATTTTATTCATCTTTGAATGTGAGAAGCACATTTCATTCTCCTAATGTTTATCTCTTTACTAAGTATATCTATTTTGAGACCAAGATGACTTTTCAGGTTATTTTCATAGTTAACAGTTTTCATCATCATTTGGAGTAGTCTTTGGCAATACATGCTATTAAGACATACCTTTAGGATCTCTAAGCCCAGTGTAACCTATTCTGTTTGTTCAACAAAATGTCTCAGTGTTAGAGCTGGGGGACAATGACATGAAGAGGAAAGTAAAAACCCTGAAAACTTCCAAGCAAGAAAGGAGAATAAACTGAAAAAGTTAAAGCAAGCTGCAGAGGAGGAAGGTCTGGGGAAATACGATGACAGCATGCAGGCAGTAACAGCCTTTTTTTTATCAAGGATGGCAGCAGAGATCCTAAATACCCACAACATACTTCATAGTGACATTGTCTGCTAAAGGACAGCAGATATTTGTACTTGCCTGTCTAGTCTGGTTTTATAAGAAATTACCACACAATTCAAACAGATATTGTACCAAAATTATTCCAAGAAGTTCAATTCATGTTTACAGAAATCTCCAATATTAACTGTATAAAACAACTTAACATATAATGTTTCAAAACTTAGTTGTCAAAGAAGGTAGAGCCAGCCAACTCTAAAAACTAGAAGGTTCAGTCAAATTATGCATCTTCCCCAGTGTAATAAATTATCTTTGCATATATTTCACATTAACAGAATAATAGGAAAATTTTATGGTGAGGCAAATACACTGTTCTACAAAATTAATACAGTACTTTGTCTGGGATTTATATTTAAATTAAGGATCTGTGTGATTGCATTCTGTAGTTACTGGATTTGTTACTATTTCCCTTTACTACACAGGGTGGTCACTTCAGGGTTTAATACTAGGTACACTGTAGTTCTCATGAGAGATCTTCATTGCCAATTTACTGAAGTAGTTACAAAAATGAAAGTCTCAAACTTTCAGTGATTTGAAATGGAATGATTTGAAACAGCCCAGGATTCTGCTGTTCTTTGCCATTCAGCTACTGCAATTCCTAGAGTGATTCCCTAAGTGAATCCCCAGTGGCTTTTCACAGAATCACA
Organism: Ramphastos sulfuratus; assembly: GCA_013399055.1. Lineage (NCBI taxonomy): Eukaryota > Metazoa > Chordata > Aves > Piciformes > Ramphastidae > Ramphastos > Ramphastos sulfuratus. The sequence goes on along the minus strand of WBNM01001995.1, from coordinate 20,667 downwards.
GAAACATCCAGGTTAGAAAAGACCCTCAGGATCACCAAGTCCAACCCATAACCCCACTCTACAAGATTCACCTTAAACCATATCCCTTAGCACCACATCCAAACGACCCTTAAACACACCCAGGGTGGGTGACTCCACCACCTCCCTGGGCAGCTCATGCCAGTCCCTGACCAACCACTCTCTCCATGAAAAACTCTTTCCTAATGTCCAATCTAAACCTACCCAGTCTCAGATTCAGGCCATTCCCCCTTGGTCTCTCTTCAACAACCTGTGAGAAGAGACCAGCAGCAGCCTCTCTACAGCTCCCCTTTGGGTAGTTGTAGACAGCAATGAGGTCTGCCCTCAGCCTCCTCTTCAAACCGCACAGCCCCATCCCCATCAGCAGCTCACTAACTGGGTTCCTGACTGAAGCGGTGCTATTCATAGCATCAATGGCTTTTGTTTCTCAGCAGCCATGAGTCTGAAGCAGCTCTCAGCTTTACATTGACTCAGTTTCCCTCTCTTTCCCTCTGCCTTGGAATTACATTGTATTTTACTATTGGAATTATAATCGCAGGGTTTGGAAGCATCTCTACACAGGACACAATGGTGAATGTAACTCACCATTGCCTTCTGCCATCAGCAGAAAGGAGCTCCCTGAGTCCCTCTAGTGGCCAAGCGGAGTACTGACCGCAAGCGGTGCACTGCCCGCAAAGCCTTCTCTGCCAGTTCAGTCGAGTTCAATTCATGTTAGATATCATCACTGCTTATTGCTAGAGCCTGTTGTAACCTGCATAAAGTTTCCATGAGAGATGCAAAGAACTGATTAGTATTAAAATTAGTGATCGGTGTGGTGAGAGTTCTGAATAGTGAATATTAATAAACAATACTACTTTTTAAAAAAAATCATCTTGCATTAATTAATTACCCCTCCACTACATGTGAGTAATATTTGAGCTAGTGCTGATAAGGCTCCACAAGTCATAAAACTTGACAAGTTTTTGGGCTCACTCAGCAAGCATGTCTGGTCCATCTAGTGACCACAGCCAGTACCGCGTGTTGCACGCATGCAGCATTTTCCTGGTTTTCACTTTCTATTTTCCAAGTTCTGCCTGCTTCAGGCCATTTAATTCTATGTTTATAAATATCCCTAGCTGTCAGCCAAGAATCTGAATGAAATTCACACTATCCGGTGATGTTTGATGTTAATAAATAATCATTAATATGAATACAGGACAATTAATATTCATAATTCTAATATTAAATAATACCACACATGTTCATTATAGGTTTCTTTGAACTAATCCTGTAATTCAGAACATGCTCACTTAGTGCAGAATTTTGCATGTGGGTTATGGAATGTGAAAGGGAAGGAGGTAACACACATTATATGATTGACTACATTTTTTTCTTCCATCACTGTGCTGACAGCTGCAAAACCTTTCACTTCCTGCTGTATAAATCGTAAGACTGTCAGGATTGCTTTAACTTGCACTACCTGTTAAAGATACCAAAGGCTAAGCATGGATGCAACGGATTACTGATCTGTTGAATACAGTGTGATAGTATTACTGAGTATAAACACCCCACTTCAGCACCTACTTAAATCTTATCTGAGGAGGCTTCTACACTTTTCTGAGAAGGAAATGAGAAATAAAGAACAATACGTTATAGATATTCTTTGGAAACAGAGATCCTGAATATTAACATGTATGTAGAAAGGTTAGCTCAAAATCAGCAGTTCATGCCAAAGATTAACAGATTACTTGTTTGCTAGCTGCATACGTAACATACATCCTCAAAATAACCCCTCTGAGATTCCCACTCCTTGAAATTTATCTGTGCAAAAACATTAATCATATCTACGTGACTGAACAGTAAAATAAATGCAAAATCATTTTAAATTTGCTCACCAAAAGTTTTTAAAACTACAAAGTATTGGTTGACTTTTACAAGATTAAATCAAGATTTCTAGTTGATATAAAAAGGTCTGCATTAATATATAGATGCAGTTACTGGACTGAGACTAATTGAGAGACAAAGACTCAGTTAACACTTGTATTGTTTTCCCTTGATATTCTTTCCAGTTGAAATACTTTTATTCAGTTAAAATACATTTAAATTTTGCATACTCACTTTGAACTCCATGGGAGCGAACTATTTTCCAGGTTTCTGAAGATACCTCTTTTACATCCACTTGGTAATGATGAATGGGCACACCTCCATGTGAATCTGGCTTATTGAATGCAACCTTGGCAGTGGTTTGTGACAACTCTAAAACTCGGAGTCCATAGGGATTTGAGGGTACATCTGAAAATGTACAAACATCAATTCAATAATCAATTGCAACCTAGACAGTTGATAATATGCCCTATTAGGTCCTAGAATTCTGAAGGGAGAAAAGAAGAAAATGTAATATGATGCAATAATGTTTGCATTAGATAAACAAGCTTCTAATACAGAGATATAGGACAACAGCACTTATTTTCCTGCATGCTAAAAGAGTGCAAAAACATTTATTTAATAATACAAATTTTAAATAGTCAATTTCATCATATGTACATGTCAGAGCTTGATCTGTATATTTATGTAAAAGAGAATAACAAACTAGATCAAATTTAACAGGAATTGCTATGGTTAAATAGATCATAGAATCACAGAATGGTAAGGTTGGAAGGGACCTCAAAGATCATCCAGTTCCAACCCCCTGCCATAGGCAGGGACACCTCCCACTAGCACAGGTCACTCAAGGGCTCCTCCAACCTGGCCTTGAACACCTCCAGGGAGGGAGCAGCCACAACCTCCCTGGGCAACCTGTGCCAGTGTCTCACCACCCTCACTGCAAACAACTTCCTCCTAACATCCCCTCTAAATCTTCCCTCTGCCAGTTTAAACCCATTGCCCCTTGTCCTGGCATTGCAAGATCATTCAGAATTTGAATTCTTCTAAATAAGATTATGACAAAAAATGTAGAAATAATTTTGCTGTTTATATGAAATTGAAATAGAGCTGGAAACAAAACCATACATCATTAAAGCTTTATATTACCTTTTCAGTTTAAGAAATAGTTTGCAGAAAAGTTGAAAAAAATAAACCCAACGACAAAAAAAGCAAGTGGAAATATTTCAAATTAGAAAAGAATTATGAAACTAGAGCAGATGTCTGTAAATACTGATATGCTAGGTATGAAACAAACCCAGACCATTAAATTTGGGGTCAGTACATCTTTGAAAACAGAAACACAATGTAGCTTTACAGTGTATGTCAAAACTAAAGCACAGAAGACAAATGACTAACTTCCAATTGTCTTACATTTTAAATTGTTGCCATTTCAGAAAACAGTAGGAAGAATTTTAATTCTGTGAACAGAACCATTAAAAATTTCTCTTCTGATACATCTGTTGGTTATTTGCATATCTGCTTATAGATTTTACATTGTTTTTGTCTGCATGGAATGGAAAATATTTTTATAAGGACGTGAAGGAATACGAGCCAAAGCACATCATCTGGATAGTAGGTACCAAAGCATTTACATAAAATACAGTCTTTACTGAAGGGTTGTCAGGCAGCTGGGAGTAAAAAGGGAACAAATTTGAGCTTCCTTTGGTACTGGTACTTGAGTGAAAATGAGCCAAATATTTCTATAAAATGGGTTTAAAGCCATATTCTGCCATGATTTCTCAGGAAAAGGACACCTGCCAAGGCTGCTCTATAGGGTCTGATTTGCATAACCTTTTAATGCCTAATTTTTTCCAGATAATTTCTCTAACAGTTACCAGAGTCAAGAGTCTTAACACTAATAACTCTGAGAAGCCTTACAGTAGCATATGTGAAAATAGGTCTCCTGAAATCCCCAATAAAGCAGCATGTATTTGGTTACATGGATGAAGGATCTGACTCTCTTTTACTTAAAGACACAACAGTACAAATCCATCTCACTAAAGATTTGAGTAGAATGCAAATCTCATCTGGAGGGCTTCAAACCCTTAAATCCTTTCTTATTCTAGGAAACACACATTTCATAAGGACATGGGATGTCGTGGGAATTATCCACCCTCATTAGTGAAGTTGTAATACTCTGCAGAAAGGAATTCAAGATTTCTTCCCCCAGTGGTGACAGCATCTTAAGCATCATTCTGTGGATTCTTCCTCTCCATATCAAAAAATACTGTTGTGACAGGGGTGGGAAAAAGCAATGTAAAAATGTCAGTGAAGGAATCTAGGATAGCCAAAGTAAAGCAGCATGGTACTAGGATCATAGAATGATAGAATGGTAAGGTTGGAAGGGATCTCAAAGATCATCCAGTTCCAACCCCCTGCCATAGGCAGGGACACCTCCCACTAGCACAGGGCACTCAAGGCCTCCTCCAACCTGGCCTTGAACACCTCCAGGAAGGCAGCAGCCACAACCTCCCTGGGCAACCTGTGCCAGTGTCTCACCACCCTCACTGCAAACAACTTCCTCCTAACATCCACT
>WBNM01001995.1:0-11989 GCA_013399055.1 Ramphastos sulfuratus | reverse complement strand
CAGCTGGAAGTTAAGGACTGAAGCTCTATTTACAGCTTAGCACAATGTACAGGCAGAGATACACACAGTAGACAGGAACAGTTACAGACATAGACAAGTTAAAGGGACTACAGAAACACAATCCCCCTCCCAGAAATGAGAGTGCCCAAGAGGGGCTCCCAACCACCCTTCCACCTTCTTCCCACCCCTGTACCTTACCCTAGGGTCTGCCTTACATGTGAGGTGAGTTTGGAGGATGGGCAAGGGGGGTTAGAAGCAGAGTGGTTAGTTAGGTTATTCAGCAGAGAGAAGAAGACAGACTGGCTCCCAGAGAAAGACTGACAGACTGTCTTATCTATGTTTGTGTTCTTGTTCTTAAACATCTCAGCAAGCCTATGAGTGCAGCAGACATCACCACTGTTTGCTTTTCACAGCCTATAATTCTTTTCATTAAAACATTCCAATTAGCCTCAAACCAGCACATCATCTCACAGTGGAATAAAATAAAAATAATGTGACCAAACTTAAACAAAAATAAGAAAAAAATAAAAGAAACACCTTTTTTACTTACCAGCTTGACCAAGTGTATATTCCTGGTATCTGGATCCTATTCTGTTTGTGGCTGTACAATTATATCGTCCAAAATCACTATCAGATGTGGGAGCAATCTTTAAAAAGAATACAGAGTTTGTAATCAAATACCAAAACTCTTTAAAATGATCACAAATGTAAATATATTATCCTCAACCAATATGCAGATCTGTTCATACTTCAGCCTGTCTAATATGTTCTCCAAATACAGATCTAAATACACTTGCTTTCACATTCAACTCCCCCTTCTCAAATTCAAATGCAAAGTCAAATAAAGGAAAATGAGGACAATGTTCATCTGTACAACCTTTACCTTTCAAACAAGAAAGGAGTCCATCAAACTTCACTCTTTTTTTCCCTACAGTTGCTGTTTGCACAAACTCATACTTCAGGTGAAATAAGCACTGAAAGGTCTGAAAGCTGCTGATTCCTATGGAGGCTGCAAGGACAGTAGTTTACTTTTCCTTGTTTGAGGATTCACAATGCTGAGGACACTCAAGGGGAAAATGACGTAAGGCACATGGCTTAACTGTAAATTCAGGCTAATAGGGATTTCAGACAGAACAGAAAATAGATACAACAGGGAGCTAAAGCCTTATTGGAATCCAGCTTGCCTGACCAACTGTTCAAGTGACAGTAGAATGGAAGAGCACTTAGAAAACCACAGACTGTAAGCATATTTTGTATTGTTAAGCTTTACTTAAAATAACTTCCATAGATAACTTCAATCAAGAGTAAGACTGTCTTTAAATATTTGGTACTACAAGAAATGAGGTTACTCGTTTGGACTTTAGCAAAAAACAAACAAAGAAAAGTGTTTGTTCTTTTTTTATTTTTGCTTGGGCTGCCTTGAGTTGATTGGGGTTTTTGAAAGTTTTGTTTTGTTTTATTTGTTTGTTCAGCATGCTGGACAACTGTTGCTTGGGATCTGAAGTAGAAACCAGACTCTTTAACTAGCTCTGTAGTTTCACAACCTTTTCCCCATGGCAACTGAGAAGCTTATGCTCAGACATAAGTCTGATACTTGACAGAGAGAAACTAACTTCTTCCTCACCTGTGTAGGAAGACATTATGTTGTCCCTGTAACAGCTGAGATCAGGACAAGGGCTTGCAATGCCAGGACAAGGGGCAATGGGTTTAAACTGGCAGAGGGAAGATTTAGAGTGGATGTTAGGAGGAAGTTGTTTGCAGTGAGGGTGGTGAGACACTGGCACAGGTTGCCCAGGGAGGTTGTGGCTGCTCCCTCCCTGGAGGTGTTCAAGGCCAGGTTGGAGGAGGCCTTGAGGGAGCTGTACTAGTGGGAGGTGTCCCTGCCTATGGCAGGGGGTTGGGACTGGATGAGCTTTGAGGTCCCCTCCAACCTTACCATTCTATGATTCTATGGATCTTCTAGATAACAGAAGGAAGCCTCCATGAGGAAATGGCTGTTATCAAATACAGCTGCAGTTTATTATCACATAATCCTTCAGCTTTGCTGTTGACTGAAGACACAAAAGTCTCTTTGTATGTGCCAAGCACCTAGCAGTTAGTAATTTCAATTTTTAGCATTGACCTGATGGGGTAGTTTTGTATTTATGTATTTATTTACTTGTAAGAAAAGGAAGTGACATTTTTGTTGACTGCAGATTGAAAACCAGCATGAGCCATGCAAATGCTCAGAAGATATGTGGAGATGAATCACTTCACATATAGGTTAGTTTTAGAAGAGGCCATTATTTATTAAATGTTAAGTCTTATTCTTAAATGCACTCTATAGTACTCGCAATGATACAGAACTGAGGAAGAAATTAATTTATATTTCCATATTAATTTCCAGTTTAAGACTTACCTCTAGAATCAGCTTTCTTCCTGTACTGTAGGTCTTCAGATGTGTTGTATTTTTAACTGGTAAAACCAGTTTCCCTCTTCTCCACTGAACTGAAGCAGATGGATTTGCTAGCACTTCACAGCTTATATTGATGGGATTGCCCTCCCAAGAGTAATACATAGTTTGATTTGACACAAATGTTGGAGCATCTGGAAAAAGCAAGGAAGACACAAATATCAGCTATTAGCTGACAGGAGTCATGTACTCCTATCCAAGTATGCATGTCCACACAGAAATCTCAACTGATTGCTGTATCAATCTTTCACGGACCATGAAAATATCAGCATTCAGTCTTGAGTTCCTTGAGCAGCTTTTTGGTAGCTTTCTCTTCTCCTGAAACTGAGCAGAAATTCTCACAGAGTACACTTGCTGATTTTATCCACCTTCAGGCAACATTAGGCCCTTGAAAGACATTGTTTCAGAAATTACAAACGTATCTTCTTTACAGTGAGGGTGGTGAGGCACTGGCACAGGTTGCCCAGGGAGGTTGTGGCTGCTCCCTCCCTGGAGGTGTTCAAGGCCAGGCTGGAGGAGGCCTTGAGTGCCCTGTACTAGTGGGAGGTGTCCCTGCCTATGGCAGGGAGGTGGAACTGGATGATCTTCGAGGTCCCTTCCAACCTTACCAGTCTATGATTCTATGATTCCTGAGGATTAAAACCTCATCAGCCTGACCCTTGTTTGACAAATGTGACCTATAAAACATTTATATCATCTGTTCATTTGCTGACTTTATAGTGTTTTCTATGGAGAGATGACATTCAGTCTCCACATTTTCAGAGATAGGTAAAAGCTTCACTGAGTTCTCACTGGAACCATCTCATAATTTATGGAATCTTTCTAAATAGACATATTTATTTGTGTGAAAAAAATACTGTGTATCAACACAATATTTAGGATAATCTTTATACCTGTTCCTTATTAAACGATTGCACTACAAACAAGAAAAAAAGATGGAGTATCTTCTTTACAAACATGCCCATAAATGGCTACTTGAAATGTATAGCCAAACGTTGAGTGCGACACAGAGGAAACTGCTGGTTTGTGAACTGCCATCTTCAGATGGCAGTGCCAGCAGTGACAAGAATTACCTGTTCTAGTCACTGTCCACCTGGAGAGCAGAAACAGTTTAATGGTCTCTAGACAATGAGAGGGAGCAGCTCTTTCACTGCTCTTCAACATTTCTTGTGTAAATCATATATTTTGCTACTGAAAATTTATTTGGAATTAAAAGGACTGTGCTAATGACTTGATTTGGAAACATCCCTATTTTTAAATTTCCTGGTCATGGACCTGGAGTGATATTTCACACAAAGAAAATAACTCTGGATGTTATTTTATGGTAAAAATTAAAGATACTTGAGATTTCTTATACAATTTTTAAAAAGTGTACTATGCTTAAACAGTTATTTAGTATTAGTATTAATTAGTATTTATCAAACAGAAACACGCAATATGTTTAATATAAAATAGAACATCAAAAATTAATAAACCCTAAAAGGCAGGACTTGAGAAGCAAAAGGTCGACCACTTTATGTTTACAAAACACAATCCATTTTCCCCATTTCTCCATTTTTCTCAAATAACTAAGAAATAAGTTAATCACAGAATCACAGAATGGTAAGGTTGGAAGCGACCTCAAAGATCATCTAGTTCCAACCCCCTGCAAAAGCAAGAAAAATTATCTGGGTTTGAAGATTTTTTATTTTTTTTTTGGTAATTGCTTTCTGAGAAATCACATTTGTCAATCACTCCTGTGGTTAACCTTACACAAATTACCTACCATATTACTGAATGTAGTATGTTGGTGATAGCTGATTATATCTCAAACCAAGACCTGTGTACAGCAAAGAAGAAAGTACTTTTGGGTCATCCAGCATATCTAATAACTGTAGTATCAATAATGAAACTGTGGAGTTCTACCTGAGTGATGTGAAAACTGCTAACTGCAGCTACAAGAGACTGTAAGTTAGGATGATTTACTGCCTGTTATATGGGGAAACAGAGGCTTTTCCAAAGAATCTGGCTTAACATATTTTCTCCAGTAACAGGAATATTCTCCAAAGGAATTTGCACTTGGTGCTACAGAGCAATCAGATAAGTCAGAACCTTACACGATGAGTGCCGCAAATACTTCTGACTGAGCTAATGGCAGTTCAGATACAGTGGAGACAAAACTGCAAGGGCAAGCAGAAAGCTTTAAGGATCATTGGCTGCTGATCACAACTGGCCTAAGTCCTTTGAAAGGCACCTGAGAGCATTATGTCTACAAAGCAAGTTGTAATTTCAGTGAGATTTGTACATTTAATTTCATAGGCTCTTCTGAAAACATCACCTCTGTGCATCTCCTGCTTTGTCTCATTTTTTATCCACTTTTTACATGTTTTTTTATAAAAGAAAACAAATAGTTATTTATCTATGATAAATATAGAGGTAATCACTAGAGACACATCTTAATACCCAATACCTAGTATATATCATATATGCTGTCACACAATTACTTCTATTATTATTATTATTATCCAATACACAGTAGACTTTAGTAGTTAATGAAATCCATTAGTAAATAATATTTACAATGGTATCAGTCCTTTCCATTTGTTTTTCATAGTTAATATAAGGAAAACCGAATATAACTAAACAGATTACTTTGTAGGAAGAAATCCTTAAAATGCCCCTGGGCTCCCTACGATTCATGTCTACCAAGCAATTACTTCAGATAAAAGACAGAGTTGACTGTGCCCATTTGGTATCATCCTGATAATCTCTTCCTGGCCTGGAGAACTCTTCTTATCATCAAAAGAAACCCAAAGAACAAGGATAAAGTACAGAAACTGTGCAATGCTACTGTCAGTTTAAGTCAGATCCAGTCTGACTCTGCTCTCCCTCAGCTTCAAACCATTCCCTCTTGTCCCCTTAGGAAAAGTCTCTTCTTCAGCCTTCAGGTAGGATCTCTTGAGGTATTGGGAGGCAGCTCTAAGGTCCCCCCAGAGCATCCTCTTCTCGAGGCTGAACATCTCTGGCTCCCTCAGCCCATCACAGAATGAAGCAGGTTGGAAAAGACCTCTAGGATCCTCAAGTCCAACCTATCACACTTGTATTTACTAAATAGACCCTGATCCTTCTAATTAACTAAACCATGGCACTGAGTGCCTCACCCAGCCTCCTTTTAAACACCTTTTACCCTCACAGCAGAGGTGCTCCAGCCCTTGCATCACCTCTGTGGCCTCCTCTGGACTCGCTCCAACAGTTCCATGATGGGAACACCACAACTGGATGCAGTTTTCAAAGTCAGGTCTCATACAGGATGTTGGAGTTTTTGCTTATTTTGCCTTAGACTGGATCTACCCAGAACTACACAGGAGGTAATAAGGCTCACAAAGGAGCAGGTTCTAAAGTGACTGGGGTCAGTAAGTAACAGGATGATACACTGACACCAGAGCACTCTATGTCTCCATTAGACCTGTTTAACTGCACAGACATTTAAGGATATAATAGGCACATGCTACTCTCCTGACCACACAAACTGTCAAATATATTAAAACACAGGAACAAAACTGTTCTTGTTTTGCTGTTAATTATGTCTTGCTTCTTTCTGTATTAATTTTAAAATATTGATATTTATACTAGAGTATTATTAAAATAAAAATTCTGCTAAAACAGCTCACTAGTGATTAGGCAAAAAAAAACCAAACCAAAAAACAACCCAAACCAATTCCACTCAAAATTAGCTTTAAAGAGAACAAACCCAAAACAACTGAAGTGAAAATTAAAATATTTTTTACCAGCTTATGCAATATGCTAAATGAATATTTGGCAAAAAAGGTAACCACAATTAACATGGTGAAAAATAGCACTTGGAAAAGAATAGAAGGAAAATCAAATAATTTATTCAATACTGACTTCACAGCATCTTAGGACAATTCTGCATTGTAATGATCTTCATGTTTGTAGCAGTGTGCATGTTTTGTAACAGCTGTAACAGTTTTAACAATTTTCACATTTTCCCATTTTCCTATAAAAATACAAATTGTTTGCTTAGGTTTTGAACCTGTTCCTTTTGCTGAAAGTTTCCAGCCTGCAACTTAAGAAGTGAAATAACTGCGATAAAGGATAACTATAACTGACGCTTCATAAAAGAATGCAGCTGTAGCTGAGAAAAGGTCTGTTAGCACTTGTGACAACACAACATTGCATGGGAATGGTGATAATGAGGTACTCAGATTCTTAGAAGAGACTGTTTCATTACAGGTGTGTATGACAGAGACTAGACTGATGGGAGATGAGGCTGCAAAGAAGACAGGGGACACTTTCTTAAAGCTGTAAGTCTGCACCATTACACTACTGCGTTCTTTGGTGAGCAACACAAATAAGCTGTAGCTGCAGTTCATATACCAGAGCAAAGGTGTTAAAAAACAAACAAGCAAACAAACAAAAACAAAACCCTAATCAACCAACCAACAGCTAAACTTCTCTGACTTATGAGAACAAGAAACAAACCCGTATTGTATCAGCTGAAAATTGTTTGCATTATAAAAATAGCAGACATGTAAAGGATACAGAAAAAGCTGTACTTAAAGAACACCTCTACTAGAAAAAAAAATATATTTGCTTCATACCTCATTACTAGTTACAGTATTTTAGACTGAAAACTCTAGTTTCAGAAATGTCACAATTTTATGTTAGACCCATCAAAAACCTTGTGTTATTCATTAAAACATCTATACTGCAGTGTGTGGTGATTTTGGTGACAGAATTATTTCTATTTTCTTTTAAAAACTGTTTTCTCAGAAGATTTCTATGCTGTAGAAAATTTTATGTTGTGTCAAAAAAGCGTGTACCCCAAGGCATACATTCAGATTTCAAAGAATATGCCTTTCCATTTTCTTATACATCATATTTGATTGTTCCCACACAATTCAAAATTGTCTAACCACGCCATAATGAGAATATTTAACTTTGAAATTCTTAGCATCTTTCACCTCAAAAGGTGTCTTAGAGCACAATACTGTATCATATCAATCTAGAGCTTTTGTTATGCCCTTTAAGTATGAATTCTGTGCTGGTAATAAGTTCTTAGATTTCAATTGACCGTTTTACATGAAATGTGGTACATCATATTTCTCTCCTCTGAATACAAAGAGGTGTATATGGTGTGTGTATATATATATACACACACAAAAGGTATGTATGTTTAATTTTAAAACATAATGTATGCATAACCTTAATCAAATAATATATTTCACATCACTGTGTACAGCAGGACAACATTTTACAGAAATTTTATCCAAACTTGACTGGACACACACAGTTACCATTTTTTTTTCTTTACACACAAAGAAAAAAAACAATTATCAGTGCATCAGTGCAATCATTACACCAACAATTCTAGTCAATTAGTATGTTCCCAAAAGAATAATAATACTTTGCAAAGTTTCAATTGCCTTCATATTTTTATTTATGGAAGAGTGGCTATGTCAAACTCATTAATAAATACTTAGGTCTTCTAGACTAGCAAATCTTTCCTTTCCTAACAACCCATTTCAATTTCGACCACTTCTCGTTTTCCTTTCAGACTTATTTCCTCTATTACAATGCATTGCTTGCCTGCCAGTAAGATGGAACAAGCAACTGTGTACTGAGCCCACTTTCAGAACTCAGGAAATTCTTCAGCAGCCTCAAATGGCTACTTATCTTCCTTTGCCACAGATCTTATTCTAGCTTCCATCTTCCCACTGGAAAGATTGTTTCTAATTCAGTGTCTCGATCTCAAACAAGCTTTATTAAGTGATATTGGAGATGCGGAACAAAAGTCTATAGAAAATCTCAAGCAGAACCAGCATAACAATGAAATATAAAATAATTTTTTTTTGCTGGTTTTTATTTTTGAAGATCTTTGCTTCATGAATTTGAAGAACAGTTTGAACAGAATTTTTATCCAAAGAATTTCTGTGTATTCCATATTTATATTCTCTGATTTTCTTCAAAAGCAACAGCTTCTTCCCTAAGCAAAATTATTCTTTTTTTCCCTGGATATTACAGAGTTTTGAATAAAGACAGTCTCTAAAAGAGCTTGTCACAAACTTGTGTTCTCCAGGAGGGCTTGTAACAGGAGCTAGAGACTTGTTGGGAATTAGTAAATCAGAGAACTGTGAGAAAGCCCAGTTGAGCTTAGGCTCAAGACTGAGCTGTTGCTCAAATCACAGAATCACAGAAGGTTAAAGGCTGGAAGTGACCTCAAAATATCATCTAGTCCAACCTCCTTGTCAGAGCAGCATCCCCTATTCCAGACCACACAGGAAAATCAATTCTCATCTTACCCCACTAAATACTTTCAACCCACAAGCAGTCTCCACTAGTCCAAAGATCTGAAGTTACTATGATTTGCCTTAAATTATGGGGCAATACCACTGGAATATGATCAGATTAAATCCTGTCCTGCTTAAATCACTGACAAGGGTATGTCAAGTTCTGAAAATGCAGGATTCCTCCTGTACAGGATGTCCTCCTCCACAAAATTCAGTACCACTGACGACAAAAGGATACAGTTTCTTAAATGATGCAAGTTTAAACATGAATTAGCAAGAGAAATTGACCTTCCACCGAGAGTGTACTTTTGTTTGGTTGGTTGTTTTCGTTTTGTTTTAAACAAATTTGAAAGAGAAAACAAAATATTAGAACTTACATTCAATATCAAGGTACATGCTCTTTTGGTGCCCACCAATTCTACTTGCAGCTTCACAGTCATATCTCCCTGAATCTGACAACTTCACATCTTTAATATGCAGTGACGATTTTCCATGCTGCCCTTTGACTTCTATACGGCCATCTGGGCTCTGTTTACATTGATTCAGGAAAAAGAAAGGTTTTATATATATGTGTATATTTAGGTATGCTTTATATATTCAACATCATTGATAACTATACCTGGAATCACCTCTTCAACCATAGTGAAGTTATTACTGACAGGTAAGCAACTTCTAAACTTGTCAAATAAATGATATTAAAAAAAAAATCTTCTGTTTCTATGCCTTGTAATCAAGGGAATAAGTACATGCTTAAAGGATCATTGCCAAGGTAAACCACAGGATGTACTACATTGTGACTGGAATAATGAACTGAACACTCCTTCGCTTCATTATGATGCTGCAGCTAATGAAAACTCATACATGTACCATCACAGTATCTCAGGGTTAGAATTATCTCTTCTCTCATTAAAAATGCAGTTGTGAAACTGAACAGAACTACCTTCTTGAGCAATGCTCACCACAGAAATCCAGTTATTGGTTGATCTGTACTATTCATATTTTCTTGTCAGGTGTTCACAACCGTTAAAAAAACGTTATCCATAAATGAAGACTAAATTCATGGATTTACTTCTGTATTATAGTGCAGAAAAAAGCAAAGAATGAAAAATTAATGCTGGCTTCTGCTTTTCCAGAACATTAATCTTATATTTAGCAACTTTTTAAAAAGCTTATCCATACCACCCTCTCCAGGAAAACTATTTGAATTTCAAGACTATAAAAATATTAGGGAAAACTCACAAAACAGCACCCAAACCAAAAAATATTAGGGAAAATTCACAAAAAAAAGGACCCAAACAAGAAAATGTTAGGGAAAACTTACATAAAAGCACACAAACAAAAAAACATTAGGGAAAGTTCACAAAAAAAGCACCCAAACAAAAAAATATTAGGGAAAACTCACAAAAAAGCACCCAAACCAAACAAACTAAAATCTCCAAATGAACCAAAAACTTGTCCACTTGACACTTCAACCTTCTTAGAGCAGCATACCTGATAAAAAGGTACTGGTATCTACCTACCTTCATTATTGAGGAAGGTGGAAAAAGGAGGGAAAGCCAGTAACTATTTAATTACATAGCATTTAAACTTGAAACGTACTTTAATATTGGATCCTGTAAGTATATCCACTTCATTTTACTCTTTTTACACTAACTACTCAGAAAGTGGCAGCTGATAGTTAAGTGAGCTTTGAACTCTGCACAGCTGTTCCTGCGCTGAACACAGGAAAAATGCACACACTTCAGATCTTAAAGTGTAAGACATAAAGCAGTCATGCACAGCATTCTGCATCCAATCATTTCTATGAAAATAAAAGTATTCTGATCCCACAGCAGAATTTTGGAACACTGAATTTTGTTTTCTGTGAAAACCTCTCAGTGCAGATACAGAAAATAAATGTACAGAATTCTACTGCAGAAGCAAACCTAAGCCCCTGTGGATTGGTAAAAGTTGGTGACTACAACTTAGTTATCTCTAATGTGCTTCCTAATGCTGAAAATTGTATCTTCAATACACCTTTATAAACAGAAAAAGTCTGAAGATACTAGTAAACATTGCAGTACCTGATGATGCTCTTTGCAGGGAAATCTTCAGAATGTTCTACTCCAGTTTGCTTAAAATAATTCTAATTTCTGATTTAAAATACTTTTTAAATTTCAGATACACAAAGCCCTCGTACTTATACAAACTACTTACATATACCACACAGTTACATAGATAAAACCCAAATGCTTTGCAGGACATACTTAACATCAGCATTATTTACTTAGGGATTTGTTGGTTCTTTTTTAAAACAAACCAATGGTAAGCCTGTATTATTCATACCCAAAATGTACACATGCTTCAGCCATTCTGATTCTACCTTCATTAAAAATATTGCCTTAAGAAGTCACATTTAAAACTGTAAAAAGCCATGTGCTGAAACAATCTGTGACTATGAATCACAGACACAGTAGTAAACAGTGATTCATCAAGAGCTACCCTCCTAAAGACTAAGGTAGCTCTGCACAATCATGGGCAGTACTAAACAGGTATCTGAGAAAAAAAATTCTTTGCCCTTTCTTATTATGCATTATAAACATAGAATGAGGAGCCAAATTCCTTCTTAGTACCTTCTTGTACAATGCCAAGTGTCTGTGAAATTATATTGGCCTATAGCTGTAATGAAACATTCACAGTTGTCTCACCATGATTTTCTGAATTACATCAGATTCACTTAGCTTAATTTTCTCTTTCCAGTAACAGGTTATTAGAGGCATATATGAAAAAGAGAAAAAAAATAATTAAACATATATATTCCAAATGGTAATGTTTTGTTGTCTGAAAAACAAACATAAAAGAGTTAAATTATAATCCTCACTGAAGTCACTAAAGGTATCTATACAGAAGTATAAACTTTGCAGTGCTATTTTGCATTTGATGACAAGGGAAAATTTTATCAGTTCAATATTCATCTCAAATACTGAAATTCACTGTAAAATGGCACTATAATTAATTCCACAAATTTCAAAACACACATATAAGTAGCAATTGATGTCTATAAGCAAACAAACAAACAAAAAAAGGTAATTAAAATAAGGGGGAAAAAAATCCTTAAAATTAAATATCTCTTATAGTAATTTCTCAATCTTGTTTTTAGTTTATCTAACTATTTTCTAATACAGCTGGGAAAAAATATGGGCTGTACGCAAAATAATCCCATGTTCTTACATATGAGAAAAAAAATTTATTCAAATATGAATGATGT
>WBNM01001994.1:0-61213 GCA_013399055.1 Ramphastos sulfuratus | reverse complement strand
GCCTGAGCTTGGCAGCCATCAAAACCAAGATGAGGAAAAGATGAGATTACACCCCTTGTATTCAAGTTATCCCATGAGACTACCCCTGTAAGAACATCTGGAAGGGAGAAAAGGAGTTGTTTAAAAGGAGAAAAGGAGGCCGATAGGAGAACTTCTCACTCTCTACAGCTCCCTGAAAGGAGGTTGGAGTGAGGTGGGGGTTGCACTCTTCTCCCTAGGAACAAGTGGCAGGAAATGGGCTCAAGCTGGACCAGGAGAGATTTAATTTGGACATTAGAAGCAACTTCTTGACTGAAAGAGTTTTCAAAGCCTGGCACAGGCTGCCCAGGGAGGTGATTGAATCCCCATCCCTGGAGGTGTTTCCAAGAGGCAGAGCCGTGGTGCTGAGTGGCGTATCACAGCACAAAGGCGCGTTAAGCGTGGAATGAGCGCAAGGTGGAAATCAAAATAAAAGTTCTCAAGAGGAGACCTGGTCTCCTATTGTTGACGGGGATAATCGTGTTTTTTCCGAATACATTTGATTAATTTTCATGCCTGACTCATTTTGATGGTAATTATATGGAGTTTTTGGTGGGGTTTTAGATCTAATTTCTCGCTAGCTTGCCACAGTGACACAGCAATAATTAACGCAGCTCGCTCCAGCCCCTGTAAATTCAATCAAACCTTAGAACAACATGTAAATTATTTTTTATTTAAATCAATTTCCGTGAGCTGGCACTAGGCACCGACAGAAGAGGAGCTGTCAACTATCTGCGAGGAGCATTATCAATGTCTTTCATAGACGTGATCCACGAGAGCTGTCACGTGGTGGAACGTGCCTGTGAAGGGAACTGCTCCTCAGCTTGGCACATGTTCTGCCATTTAGATTGATCTTTATCTGCCCACTTTCCCCTTATTTTAACTATTTACCTAATTTACTGCTTAATTGTCTGTATAATGAAGATAATTGTGAACTTGCCAATCAAAACACTGATTGCTGCACAGACACTACCTTTGCAGTGAAGTGGACCTGCACTGCTTCTGCAGTTAAGTACCATAGCTACCACTTGAGTCAAAGCTTGCTGGAAGTGCTGCTTTTGATAGGAGAGATGCACCCTGGGGACAGGAAATACATCACTGAGTTCTAAAGGAAATAATGAGCCCCATCTTTAAGGACGACAACCATGTCTCTGCACACAGCACGGGCTGTATGCAGGAGAAAGCTGAGGAGCTTGGGTAATCTCACTATAAGTTGGCAAACACAGAATCATAGAACTGTTTGGCTTGAAAAACACTTTCAAGATCACCAAGTCCAACCATCAACCCAACACCACCATGGCCATTAAACCACATCCCAAAGTGCCATGTCTACACACTTCTTGAATGCCTCCAGGGATGGTGACTCCCCCACCTCCCTGGGTAGCCTGTTCCAATCCCTGACCACTATTGTAAGAAATAAATTGTTCCTCATCTCCAACCTGAAGCTCCCCTGTCATGTCAATGGATAGGCAAGGAAAGGAAATTCCAGGTATATCTCCTTTTTCCTTTTAAATTTTTGTTAGTAGCCCCAAAACCTTCCTGTAGCATGGGGCCCCTTATTTCTGACACTTCAAGGCAGTGCTGCAGAAAGACTGGCATCTCATTATGCCACCACTGTGGGGATCCTCCTTCAGAGTCCTGCTTTTTCATTGCTAGAGGAGAGGGCAGAAGAAGGGAGGGCAGAGGAGGGGAGAAAAGGGGAGGAGGAGAAGTGTCCCTGCCCGTGGCGGAGAGTTTGGGTGATATTTGAGGTCTCTTCTAACCCAAATCATTCTGTGATTCTATGAAAAGCAAACCATATTCCTGGCACTTGTGTTTCATTATCCAGCTGCTGCAGGCTGGCAGCCATTGTGAAATAAATTAGCCCCCTATCCAAGAACGTCAAAATAAAGACACCAGTACAGTAGCTCTCAGCAAAGTAAATTAAAAGGAAACCTTAGGTCTTCTGAAGCACTGGGCTGAATCTCCCTGTCAGCAGAGCTTCCTCCTGCTGGCATCACAGGGCCATAAAACATGTGTAGATGTCATTTCTATCAATGTGGCAATGCAATGTGCACACTTATCAGTGCAACCAAAGGGGATGTGAAAGCTTTGGGGGTCTGGCAGTAAGAGAAGCAAAAAAAGCTCCTTTCACTGAAAGGGTTCTCAAAGACTGGCATAGGCTGCCCAGTGAGGTGGTTGAATCTCAATCCCTGGAGGTGTTTCAAAGAGGCAGAGATGTGGTGCTGACGGCCATGGTTTAGCACCAGCCTTGGCAGAATTAGAGTATGGTTGGACTGGATGATCTGAAAGGGCTTTTCCAGCTGAAACGACCCTGTGAGTCTATGGAAACAGGAATGTCCTTACCTTGGCAAAGCAGAAATAGGCAAGGGCTTGTCTGAACAGGGACAATGAAGACAATTAATCTAAATTAACTGAGGTATGCATTTGAAGTAGGGTAGTTAAATGATATGAAGCCCCAGCTCGGATCTTCTCCTTCAGAATTAAAAACACCCTAATTGAATTTAGCTTAATTTACTTCCAAAGTAGAATTATGGTTCAGCAAGCACACTTTGCCCTAAAGATTTGAATCTGCAGTAGGCTGATGACTAAAACACTGAAGGGAAGAAGCTAAACAATACTTCGAGACAGCAGCAGTTTGAGAGCCATAAAGGTTGTTTCATAGAATGGCTTGGGTTGGAAAGGACCTTCAAGATCATCCAGTTTCAATTCCCCTGCCATGGGCAGGGACACTTCCCTGTATCCCAGGTTGCTCAAGGCCTCATTCAACCTGACCTTGAATACTTCCAAGGAGGAGGCATCTACAGCCTTCCTGGGCAACCTGTTCCAGGGTTTCACCATCCTAAATGGAAATAATTTCTTCCTAATCTCCAGTCTCAATCTGCCCTCTTCCAGCTCAAAGCCACTGTCCCTTGTCCTGTCACTACAATCCCTTGTCAAAAGTCCCTCCCCAGCTCTCCTGTAGTCCCCTTCAGGTACTGGAAGGCTGCTCTAAGGTCTCCCTGGAGCCTTCTCCTCTCCAAGATGAACAACACCAACTGCAGCCTGAGCCCCAATTGGAGATACTCAAGGTGAGGTTTGACAGGACTGTGGGAACCTGATCTAGTTGAGGATGCCCCTGCTTCCTGCAGAAGGTGTTAGACTAGATAACCTTTGGAGTTCCTTTCCAACCCAGCCCATTCTATGATTTTATAACTCATAGCCTGAGCCCTGGTCTCATTCCTCAAGTCTTCCTCCCCTAAGCAACTCTCCCATCACCCAAGGACAGCAGTCCACAGCAGCTTGTACCTACTTTTTGTGACGACACCTTCCAGGTGGATGATATTGGGGTGGTCAAACTGCCCCATGATGCTTGCCTCTCCCAAGAAGTCTCGCCGCTGTTTCTCCGTGTAGCCCACCTTCAGGGTTTTGATGGCCACAGGGAACTCTCGCTTCCCTTGCAGCTTCAGCCGCCCGCTGCACACCTCCCCAAATTCACCTGCAGAGGAAACGAGACAGCAGGACATGGCAGCAACTCAAGGGCACACAGCATGCAGCCACCCACAGAATGCAGCCCAGCTCCTGGAGATAGGTGACCAAAAGTGCACAAGGTTGTCCCACACTGATCATAGAATCATAGAATGGTAAGGTTGGAAGAAGACCTCAAGGATCATCTAGTTCCAACCCCCTGCCATAGGCAGGGACACCTCCCACTAGCACAGGTTACTCAAGGCCTCATCCAACCTGGCCTTGAACACCTCCAGGGAGGGAGCATCCACAACCTCCCTGGGCAACCTGTTCCAGTGCCTCACCACCCTCACTGTAAAGAATTTCCTCCTAACATCTAGCCTAAATCTTCCCTCTGCCAGTTTAAACCCATGAATGTGGAAGATGAACATCACAAGATCAGACTCAATGTGGTTCTGGGCAGCCTGATCTAGGTGGAGGTATCCTTGTTGACTGCAGGGTGGTTGGATAAGGTGACCTTTGAGGGTCCCTTCTGAGCTGGTGCAATCTGTGAACCATCTCAAACAGACAGCCTAGCATAAGCTAAGCAATTCCTAAGCACAAGAAAAATAGGCAGACAAGTATCATTTTCCCAAATTTAAAGAGCTGTGCTCTAGATTCTATAGGGCTGTTTCCTCACTTCATGTTTTTGTCTACAGGAAGAACGAGTCCTGGCACATCACCTACCGGGTTTGCAGTGATAGGATGAGAGGGAACAGCTGTAAGCTTGAGAAGGGGAGATTTAATAACAGCAGCCTTCCAGTACCTGAAGTGGGCTACAAGAAGGCTGCAGAGGGACTGTTTCCAAAGGCCTGCAGTGACAGGACAAGGGGCAATGGTTTGAAATGAGAGAAGAGCAGATTGAGATTGGGTGCTAGGAACAAGCTCTGCACCATGAGGGTGCAACAGGTTGCCCGGGAAGGAAGTTGAGGCCCCATCCCTAGAGATATTCAAGGTGAGGCTGGACAAGGCTCTGAGCAACCTGATCTAGTGGAGGACGTTCCTCATGAGTGCATGGGGGGTTGGACTGAATGAGTTTTGGAAGTCACTTCCAACCCAAACCATTCTAGGATTCTAGGATTAATGTAGACTGGATATTAGAAATTTTTGACAGTGAGGGTGGCAAGACACTGGAACAGGTTGCCCAGGGAGGTTACGGATTCCCTCTCCCTGGAGGTGTTCAAGGCCTTGAGCAACCTGTTCTAGTGGGAGGTGTCCCTGCCACACGAGTTGGAACTAGATGATCTTCAGTATCGCTTCCAAACTGAAACATTCTATGCATCTACAAATTTACAATTCTATCCCTTGCAGGGTACCTAACAGCACAAACATCTCACAGCCCTGAAGAGTTAGAAAAGCCAACAGTCCATGCTGATGAGCTGCATTTCCATACCAGCTCCAATAACTCTTTCAATGGTGATGCAGGACGCTTCAATCTCCTTCGCAAACTCATGGACAGCTTGGTTAGGGTCCTCATAGGTGTGGGGATCAATATAGGTCCTCACTCCAGGCAGCTTAACTGCAAAAACAAATTAAGACTGTTACAGACATGCGACATAACAGAAGATGGGCAACACACACTCCTGCTCACTGCACTCCACTTTGCTGAGAAACAGAGCAGAAGGGAAAGCTGTTCTGGTGCAAACGGATGAGGAGCATCCTTAGACAATGATGTTTAGTTTGTGTGACACCAGTAATTGTATTTAGGAAAGCAAACAACAAAACTCAAAACCCTCTTGGTGCTACCCAGTGGGCTGGGCCAGGGTCTGGTTTCACTTCAACATCAGGAGAAAGTTCTTTACAGTCAATGTGCTGGAGCCCTGGAGCAGGCTGCCCATTCTCCTTTGGAGAGTTTCAAGACCCACCTGGATGTGTTCCTGTGTGATCTGCCCCAGATGATCCTGCTTTGGCAGGTGGGTTGGAATGGATGATCCTTGGAGATCCCATCCAACCCCTACCATTCTGTGACTCTATGATTCTGTGTGGTGCAAAAGGATCTCTTTCCAGATCTGGAAACGGTGGTGCAGGAGGTAAAGCACAAAAACCCAAATGTTAAGGGAGTAGTTTACAAAGCCAGCTGGATGGACCCAAGGAGAGGGGGTGTGATGGAGAGCTGCAGTAAATTATACCCTAGCAGCCATGTGTCAGTTGATCACTCAGCCACATTATTGCAGAACGAGCTACTGAGATGTAAATGAATTCTGGGGAGACCTCAGAGATGCATTTAAATATCTGAAGGGGACCTACAGAAAGGCTGGAGAGGGACGTTTTAGAAGAGCCTGTGGTGATAGGATGAGGGGCAATGGTTTGAAACTGGAGCAGGGGAGATTTAGTGTGGACATCAGGAGGAAGTTCTGCACAGTGAGAATGGTGACACACTGGAACAGGTTGCCCAGGGCTGTGGTTGAGGTCCCATCCCTGGAGACATTCAAGATCAGATTCATCGTGTTCCTGAGCAGCCCAATCCGGTTGGAGGTGTCCCTGCTGCCTGTAGGGTGGTTGACCTTTGGGGGTCCCTTCCAACCTGATGCAGTCTGTGAAGCTTGTGGGTTGTGTCAGTGGAAATATACAACAGCAGGCTTTGTCTCTAGGACTTGAAAGAGGAAAAAGTATTTTCATTATCCCTGTTCTAAGTTTATTTTGACAATGATTAAGGCTACTCCCACCAAGAACTGCTCATCAGTCTAACAAGACAGGGACATTACAGTGTGTTTCTTAATTGATTTGCTTCCTGCTGCCTTCATTACACAGCAGTAATGGAAATTTGAGTGTCACTGAAGATGTGTTCACCTTCTCCACCCTTTTCCACCGTGGCCCGGATTAGCAACAGTGCAATCAGCAGAAGCAGGGAAGTGATTGTCACCCTGTATTCAGCACTCGGGAGGCCACAACTTGAATCCTGGGGTCAGTTTTGGGGGCCTCACTACAAGAATATTGAGGTGCTGGAGCATGTTCAGAGAGGGGCAACAAAGCTGGTGAAGGGTCTGGAGAACAGGGCCGGTGAGGAGCAGCTGAGGGAACTGGGGGTGTCTAGTCTGGAGAAAAGGAGACTGAGGGGAGATCTCATTTCTCTTCAGCTCCCTGAAAGGTGGGAGTGAGGTGGGGGTTGGTCTCTTCTCCCTAGGAACAAGTGATAGAAGTAGCGCAAATGGCCTCAAATTGCACCAAGGGACGTTTAGGTTGGATCTTAGCAGTAGCTTCTTAACTGAAAGGGTTCTCAAAGCCAGGAACAGGATTTCCAGGGAGGTGATTGAATCCCCATCCCTGGAGGTGTTTCAGACATGCAGAGATATGGTGCTGAGGCCCATGGTTTAGCACCAGCCTTGGTAGAAATAGAGAATGGTTGGACTGGATGATCTTAAAAGTCTTTTCCAACCACAACCATTCTATTATTCAAGTGGCACCTCACTGCTACCCACCCCCAGATCCTACAGCACCTGACGAAGGCAGGCTTTTCGAGCAGTGGCTTTGGATGTACTGGAGGACTGGCAGTGGCCATAAGATGGATTTTCTAGCAACCCTGCGGAGGGTTTTTTGTCTATAAGGGCATTAACACAACATTTCTGAAAGCTTCCTAGGAGCAAGAACTATTCCTCACACTTCTGCAGAGCCATCCAAGACAAAGAGCAGCTGTGAGCTTGGTCCTCAAGGCTGGCTGGAGTGGAGCAAGGTTTTCCAATGTGCATTCTGGACAGAAAAAACATAGAATCTTTGTGGCCAGCCAGGCAAAGTTAATGGCAGTTAGGGTCACACAGCAAAGCCAGAGGAACAGAACCCAGTGGCTCACTAGAGAGATCTGCTCCAAACATACAGCTATGGAGAGCTGCTGACACATAGGGACTGGTCCAATGTTCAGTTCTCCACGGGGCTTAGAGCAGGGGCAGGTGGACACTTACTAAATGAGAGAACAAGCAACTCTTTTGTGCAT
This sequence comes from Ramphastos sulfuratus, assembly GCA_013399055.1. Taxonomy (NCBI): domain Eukaryota; kingdom Metazoa; phylum Chordata; class Aves; order Piciformes; family Ramphastidae; genus Ramphastos; species Ramphastos sulfuratus. The sequence goes on along the minus strand of WBNM01001994.1, from coordinate 53,781 downwards.
TAGCAGCAAACCAACACATTTATTTATTGGTGTATTTAAAAGAACTCCTCTCAGTTGCATTTCTCATTACCACAGGGAGCTAAAACCACCCCAACACGCTGGATCTTTACTCACTGTGGCCATTATGAAAATGCATCTTTTCTTCTTCGGGGTCTTGTTTAGCCTTGCTATAGCCACATCGCCTGGAACAAGAAAAGAAAAGCCAGAACAGTGTTTTTGTCTCTGCTGTGGCAGAAGCCCTGCTCTTTCCTTCCAACCACACAAAGCCCCAGAGCAGCCACGAATCTACCCTCTCCAGTGGCTCTGTCACTACTGTCCCAGTTTTAGCTCATCAAACCACCTGCAATTTCTGTAAGGGGATTTGGGGCCAAAGACCCAACTGGGTTGCAATTGGCCTTGTGCTACCAAATCCCACAGATGCTCCTCAACTACTCCACTTTACCATAGATCTAATTCAGCAGTCAATAAGAACAAAAAAATAAAGCAAGGACAGGAAGGACAATGTAAGGGGAATGGGATGGAACATCAGAAAGGCAGAAGCAAAGCCTCTTTTGCAGGCACCATGTCGTATGCATTGCGTGCTCCACTTCACCCACTGGGCATTTGCACAGGACTTTACATTTGGATACTCAAGAAAACAGTCTTGGGTAAGCACCAGGCCACACCTTGAGTCCTGCATTCAGGTTTGGGGATTTCACTACAAGAAGGACATCGAGGGACTGAAGCCAGTCTTGAGAAGGGCACCATAGCTGGTGAAGGGCCTGGACAACAGGTCTGGTGAGCAGCAACTGAGGGGGTGTGTAGACCTCATTGCCCTCTACAACTCCTTGAAAGGAGGTTGCAGTGAGGTGGGGGTTTGTCTTTTCTCCCTAGTATCAGGTGATAGAAGCAGAGAACATGGCCTGAAATTGTGCCAGGGGAAGGTTAGGTTGGAGATCAGGGAAAAAAATGTCTTTGCTGCAAGAGTGGTCAGGGACTGGAACAGGCTGCCCAGGGAGGTGGTGGAGTCACCATCCCTGGAGGTGTTCAAGAAACGTTGTGGACATGGCGCTTGCAGACATGGTTTAATGGCCATGGCAGTGCTGGATGGCTGCACCTGATGACCTTAGAGGGATTTTCCAACCTTAATGACTTACACGTTACACACATGCAAAATAATGGCTTACAAAACCACGAAACCTGATGCCTTGCTGCCTTCAAGGGTCTCTTCTGTGCATTCCTGGCTCTGGTGGGGGTTCCTGCACACCTCCTGTCTTCACACAAGGGAGCTATTATTCCTGCAATCTCCTCTGCTCAGCAGCCACAAAGGTGGAAAAAGGCTCACAGTCACTGCCGGTCTGGCAGTGCAAGAATCCTGCTGAAGCCCCCTATGGAATTGCAACCACAGATGTGGGAGTAACATCTGCCCCAGGACATCCTCCTAATATTCTTGGGTTGCTTGTCCTTGACTTGTCTCTCACTCTTTTCTCTGTTTCTCTAGGTGATCCCTCCCTGTAGGCTGCAAGGCCAGGTTGGATGAGGCCTTGAGCAACCTGGTCTAGTGGAAGGTGTCCCTGCCCATAGGGAAGTTGGAACTTTCCTGCCATGGCAGGGTGACTGCACAGGCGAGGAGAACTGTTCTATTCACACACAGACACATGGGAAGCATACGCGACGAGGTAAGTAGGAGGCACATGTATATGTCAGTCTGTCCAAAGGGCCTCCAGGGTAGCTGGAGAGGGACTTTTTACAACGGCATGGGATGACAGGAGGAGGGGCAATGGCTTTGAGCTGGAAGAAGCTTGATTGAGATTAGATCTTTGGAAGAAATTCTTCTCCATAATGGTGGTGAGGCACAGGAGAGGTTGCCCACTCAGAGTTGTTGTGGAGTCTCCAAGCCTGGAAGTGTCCAAAGCCAGGCTGGATGAGGCTTCGAACAGTATAGTCTAGTAGGAGGTGTTTCCTACTAGTAGGAGATGTCTAACCCATGGTGGGTTAGAACTAGATCTTTAAGGTCCCTTCTAACCCAAACCATTCCAATTCTATGACCTTATACAATAACTGGATACAGGAACTGGCTCATCCTTCAAGTAGAATGCATGAACTTGAGACAGAGAGACAGCACTTGGTAGAGTGCAAACACTACAGGAGACACCTGCAAGGCAGCCAGTGCACAGTGGGATCAGAAGCCAGCACACCTGGGTTCCCAGGAAGCCACTCAAAGCTGAGAAACTTGGGAGTGTTCTCTTTTCCTTGCCCATGACCTTTGAGACAGGGGAGTGTGAGCACTCCAGCCTCACTCGCAGCAAGGAGCAGGGCACAATTAGCAGAAACAAAACTGCAGTTAGGAGGAGGCACTAACAGGCATCTGCATGAAACATGCCCTCAGCGTGAAGTCCTATTAGAGGGAACTGCTGTCTGCCTGCATGCAAGGGGCCAAGCAGCCTTTTGGCTGGAGGATTTTGGCACTGGGTTTGTGAAACGCTCACGAGTACAAATGCATGCCCCAACGCACCGGGGTGGACATACCGCTGCTGAGCCGGCCTCAGCAGAGCTGGCCACCAGAGGGGTGAGGAGGGGAAGAGCAAAGAAGAGCTCTCAGGGCTGCTGCGGGGAAGGGGATCAGGCAGGGAAGCTTACCTTGGGGAGAAGGTGTGACCTGTGCCAAGAAGAGAGAAGGAAAAAAAAGCAGACTGCAAAGGTTGTGCAAGTGCAGGAGAATGGACCGAGACAAGGTGCAGAAGACAAGGTGGGAAGGGCTGACAGGCAGGGAGATAAATGAGTTGCACTTGATAAACAGCCAGGTTGTCCAATAAGAGCTTGATAGCAGCAGCAACAACCAAGCCGGGACCACCACGCCTCAAATGTGAAACCCACGAAGGTGACAGCAAGGTGCCCAGACGTGTGGCTGTTATCTGCCTGCTTCTTGCCTTGCTCTAGCAGCGCAGCTAGAGAAGGGCTCCTGCCTAATTCACTCAAACACTGAGCACTCTGCACATGGAGAGCCTGAGAGAAAGAGTCTATGCAAGGCACACTTCGGTGTTCACCACGCCTGGGTGAAAATGGATCCTTCTCCTTCATCACACTGCCTGCCTCTGTAACTATATCAGCTAGAGGTATGAGCACCAGCACTAGTTCCCACTTCTGGCAGTTCCATGGTGTTTTCTTCTGCTGCAAGTCATCCCAAGTTACAGCAGTTTTCTGCAGAACTCATTTTTCTGGGCTTGAGGTAAAGAGAAGTTTCAATTCCTCCTTCTGCCAAAGGCATGCACACTCAAGGGGCCAGTGCAAACCCTTTGGCACCAGCTGTCCCCCCTCTCTCAAACATGATCAACCTCACACAGCAGCTCCTCACATCAGCAGACAAAACCAGGATCTGGGAACCCCAAAGCATCATTAAACCGAACCTAGATGAGACAGGCCAAAGTGAAATGACAGCTAGTGGACTGCAACTGTCAAGCCACAGGTGGGTGCCAGCAGCAAAGCTTGCTGTGAATCTTTGCCTGTTGCAATCAGTTGTGCCCTTTGCACACTCACTGTCTTATAGTACCCAGAGAAACCAGCCACAGGACTGGAATCAAACCACACTTCTTCCTTTCTTGACCTTCGGATGCTTTAACGCTCACAAGCAGCTCTTTCTCCTTTCTTCCCCAACTAAACTGATGGAGCAGGTCCAGAGAAGGGCCACAAAAATGATCACAGAGTTGAAGCTTCTCTCCTATGAAGACAGAGAGTTTGGGCTATTCGGCCTGGAGAAGAGAAGGCTCCAGGCAGAACTTAGAGCAGCCTTCCTACAGGAGAGCTGGAGAGGGACTGTTTAGAAGGGCCTGTAGGGATAGGATGAAGAGCAGTGGTTTGAAACTAGAGCAAGGCAGACATTGAGGTTGGACATCAGGAAGAAGTTCTTTACCATGAAGGTGGCAAACCACTGGAACAGGTTGCCCAGGGAGGTGGTGGAGGCCCCATCCCTGGGGACACTCAAGGTCAGGCTTGATGGACCTCTGAGCAACCTGATCTGGTTGGGGATGTCCCCACTGACTGCAGGGGTGTTGGACAAGATGACCTCTAGAGGTCCTTTTCACCCTAGAGCATTCTATGATTGTCTGCTACATCTCCCAAAAATCTGCAATTCCAGGTTAACAGCCTTGACTCAATACAAGAACCTTCCTGGGAGATAAAAGTATCTAAATATTGTGGCTTTGCAAGACATGTTGGAGGAAGAAATAGCTCCCACTGCTTTGTGAAATCATCCAGTTCTGTCAGTGCATTTGCTCTTTATATTTGCTGGAAAAGCTGAGTCAGAAGCCTCCTGATGGAAGACTTCTCCTCCAGTCTATTGTCATTTCACAAGCCATAGATTTCCTTTCTTTTCTGTGTCATCAAAAGCATAAGGATCCTGATGATCACTTCATCTCCCACTCAGCTGGAGACACTCAGCTAGTGTGTTAATTTAGCAGCAGTACACCTAAATCTGAACACTTTTACCCCTGGTGTGGATTTGTCCCAGTTTCTCCCTTGTGAGACAAGGCTGAGAGAGCTGGGGCTCTTTAGCTTGGAGAAGAGGAGCCTGAGGGGTGACCTCATTCATGTTTACAACAATGTGAAGGGCGGCAACAGGAGGACAGAGCCAGGCTCTGCTCAGTAATGTACAATGATAGGACAAGGGCCAATGGGTGCAAGCTGGAGCAGAGGAGGTTCCACAGGAACAGAAGGAGAAAAATTTTCACTGTGAGGGTGCTGGAACCCTGGAGCAGGCTGCCCAGAGAGGTTGTGGAGTCTCCTTGTCTGGAGACTTTGCAGACCCTCCTGGATGCATACCTGTGTGACCTGCCCGAGGTGACCCTGCTCTGGCAGGGGCTTTGGACTAGATGATCTCTGGAGGTCCCTTCCAACCCCTAACATTCCATGACTCTGTATCTAGAAAGCAGATCTCTTCCTTGCACACCTCTTCCAACAGAAGCATCAAGAGGAGGAAAAAAATAGGCACCGTTAAACACTCTTAAGGCATCATGTCTTATTTAACAACTACTTGGAGATTGGCAGGCAGCTGGTAAAATATTGATGGGGTAGATTATAAAAGTGAAGTTGTAAAATGATCCCTATATAGCTTTATAAAATATACAAAGGACAGGTGGGAAGATGAAGAATCCAGCTGGGAAAGCAATGCAGGCTGCCTGGCATGGCAGAAGGCAATTCATGATGAAAAACCCTCCAGGAAATGAGGCAAAAGAAGCAGCTCACTCCCCATGAACCATGTGGCTGACCCTGCATCTTGCCGTGCCCTTGGTGGGTGGGGTGTGGTCTCTTGGCCACACCAGACATCCCCCAAAACCCACATAGTGCCCAAGGGAAGGAGTTTCCATCTTCCTAGCTGAGGTCACAGCTCTGGTCATAACCCGAGCAGGACACAGTCAGGGGACTCGCAACACAAGAGAGACACGGACCTGCTGGAGTGGGTCCAGAGGAGGCCACAAAGATGTTAAGAGGGCTGGAGAACCTCTCCTATGAAGACAGGCTGAAGAAATTGGGGCTGTTCAGCCTGGAGAAGAGAAGGCTTCAGGGAGACCTTAGACTCTTCTGTCTGATCTCCAAACCTTATAACCTGGAGAAAGAGATCAAAAGAGCCATAAAAGGTCATCAGATGACAAGGTAAGACCTCCAGCTCAGTTGAAAGATACACTAGACAGCTGGGCTCAGAAGATGCAGGGCAGGTTCCTTTCCGAAGGCTGCAGGCTCACTGTCTCCTCAGCTGCTTTCCCAGTTTCTTGCTGTCTCACTCCACACAGTGTGACCCTGCCTTTGACCTCTGATGAACTTGGACACCTTACAAAGGAAGTTTCCAGTTCCAGTGGTGGTATTTTTAGCCTTTAGTCTTTCCCTGCCTTGGCTCTGCAAGACTCCCTGCTTTCCTAAACAACCTCCAGAACAATTAACAATAATTTAAACAAGAAAGCATTTCCCCCTCTTGCAGGAAGCCCTCTCTGAAGTGATCTCCATAAATCTCTCTAAAGAGCTTGTTGTGCCTTCCCACAGCACAGCTGATGGTGTCCATGCTTCAAAGTCACTTTTCCCATCTCCCCCTCCCTGCTTGATGCCCCATTTATCTGTCCACAACTTAGGAAGAAACTTGCAGAGGGTATTTTCCAGATCAGCCAAGTTTTCCTTGTGCACCTCTCATCTTTGTAGCCATCCAGTCCATCCTGATCTCCTGTGAGAAGCATTTTCTATTGCTGCCACTCTTTGTTTGGGAGCCTGGCTGAGGACATTTTTAAAACGACTCCCAGTAAGGGATTGTTTGTGTACTGGTGGCACAGGCATGACAGAAGCACCAGGAAGCTCTCTTTTAGTGCACTCATTGCCAAACTGGTGGCTCACAGGAATGACCACACCTACCAGAAGAACATCTTGCAGCCAAACACTTTGCTTGTACACACTCAAAAGTCACCAAAATTGAGATATTCGAGGTCAGGCTGGACAAGGCTCGGAGCAACCTGATCTACTGGAGAATCTCCCTGCTGATTGTAGAGGGATTGGACTGGATGACCTTTGGAGGTCCCTTCCACCCCAAACCACTCCAGGATTCTATGAAAATCAAATTGAAAGTGCTCCATCAGGAAAAAAATAACAGCAGGAAGAAATGCTCCAGCAGGAAGAAAACTGCTTTAGAGCCTTTGGGACTTGCATTTCCAAGTTCAGGCCTCTATCAGAGCCAAAGCACATCATCAGAGGACCCCACAGTGGTCAATCTTGGTGACTGCTGTTGCCCCATAGTCAGGAATTGGACTGTGGCCCAGCTACCACCATACAAAGCCTCAGCATCCTCCAGATAACACAGCAGAGGAGTTTCACACCTCCTGCCCAGCTATGCTGCAAAACCTTCCCAGTTCAAACAACAGCATCTCAGTGCTCCTAGAGTCTCAAGCAGCCATCTGAATAGGGTGGTGATTTCACGAGTCTCCTAGGAGCTGTAGGAAGATCTCTGTCTGCACATATTACAGCTGATTCAAAGACCTGAACCACCCTCCCTTTGGGGAGCAACTCAGCTGGTGTCCAGTCAAACCAGCAGACATGAAAATGACCCTGCCTTAGGTTAGCTAGAAAGAGAGGGGAGAGCACCAGAGAGCAGAATCTGGTGAGGCAACCCAGGTGTTGGCACAGAATAGGGCAGCATGCAGCATGGCTGTATAGCTCTTGAGGCCCACAGAGATATGTCCACTGCTGGTGGAGCATATCATTGGCAATCAGCACGGTGTCATTGCCTGGTGTGTCACACATGGGGATGTATGGCAATGACACAGCTCATTTCACTGACATGCAGCTCACATGCCACCAGACACCCTGCCACTTGCACTTCCTTCCTAGGGACAAATGCCCTCTCCCAGCCCCTTTAGGTGACGAGAAACGGAATCTGATGAAGTGTTCAGCACACTTGATGTTTTGGCACCATGACATGGCTGGTGTGGTGTCTGCATGGGTCACTGCACAACACAGCAGGGCTGGGTTTTGCCCCTGGGACTCCTGCTTTTCCTGGAGACAAACTCTGATTCGGGTCATGCTATCTCCTGGTATTGAGATAGACAAGGTTGGAGGAGAGATCAGATGACAAAGCAATCTCCAGGCCAATCAAGGGAGGGAGAGGCAGACTGTGCACAGATAACATGGAAGAAGGACACAAAAATAGGTGCCAGCACAGGTGGGAACACTGACCATGTAAGGCTCGGATAGGCAACAGCACGCAGAGAAGAAGCCCACCCACTGCCATGATCGCAGCAACTGAAAAGTAGAACAAAAAGGCCCAGGATAAGGAATAATCCCACCATCCTGGCAACATTTCCAACAGTTTTATATCCACTTCTTCCTTCTCACTTATTTCTGACTTCTAAAGCCAGGTTGGGTGAGACCTCGAGCAAGCTGGTCTAGTGTAAGGTGTTCCTACCCATGGCAGGCAGGGTGGAACTAGATGATCTTCAAGATCTCTTCCAACCCAAACCATCCTGTGAATCTACTGCAATTAATTATTTTGTACCTTTACACCTTGAGCTGCAAGAATTTCATGGCATGTACTACTGTTGGAGGTGTTAAAGTCAGGTTAGATGAGGTCTTGAGCAGCCTGGTCTAGTGGGATGTGTCCCTCCCCATGGTAGGGGGTTGGAACTGGATGATCTTTAAGGCCTCTTCCAACCTAAACCATTCTATGAATCTCTGAAAAGCACCATGGGGAGAGCATAGAGATCCTGAAAAGCAATTAACCATGTTGCACCAGGGGAGGTTTAGGTTGGACATTAGAAGAAACTTCTTGACTGAAAGGGCTCTCAACATTGGAACTGGCAGCCTAGGGAGCTGGTTGAATCCCCATTCCTTGAGGTGTTTCAGAGCTGCAGAGATGTGGTGCTGAGAGCCATGGTTTAGCACCAGCCTTGGTAGTGTTTGATAATGTTTGGATTTGATTACCTCGAAGACCTTTTCTAACCAAAACCAGCCTAAGATTCCATGATTCTATGTGCTTCTCATACTTGAGTACCACCATTAGGATTAATGGAGCCACACATCCATGTGCTTAAACTTGAGCAGCTGCCTTGGAGCAGGCAAAGTGACTCAATTCCACAAGTGTTGTGTGTGTGGTACAGTTACAATTCCCCTTCAATAAAAGCCCTGGCTGAAGGCAAGCCCTGCCTTGTTCATGTACCCAACTCCCCCATCTGTTTCTGGGTCTCCTTGTATCAGTGAAGCCCTGCACATGCATTGCACATCTGCAGAAGCAGGACTTCAGGAGTCGTGGGAGAACATTCAGCCTAAATGAACTCAAAATATGGCACTGAGTGTCTGCACAGCTCACTTTTGAAGGCTGCTGAGGTTTGAAATTAGAGAAAAGGAGATAGGTTGGATGCTAGGAACAGGTTCTGCACCATGAGGATGCTGGCACACTGCAACAGTTGAGGCCCCATCTCTGGAGATATTCAAGGTGAGGCTGGACAAGGCTGTGAGCAACCTGATCTAGTGGAGGATGTCCCTGCTGACTGCAGTGGGGTTGGGTTGGACGACCTTCGGAGGCCCCTTCTAACCCAATCTATTCTATGATTAGTCTAATCAGGGAAGGGGTTAACTTGCCATCAGCTTGTAACCCAAGGCTAGCTGTACATCAGTAACCACCCTTCCTCCTTGTAAGAGAACTGACATGGACAATTCTACTGTTATCAAATCTGCAGCTTAATTCACACTGAATAAGAACACGGTGCAGAAGAAACAACAGAGAAGAACTTCAGGACCATCTAGAAGGAGCTCGACAGTGCAGACATACTCCAGTTAAAGTCAGCTTCAGATCTCACTCATCATTTCTCCTCAAATCATCTGTCATCCTTACCAACAGAAATAATAATAAAGTAGCCTATTTAGAGAAAATTAACATTCTGCAACTGCACTGCCTGGAATTCTTGATGTGAAATAACTTCAGGCATGCAATGATCTCCAGAATTACAGCATGGATTATGTTCTTACTTAAATTAGAACCCGTGAAGAATGTCTCCATAAGCTTCTTTCCCACCAGCAAAACAACTTGCTAACACTTGCTAAACACTGATGCCAATTTTTCTTTTATTTTTCTTTTTCTTTTTCTTTTTTTTAATATAATTAACAGTATTTTGTGTTTTTGTGACGTCCCATTTGGTGCAGTCCAACTGGACCAGCTCAGCATTCTGCTTTGTGCTCTTCAGGGCTCAGTGCTGGGGCCAGTTCTCATTTACATCTTTATCAATGATCTGGGTAAGGAGTCTGAGGCAACCTCAGTGAGTTTGCAGATGACACTAAGTTGGGTGGCTGTGTTGATCTGCTGGAGGGTAGCAATGCTCTGCAGAGTGATCCGGACAGGCTGGATCAATGCACCAAGGCCACTGGGATGAGGTCCAATGAGATAAGTGCTGGGTCCTGCACCTGGGCTACATCAGCCCCATGAATGATCCAGGCCTGGGGCAGAGTGGCTGGAAAGCTGCCCAGTAGAGAAAGTCCTGGGAGTGTAGATTAGCAGCTCTCTGAAGGTAAGCCAATGTGTACCCAGGTGGCCAATAAGGCTATCAGCATTCTGGCCTGGATCAGCAATGATGTGGCCACCAGGATCAGGGGCAGTGATCATGCCCCTGCACTCAAGCTGTGGTGAGGCCACAGCTTGAATCCTGGGTTCAGTTTTGGGCTCCTCATTGCAAGAAGGACATTGAGAGGCTGGAGCAGGTCCAGAGAAGGGCAACAAAGCTGGTGAAGGGTCTGGAGAACAGGTCTGGTGAGGAGCAGCTGAGGTTGTTTAGTCTGGAGAAGAGGAGGCTGAGGGGAGACCTTATTGCTCTCTACAACCCCCTGAAAGGAAGTTTCAGTGAGGTGAGGGTTGGTTTCTTCTCCCTAGAAACAGGTGTTAGGAGGAAAGGAAATGGCCTCAAGCTGCACCAGGGGAGGTTTAGGTTGGATCTTAGAAAAATCTTCTTGACTGAAAGGGCACTCAAAGCCTGGAACAGGCTGCCCAGGGAGGTGGCTGAATCTCCACTGCTGGAGGTGTTTCAAAGAGGCAGAGATGTGGTGCTGAGGGCCATGGTTTAGCACCAGCCTTGGCAGAGTTATAGAATGTTTGGACTTGGACTGGATGATCTCAAAGCTCTTTTCCAAATAAAATGATTCTGTAATTCCATTGACCGAATTTAACCTCAGAGCTCCAAACCCCAAAAGCACACAAAGGGAACCCAAGTACTAAAGGTTTAGAATAACTTTTTTCCATTTTCCGGGTTTACACTTGCAGGATTCGAGTGCATGGAATTGTTACACCTCTAGAAGATCCCTGTGGCTGTAAGCACTCTGCTTACATTTTAGCTATAAGTTCCTTTTCCTCAAAGCATTTTCTAACAGTTGGTGCCACCAGACCTTCCCACATTGCCCATGGTGCAAATTAAAGGGTTTGTTAACAGCAGGTCAATTAACCTGAACCAAAGCACTTTCAATGAAAAGAGCTCTCTGTTTCCTCCAACAAAGAAAAGTCTTTATGCACTTCACCAGCAACCATGATGATGATCCAAGACCAAATCAGTACCCTGCACTGAATCACAGAATTGTTTGGGTTGGAAAAGGCCTCTAAGATCATCAAGGCCAGCCATCAACCCAACACCACCATGGCCACTTAACCATGTCCCAAAGTGCCGTGGCCACACCTTTCTTGAACACCTCCAGGGATGGTGACTCCACCACCTCCCTGGGCAGCCTGTTTCAACACTTGACTCTTGCATCAAATAAATTCTTCCTAATCTCCAACCTAAGCCTCCCCTGGCACTATTTCAGGCCATTTCCTCTGATCCTATCACCTGATGCTGGGGAGAAGAGATCAACCCCCACCTCACTGCAAGCTCCTTTCAGGGAGTCATAGAGCAGTGAGGTCTCCCCTCAGATCTTACTTGCTCCCTTGATGGGGAGGAACAAAATGCTCCAGTGCAAGTGAAATATGCCCCAATGCAGCCATGTTCCTGCACACTCATCACATAATGCTGTGCACCTGGGTTCAAAATACCCCAAGCTGTAACATTAGGGGAAATTCAAAGCTCTTAGAAACAAACTTGACTGGATCAGCAGGTAACCAAATTCACTTTCCAGTCCCAGGAGCACTTGGATAGGTAAGGGAATGGACTACTTGGCCTGAACAGTCAGGGCAAAGGAAGATTCTGCACTGCTTGTGTTAAAAGGATGGCTCAATTAGGCAGACCAACCTCAGAATATCATAGAATGGCAGGGGTTGGAAGGGATTTCTGGAGATCATCCAGCCCATCTCCCTTGCTAAGGCATGGTCACCTAGGGCATGTCACACTGGAATGCATCCAGGTGGGTCTGGAAAGTCTCCAGAGGAGGAGATACCACAACCTCTCTGGGCAGCCTGCTCTAGGGCTCCAACACCCTCAGAAGTTTCTCCTCATGTTGACATAGAACTTCCTGTGTTCCACTTTGTATCCATTGCCCCTTGTCCTCTCACAGGACACCACTGAAAAGAGCCTGGCCCCTTCTCCTTGCTCCCCATCCTTCAGATATTTATAGACATTGATAAGGTCCCCTCTCAGCCTTCTCTTCCAGGCTAAACAGCCCCAGGTCTTTCTTCACAGGAGAGATGTTCAAAAACACCTTTGAGCCAGCAGTGTCTCCAAAAGCCAAGCTGGCTTGAAACAAGATGACTTCTGCTTTGAGCCCTGGCTCAAGGAAAGCCCACCTGGATGTGTTCCTGTGCAATCTGACCTAGGCATACCTGTGTTGGACTTGATGATTTCCAGAGGTCCTTTCCAACCCCTACCATTCTGTGATTCTGTGAAAGGGCTGCAGACAGCCAGAGGCAATGCAGAGGAGCCTTGAGCTGCAGCAGCACTTTCTGGACCTTCCTGGTCTGCTGGCACTGCTCTGCGTCTTGCCTAGACCAGCTCTACTGATTTTGGTTATCTTAGGGACACAAAGCCAACACTCCTCCAGATGTGGCAGAGGTGACCCCCACAATGTCTCTGTGGCTTGCAAACCCAAATATATGGAGAGTAAAGTTCAATAAAGCTTGGCTAAGAGGCCTTACAAACACCCTTGGCATGGGTTCAAACCCTACAGGCTCTTAATGAAATGTGTATCTCTATGATGGGCCCAAACAACTGTGCCTGCAATCAAGGTAATTAATTGACCACAAGCCTGCAGATGACCCAGAGAGCATTTGGAATTCAACTCCATTTCTGGTGGCTAGATAGATCTTGGAAGAGGCTCTGCCAAATATAGCTGTGGTTTTTAAGAGTTTTCTCTTGAAGACTTCTGGAGTCTTGATAAATGAAAGGCTCATTTGCTGCTTTTAATAAGCTGCTCTAATGGGATGTTCTTCAGAGGCTTGCAATTACAGGCTGAAATACTTGAGGGTGTCTGGGAAGATGTTTCTAATCCTTCAGACAGCCTTGTGTGATGGCAATGGTTGCTTCCCGCATCTCCAGGTCAGGAGGCCAGCACTACACCAAGCACTTTGTGAGTCAACATGCTTCCTTCAGACATCAGAGCAGCAGTACTGCACACTGTGAACTGTTAGTAGTGAGTTCCTTCTTTGCCCAGAAACACATAATGTGTAAGGAGTCACCTGCTCTTGCTGAGGAGTTAAACCTATTTCAGACATTAAAGCATGTCCCCATGCTGCTGGAGAAGAACTGAGAATGCAGAACCTCAAGCAGACCTTACAGAATGGTTTGGATTAGAAGGGACCTCCAAAGCTCATCCAGTCCAACCCCGCTGCAGGCAGCAGTGACACCTTCCACGAGATCAGGTTGCTCAGAGCCTTGTCCAGCCTGACCTTGAATATCCAGGGATAGGGCCTCAACTCCCTCCCTGGGCACCCTGTTGCAGTGTTCCGACATCCTCATGGTGCAGAACTTGTTCCTAACATCCAATCTCAATCTGCTCTTCTCTCATTTCAAACCATTGCCCCTCATGCTATCACTGTAGGCCTTTGGAAACAGTTCCTCTGCAGCCTTCTTGTAGTCTTCTTCAGGTACTGGAAAGGCACTCTTGGGTTATCTGTACACACCCTAAGCAGAGGGAGAGCAATGCTTCCAAGGGACAGGAACTGCCCTGGGAATGAGCTCTGGGTCATACCTTGCTATGCTGTTAGTGTACCAGTGCAGCTAACACTGCTGGCTGGGAAAAGGAGCCCTGAAGGAGCAGAGAGGCTGTTAACAGCGGGGAGGTCACAACAGCCTTGACCTAAACACAGAACAGGATGAGCCCCTGCCTGCTCTTGGCAGCTGGGAATTTGGGATCGGCTTGGCTACTCGTGGGGAGCATTTGGCAGCAGGGCTGCATCATAAAGTGGCTCTAAATCACAGGAGACAATGTCCTGTAGGAAGAAGGAAGAGCAGGCAAGAACACAGAGATAAAAATCCTTTAAACAGCAACAACACAAACCAGTGACTCAGGCTGGAAAAAATGCTCTATGAAAAATGTTATCTCCAAGCTGTCTTCCGTTTCCTAAGGAAGTATCCCCAAAAGCCTATTTTGTAATGCCCTGACATATCTTGGAACATAGCATGAGAGGGAGGTGGTGGAAAAAATTTGTCCATTTTAACATTCCACATGATGGCAGGTTGCAAACATTGGCTCAGGACATAGGCTATACAGCACTTTCTACTCCCATTTTAACATGATGCAGCTCTTTGTGGGCAGAACATAGCTCTCTGCCACTGCAGGGGCTCATAGTTAAAAGTATAAATCAGCTAAGGTCAGGGATGGATACCCTGCTGCAGAAGCATCTAATTGCCACCACTCAGGTGGCAAGGTTTGTATTTGCTTTGTCTTTTGCAGGCTCTTTCCTTGCCAGATAAGACTTTCTATGTAAGTACAACACAGGGCAAGGGGCAGTGTTTCATCACCTCATATCTTGGCTCTCTTTTTTTTCCCCCTCTAACAAAAGCTCCCTCTGGTTCTTTGGAAGATCACTTGAGATGGAAAGGTCATCCATAATGGGTAGCTAGCCATAAATGCAGATGCTCAGTACATTTCCTAGTTATTTGGGGCAGCTTTTGCTAACATGCACAGCACTGACCTAACAGCATTCCCTTTTGGAAGCCCAGGGCTTTGTTTAGTGCTACAAATGCTCCAGGGAATGGAAGACCCTGAAGTTTCTTAACAGTCACCCTAAGACCCTCTCTGCACCAACATTTCAAACAGGGGTTGGGTTGAAGGACAAAAGAGGGAGAACTGCTCTGGAGCAGCGGGTCTTCTCTCAGGCTGGTGCAGGCATGGCTTCCTGCCTCAGTTTGTAGGACGCCATAGGATGACTGCAGCACATTATTGCTCCTTGCAAGACTAAGATCTAAGATCTTTGTGACTGGCATTGTTCAGCCTGGAGAAGAGAAGGCTCCAGGGAGACCTTAGAGCAGACTTCCAGTATCTGAAGGGGGCTACGGGAGAGCCGTAGAGGAACTTCTGACAAGGGCTTGTAGTCATATGGGTGGGGGAATAGCTTTGAACTGGAAGAGGGGAGATGGAGACTGGAGATTAGGAAGAAATTCTTTCTAGTGAGGTTGGTGAGACACTGGAGCAGGCTGCCCAGGGAGGTTGTGGATGCCTCCTTCCTGGAGGTGTTCAAGGCCAGGCTGGAGGAGGTCTTGAGCAACCTGGTCTCATGAGAGGCGTCCCTGCCCATGGCAGGGAGGCTGGAACTGGATGCTTTTTAAAGTCCCTTCTGACCCAACCCATCCCATGAGTCTATGGCTGTCTGACACAGACGGTACACCAAAGATCTGTCAGGGTTTTAGATCCCTTGATCAGGAACAGTGATGGTAAGTGGCAGTGACCTGATCTAGCTGGAGATGTCCCTGCTGAGTGCAGGGCCATTGGACAAGATGAACTTTGAAGGTCCCTTCCAACACAGTGCAATCTGTGACTCTGTGAATCAAAGCACTGCTGGGAAAGCAAAATTTCCAGCCTTGCTTTACGTGTGGAAGGCATCGCGCTCGCAAAAAGCGCACAGAGCCCTAACAACACACAGGTAGTAACAGCTCCCTGCTCTTTAATTCACTGCTTGCAGCTGGTTTAAGAACAGATTTTCAATCCACTTCTCTCTCTTTTTCATTTTTTTTTCCTGCTGATTTAGTGAGCCCCTTTGATTTGTAATCCTGATGGTTATATTATTAATATTGCCCTTGGTGCAAAGAGGGAGGGAACTTTAAAAAGCCAGCAGCTATTTTGCCTGGCATTGATGACCTTGTTCAGAGGACACTCTTCAGAGGAAGAGTTTTCTGGAGCATCTGCAAGTAAATCAGCTCTGCAGCACAGCTTAATTGTTCAGGGCAAAGCCTGCTTGTTTCAAAATTCCCAGGAACTTCCATCTTCAGATGCAAACCACACTGCCACAGATGGATGCTGGCACATAGAAATGCCACCGTGACTACTGCTCAGTTGACCTTTGCTTGAGGGCCAGCTGCCAATGGCAGATGCCAAGATGTTACTTGCAGAGAAAGCTGCAGAGATACTGGAAAGCAAAAAAAACCCCAACTTTTAAAAAGGGGGGGGTGGGGGGAGGGGGAAGAGATGTGGAAACTTCTGCCTCCAGGGACCTGATGGAAAATAGAAAGCCTGCAGAGCCCATCAAACTTCCCAGTCCTATGAGCACAGGAGGACATCCTCCCCTTCTTACTGTAGGGCTGCTCTCAAGCCCCTGCTTGCTTTAGCCTGGCATTTGGCAGGAGAGCCTCAAAGAGATACTATACAGCATCCTAGGCAGGAATATCCTCATTCTGAGGGGGCCAGGGCCTCCCAGGGAACCTGGAAGCACCACAGAGCCAGCAACAAGGAGCATGTCTACAGGAGCTGGCCAAGCTACATCCTTCCTGTAATGGTTGGATTCAATGATCTTAAAGGGGCTCCGGACACAAGAGAGACACAGACCTGCTGGAGCTGGTCCAGAGGAGGCCACAAAGACGACTAGAGAGCTGAAGCACTTCTATAGGGACAGGCAAAAAGAGTTGGGGCTGTTCAACCTGGATAAGATAAGGCTCCAAGGAAACCTTAGAGCTGCATTTCAGTATCTGAAGGAGACCTACAGGAAGGCTGGGGAGGGACTGTTTAGAAGGGCCTATGATGACAGGATGAGGGTCAATGGTTTGAAACTGAAACAGGGGAGACATCAGGATGAAGTTTGTACAATGAGGCTGGTGAAATACTGGAACAGGTTGCCCAGGGATGTGGTTGAGGCCCCATCCCTGAAGATGTTGAAGATCAGACTCAATATGGCAGGCTGCTGAAGTTGAAGGTGTCCCTGCTGCCTGCAGCAAGGTTGGACAAGGTGAACTTTGAGGGTCCCTTCCAACCAGATGTAATCTGTGAACCTGTGTATCTGCCTTTTCCATCCAAAATGATTCAGTACTGCAGAGCAAGAGGGTTTTTCTCCTTAGCTTTGCTGCCAGGCAGAACCTGCTCCCCTGCCCTAGCAGAAAAGACAGAGTCTGGGCTTTGCATGGCTTACTTGCTGTGTAAAGCAGTGGTACAGCAGTTGGAGCAACTCCTGCAGCTCAAAATTTTCTAATAGCAAGAATGGGAAAGCATTAGGAAAGGAAACTTACACCCCTGGAACAACGCTAACTACTCCAAAGATGGAGGAAAGCATCTTCCAGAAGCAGGTTAACAGCTTCAGAAAGGGATTATCCCATGACTTGGAATGTGTTTGTCACCCCTGCTGTGTCACAGCAGGAGGCTCACTCCAGGAATTGTCTCAAAATCATATCCAAGGCAAAGCAGTGAGTGATAAATTTCAGCAGCATCTCTGCTTCTTCTCAACAGGAGCAATTTTTTTGTTTTGCTTTGTTTAATTTCAAATTGGCTGTCAGCTTTCCAGGCTTCTGGGATTTATTTTACTCTTCTCAGGAGTCACTCAGCACACTAGAGGGGCTTAAAATTCACAGGAAGCCAAAGCCACCTAGAAGCTTTGTGGTTTTGAAGCCAGTTCCTTAATGATGGACCACACCTTGGCACTGGAGGCTTTTCCACCATTCCATACAGTCAAGGATTTGGCTCTTACCAGTTTAGAAGAAGGGTTGAAAAGATAAAAATGGGGCAAGAACTCATCTCCCTGTGCCTGTCTCTTCCTGTACATCCACCATGGAGAAGCTCCTGGGAGCAGATGATCTCCAGAGGTCCCTTCCAACACCTGGTGCTCTGTGATTCTGTTCTGCTGCTCTGGTGTTCACATAGAGAGGTGTGATTAGAGCAGCAGCAGAGGTGGCAACAAAAGTTCTGGCCAAAGGAGAAAAGGGCTTCTCTAAACATGCCAAGAGACAGAGCCAAGAGGAAGCACATCCTGGAAAGCCCATTAGGGCAAAGGACAGAAGGATGTAACTAATGAGAACTGCTGACAAATGGCTCAGGCTTTGCAACTGCTTGCTTAGACCAGAGACAGTAGCAGCAAAAACCAGACCTGCATGGGTATCTCCTCCCCAGAGGGGTCCTGAGTGTTTACCAACCCTGTGGCAATGGGAGCTGCTGATTGCCACACAGTTACAATTCCTCATGGCCACAGAGGGATATGTCCCTCTGCCAGTGATTCACACCCCCACAACCCCCAGAGTCCTCCTTGCAGAGGTACCAGGCTACATCCATAGGTTCTCTACAGCCACATATGCATTGACACAAGTGTGCACCCAGGCTGCTGGAAGCCAGGCTCCAAATCCCCCTGCTCTGCTCAGGAAGGCTTTGACTCAATACCTTCAGCATTTAAGGAGAGAGGTGAACTTTTGCCTACAGCATTCAGAGCCAAGTCTTCTCAGCTACAGCTTTCCTGTAGCCCCTGGTGTGAATGGCTCACAGCCATCCGATCTGACCACACCACTGCATGCTTCTTCTGCATTTACTTTTCCATTTTTAAGCCCAACAAGTCACTCAAAGCAGATGACAGGACCTCCAGCAGCTTAGGAAGAAGAGACAGTCCATCTCAGACCCTGAATGGAGCTGAGCCTGGCAGTACACTTACCTTTTAAGACAAGAAATAGCTGTGCCCCTCCATGGATGGCTTATGCCTGGGGCTGGAGCTGCTCAGCTCCATGTTTGCAGGTTGGTAGCCTACCTCCTCTGGGAAATAAGACCCTCAGCCAATATGCTCAGTATGAGCACAGTTCCTCAAGCCCCTCAGCCACTATGCTCAGTACCAGAACAGTTCCTCAGCCAGTAACTACCTGTGACACTTACAACAGCCTGTCACTTACAGTCACCTTGCTAGACATGAGTTTAAGATTAACCTGCATCATAAAAAGAGCAGTGGGCTGATTGGTACCTCAGGAGGATAAATGTTTATTCTGCACTGACAACAAATTCAACCTGATCAACTGATGCACCTCACATTGCTTTGCACGAGGGATGCTGCATCGTTTGACTACTGCTATTAAAAATACACATGCAGGAGATCTAAAAAAAGAGGCATTCTGTGCTGGCTGCTACCCAAATCCAGTGCTGCAGGGTAAACTGATCTGATCCAAGCCAGATTTTCCCCCAGTACCACAATCCCTTGTTCCCCACTAACATCCATCAGCTTAGATTAAGAGTCATAAAAGATGCTACAGCCCAGGCTTTTATCACTTGTCTATGTTTAAGCACATGAGAAGTCCATGGGTTTGCTTGATGGTTGGAAGCTGAGAGTCTCCCTCCATGGTGGGAATTCACCAGAAGGTGGGGAAGGCATTAGTATTCTACACATAAAAAATTAAATCCAGACCTGACCAAAACTTGGGATGTTTTTAGCCATTCTGGGTTTCTTCTCCTTTTCTTTCCAAGTGTTTTCCTGAAGTCATGTCTTCTCTGTGTGCAAAGCCTGTCGTGAGCTCTGAGTGCAAAAGTATGGGCTGTTGGATATTTCAGCCTGGAGACACAGTAGGCTTTGGGGATACCTTAGAGCAGCCTTTCAGTACCTGAAGGGGCTACAGGAGAGATGGGGAGGAACTTTTGACAAAGGCTTGTAGTGATAGGACAAGAAGGAATGGATTTGAGCTTGAGGTGGGGAGATTTAGACTGAAGATTAGGAAGAAATTCTTTCAAGTGAGGGTGGTGAGATACTGGAACACGTTGCCCAGGGATGTGGTTGAGGCACCTTCCCTGGAGGTGTTCAAGGCCAGGCTGGCTGAGGCCTTGAGCAACCTGGTCTAGTGGGAGGTGTCCCTGCCCATGGCAGGCAGATTAGAATCAGATGATCTTTAAGGTCCCTTCCAACCCAAACCATTCTTTGAATCTGAATTTTACCTGCAATAAGACACTTCACTGAATTTTTTTAAAGGAAAGTGTGACAACATCCCTGTGAAAATCAGGTTGAATCATCAGGGTCAGTCCATATATAGCTGAAAACCATTGGGAAGTGAACTACACATGGGAGCAAGCCTTTTCAATTCCTGTGCAGACAGATCAATCAGCCCACAGCCTCCTCCACAGGCTGCTTTGGCCTCAGTCATGTTCATCAGCTGGTCAGAGGAAAGTTCTGGCAGAAGTTGGAGAAGTATAAACACACATCTGCTCCTCTTACCTGCCGCTGAGGAGAAAGCCAAGCACCACCACCAGCAGAATGACTCCCACCGTTACAGACACAACAATTATGGGGATCTGGCTCTGGTCGCTGGATGCAGCCACTGCTGAGATGAGGAACAGAAAAATGCAGATTAAAACAAGAGGCAGCACTCACAGGAGTCTTTTGAGCAAGGCTGCCAGAGAGGCTTCAAGTCTTACCATCCTGTCGTCCCTTTTACAGTTTGTGCTTTCCCCCTTTGCTGTCTGCTTCTACTTTGGAAAGGAAATGGGTGGAGAGAAACCAAGACGACGAGAAAAACCCAGCCCCAAACCCAACAAAATCCCATTCTCACCACTGAATTCAGGATCCAAAATGTTGCAGAATGCATCCTTTTGAGTTTGCAAACCCAGTTTATTACCCTCTACTCAGCCCTAGTTAGACCACAGCTGGAACAGGATTGGAGTAGATGATCTCTGAAGTCTCTTGCAACCTAAGCCATTCTATGATTCTATGGAATATTGTGTCCAGATCAGGGCTCCCCAGTTCAAGAGAGACAGGGAACTACTGCAGACAGTTCGATGGAGGCTATGAGGATGATGAAGGGACTGCAACATCTGTCTGAGGAGGGAAGGCTGAGAGACCTGAGGCTGTTCAGTCTGGAGAAGAGAAGGCTGAGAAGGGATCTGGTCAATGCCTAGAGGTAGCCAAAGTGTGGCTGTCAGGAGGATGGAGCCAGTCTGTTCCAGGTGATACCCAATGACAGGACAAAAGGGCAACAGACAAACTCAACCACAGGAAATTCCACCTCAGCTTGAGGAGAATCTTCTTTGCTGTGAGGGTATTGGAGCCCTGGAGCAGGATGCCCAGACAGGTTGAGGAGTCTCCTTCTCTGGAGACTTTCAGACTCATCTGGATGTGTTCCTATGTGACCTGCCCTAGGTGATCCTGCTTTGCAGAAAGGTTGGACTGGATGATCTCTGGAGTCCCTTCCAACACCCCCCCCCCAACCCCGCTACAATTCTACAGTTAAACCTAACTCCTTGTGGCACCTGTATGACATGGCCAGAAGGTACTTTCTGCAAAACAGGAATATGCTAAGACACCTAAACTGGTTGGCCTTTGCATGGGTCAGGGGAAACAGAACTCTCCTAGTCCACGCCTTGTAAAAAACTCTTCTGCCGAAAGAGCAGGAGACAAGCCCTGTGATAAATATGCCAGTAGAAAGGTCAGGAAAGCTGTTTGAAAACTGAGGTTTAGCAGTGAGCAGGTGAATAGGCTCCTGCAGCCTGCAAAATGGAGATGCTAACACCACTTCTTTTAGCTGCTTTGCATTGCACAGGGAAAGAGCCCATCTCTCCCCGGGAGAGAATCCCAGAATTTTCACAGAATCCCAGGATTTCAGGTTGTAACAGATCCCAAGGATCATCTGGTCCAACCTTTCTAGGTCACAGCAGAGTTGAAATGAGCTGGCACAGCATCCTGTCAAGCTGAGTCTTTAAACTGTCCAATGGAGAAGAATCCACCTTTTCCCTTGGGAGATGATTCCAATGCCCAACTGTTCTCATGAGGAAACATTTTCTTTTGGAGTCCAATGGGAATCTCCCCAGCAGGAACTTGTCCCCATCACCCCTTCTCTTTTCCATGGGACTCCTTGTAAAAAGGGAGTCTGCATCCCCCTGGTAGCGACCCTTTATGCCCTGGTCCATGGTGATAAGGTCTCCCCTAAGCCTTCTCTTCTCCAGGCTGAAAAAATGCAGCTCTCCCAGCCTCTCCTCACGTGCAGGGCTGTCAGGCCTCTGATCATTCTCCTGGGCCTTCTCTGGACACCTTCCAGCCTCTCCACATCTTTTTTTGTACAACAGGGACCAAAACTGCAAGGCAAGTGCTCCAGATGGGGTCTGGCCATTAATGAGCAGAGTGGGACAATGACTATCCCTGTTGGTGATGCCCTTGTTGATGCAGCCAGCATCCTGTTGGCTTGCTTTGCCCCTGCAGCTCACTGTGCACTCATGCTGAGCTGCTTGTCCACCAAGACCATAAGGTCTTTTCATACTTGGAGTTCTCCAACTCAGAAAGGAAGCCTCCTCACCCTGGCCTCTCCTCTGCCAGCTTGTTTAGCTGCATGTATTTAACCACCTCAGGGGGCAAATCTGGCTCACTTCCTGCAAAAGCATCTTCCCAGCATAGGTGCTGATGTTCTACAGGTTAGAGCTTACAGCTCCTGCCCTTGTGCCAGCTCTGGATGAAGCTTCACATGTCCCAAGGAGCAGCAGGAATCGATCGCATGCTGAAGAAGCCTTTAGCTAAATGACTGAAGTAAAAACAGGTCCTTAGCAGAGGATTAATTTTATTGAGGCTATAAAATGAGGGAATATAGCCCCATATTAATAGTTTAAAAGAAAAGAAAGACCAAAATGTATGGCATTAAACATCGATCTGTGCTGCATTTCAAGTAGCTCTTTGTACAGGAGGTCCATGGTGAGCGGCGTAGCCTGCACCACCATTTCAGCTTTAAATATTTAATGTTTAACTTCTCCAAACTCAGTGCCAGCATCCAGAGATTTTTATTAACCTCATGGATTTATGGAGGCTCTTCAAGATGATGTTTGGTTACTATCTTGACAAAATAATTACAAAGAAAAACATTTCATAGAACCATAGAATGATAAGGTTGGAAGGGACCTCAAAGATCATCCAGTTCCAACCCCCTGCCATAGGCAGGGACACCTCCCACTATTACAGGTCACTCAAGGCCTCCTCCAGCCTGGCCTTGAACACCTCCAGGGAGAGAGCAGCCACAACCTCCCTGGGCATGGTAAAGGAGAAAACTAAGCTGTGACTGGTGTGATAGGAGTTTTTTTGCACAGCTTGAGGGATGGTCAAATGAGATAAATCTTGGGGTGATCCATGGCAACTAAAAAGCCTGAATTCATGAGCCAGGCTGAAAACAAGGCCTTGTAGTGCTAGGACGTGAGGGAATGGTTTGAAGTTGGAAAAGGGGAACTTTAACTTGGAGATTAGGAAGAAATTCTTGGCAGCAAGAGTGGTGAGACACTGAAACAGATTGTCCAGGGAGGTTGTGGATGTCCTCTCACTGGAGGTGTTCAAGGCCAAGTTGAATGAGACCTTGAGCAACCTGGTCTAGTGGAAGCTGTCCCTGCCCATAGCACGGGGGTTGAAACGGGATGATCTTTAGGGCCCCTTCCAACCCAAAGCATTCTGTGATTCTATGAAAACCATTTGTCAGAAAGGTTAGTTTGATTAGGGCTGGATGAATTTAGTGGCACTGAAAATGCAGTCCTGCCTACACTGTGATGGTTTGCACAACTACAGAAGCAGGATGTGAAAGCAGCAGGTTAGAACCGAACAGCAGAATGTAAATCAACCCCAAAATCTGGGGGAAAAAAGTGCAAAATAAGTTCCACCTTCACCTCTATTGCACTTCTCAAGCTGTTTTAGATTTTCTTCAAGTGTATTAAAAATAACTATAAAGAAACCCGTTCTTTGGGCCAAGTGACTTTGGAGGTTGGTTGGGTTTTTTTGATTCTCATAAAAGCCACTGCAAGGTTTTCATTGGTGCTTGAATCAAAACAATTTGCTTTGGCTCTGAACAAGAGGTTCAGATCAGAACTGCAGTTGGGCAGTAAGATTTCAATCTGTACTTGCCTTCAGATTCTCCAAGCTGTGCAGGAACACAGTGGGTGACTGGTCACAGTCCTGGCACTAAAACTGACTTTGTATAGGGTCTTGGAAAAAGCAAATAAATCACTTTGTAAAGGGTTTGAAATGTCAAACTGAGGGTTTTGGGGGTTTTTTTTTTTTTTTGTTGTTGTTTGTTTGGTTGGTTTTTTTGCATTTGCAAGATACTAAGGTTTGTGCTGTATTCAATTTTACCAAGCATTTAAACATCTGGTTAAGTCCTGCTTCAGGCAGAGCTCAACTCCAACAGAAGTTCCCAGCTACAAAATCAGGGACCATGCAGTGGCTGGATCAGATGCTTCCTGGGGTGCTTTCCAGCCTGGCATTCTGTGATTCTGTGGCTCAGTGGATATCTCACCTGCCCTAACTGGTCCCTTGTTGGACTCTGTGATCTCTGGAGGTCCCTCCCAACCCCTCGCATTCTGTGCTTCTGTGACTACACTGGCAGCTCCTTAGTATCACAGAAGTACCTCCTATTCAGCCTTCACAATGCAGAAAAGTCTTGGGTAGAGGTGTGACTAAATGACTCTGGGGCCTTAAAAGTGTTTCAAGATATCACTAGTTGATGTCCTCAGAAAGATCTGATTTTGTTGAGACCGAGCTGATCTGAGCTTTGGTGAGACTCCATCTGAAACACTGCATCTAGTTCTGGTGCCCCTAGATAAGGAGGATATGGAACTGTTGGAGTGGGTCCAAAGGAGGCCAGAAAGATGATCAGAGGGCTGGAGAATGTCCCCTATTGGGACAAGATGAGAGAATTGGGACTATTCGGCCCAGAGAAGGCTCCAGCAAGACCTTAGAGCAGCCTTCCAGTACCTGAAGGAGGCTACAGGAGAGCTGGAGAGGAACTTTTGACAAGGGCTTGTAGTGACAGGAAGAGGGGTAATGGCTTTGAGCTGAAAGAGGGCAGATTGAGACTGGAGATTAGGAAGAAATTCTTGACAGTGAGGGAGGTGAGACACTGTAACAGGTTTCCCAGGCATGTGGTTGAGGCATCTTCCCTGGAGGTGTTCAAGGCCAGGTTGAATGAGACCTTGAGCAGCCTGGGCTAGTGGAGGTGTCCCTGCCCATAGCAGGGGGTTGGAACTAGGTAATCTTTGAGAAGCCTTCCATCCCAGCCCATTCTATGATGATTTACACAATGTGCTTTATGGAAGTGCCATTATTTTCTGGTAGCTACCAAGAGCACTGGATGAAATGTGCAGGTATCCATCTATTCCACATTAACAGCCTGGAACACTGTTACTGTAATGACTCTAAACTAGAAACTTTCTGTCTGCAAGCAAAATTTCCTTAGTTATAATCTAGGATAATTTTTAGCCTAACAAGATCTTGTTGCTACTTATAGAGCATGATTAATGGTTAATATAATAAGAAATACATTAAATAGCCCATTCTTAGCCCATTAATGTTTGCACCAGGATGCAATTTGCACTCTATTAGCTCAGTCACTTGGCTCCACAGCTACATCTGCACGTGGATAATGCTTCCCTTAAAAATCTGTTGCAGCTTCCAAGGTAGCATGCCTTGTGAAGACTTGGAAGCTTCTGTTTCAAGATGATCAGGAGGCTGGAGCACCTCTGATATGGGGACAGGCTGAGGAGCTCTGGTTGCTCAGCCTGGGGAAGAGAAGGCTCCAGGGAGACCTAGTAACAGCCTTCCAGTACCTGAAATGGGCTACAAGAAGGCTGCAGAGGGACTGTTTCCAAAGGCCTGCAGTGACGGGACAAGGGTAATGGTTTGAAATGAGAGAAGAGAAGATTGAGATTGGATGTTAGGAACGAGTTCTGCACCATGAGAGTGCTGAAACTGCAACAGGTTGCCCAGGGACAGAGTTGAGGCCTCATCCCTAGAGATATTCAAGGTGAGGTTGGACAAGGCTCCAACCTGATCTAGTGGAAGATGTCCCTGCTGCCTGCAGCGGGGTTGGATTATATGACCCTTGGAGGTCCCTTCCAACCCAAATCATTCTATGATTCTGTGATGAATTTTAATGACCTTAAGTAGCAGTAATCAATGCATTGGAGCAGAGGAGGTTCCACATGAATATAAGGAAAACCTTTTTCACTGTAAGAGTGAGAGAGCCCTGGAGCAGGCTGCCAAGAGAGTTTATGGAGTCTCCTTCTATGGAAGCATCCAAGACCTGCCTGGATGTGTTCCTGTGTGACCTGCCCTAGGTGATCCTGCTGTGGCAGGGAGGTTGGATTGGATGATCTCTGGAGGTCCCTTCCAACCCCTAACACTCTGAAATGCTGTGATTATAAAAGTCCAAGGAAAACAAAGAAAGCAGGGTCTTCACCACAGGAATGAACAGTGCTTGCACCACAAAACTCCTCTTCTTTGCAAACAGCATTCAAAACAAATACAAATGAATAACTGAGTGCTGTCCAAGCTAAGAGGGGATGTATTTTCTGAGGGACAAAATTATCTTGGACATCTTTGCAAAAGTCCGGTCACTGGAACAAAAAGAAATTTCCCCACAGCAGTGCCTGAATACAGGGGCAAGAGAAGATGAGCCTCTGTGGGCCTCAACCCTGCTCCAGAATCCAGACCTGATCAGACTTATTACAACATAAAAACATAGATGTTGAGCCCCTGAAATTTGCAACAGGCCCACCAGAAGTCCTGTGTCTGCAGTGCAGATTTCCCCCATTTCTGATCCCAAGTCAGATTCCTCTCCTCAAGGCTGTGGCATGGACAGCAGAAGTCATCTTTCACCTTACCAGCAGCTCACACCAAAAGATGCCACCAGTGTTGGTTCAGTTCTTTCACTTACAGAGGGGTTCCACTTCAGGGCTGTATTCACCCCGATGTAGATACTTAAGATAGCTGCATGTCCTCTGCAGACAGCCATGAAGAAGTGAGGAGAAGCAGGGCCCATTTCCTCTGTCTCACTCAATTGGAGAGCCCTGGTTCTCTCTTGCACTAGGTCTCACAAATACAGCACTTTCCTAAACAGGGAATGCTATAAAGACCTGAAGACCTCTTGACTTTATCTCCCATCTGTGTACACATTTTGAGGAAGCAAGCCTGTCCAGTGCACCTCACCTGGAGCTCTGGGAATCCCAACACAAGAGAGACATGGATCTGCTGGACTGAGTCCAGAGGAGGCCAGGAAGATGATCAGGGGGCTGGAGCACCTCTGCTATGGGGACAGGCTGAGAGAGTTGGGCTTGTTCAGCCTGGAGATGAGAAGGCCCCAGGAAGACCTTAGAGCTGCATTTCAATATCTGAAGGGGACCTACAGGAAGTCTGGGGAGGGACTGTTTAGAAGGGCCTGTGGTGATAGGATGAGGGGCAATGGTTCAAAACTGGAGCAGGGGAGATTTAGGCTGGACATCAGGAGGAAGTTCTGCATAACGAGGGTGGTGAGACACTGGAACAGGCTGCCCAGGGATGTGGTTGAGGCTCCACCCCTGGAGACATTCAAGATCAACCTTGATGTGTCCCTGGGCAATCTGCCCTAGTTGGAGGTGTCCCTGTTGACTGCAGCCAAGTTGGACAAGATGAACTTTGAGGGTCCCTTCCAATCCAATCCAATCCAATCCAATCCAATACAATACAATACAATACAATACAACACAATACAATACAAAACCAAGGGATGCCAGAAGCAAGTCAGGAGATCAGTATTCTCGGAAAGAACTTGCTTCTGGCATTCACCGCAAACCCATGGGTGACAGTAATTAACAGGACTTACAGACAGGGCTGGTTTCAAACTCAAATCTTCGGCTGAAGCCTCCGTAGCCAGCAGCGGTCCGGGCGCGGATCTGGAAGACGTAGGCTGAGCCTGGCTTCAGGCCGTCTGCTGTGATCACCGTCTCCTTGGATCTGATGATGGTGTAGCTCGTCTCCTGGTCCTGTTCCCACCCACCCCCCAAAACAATACAAAGTTCAAGCACACAATAGTGACTCTCAAAGAAGACAAAGAGAGAATCTTAACACCCCTCACAGCAACGTCAGAGAGCATGACTGAAATGTGCACTTTTTAGGATCTTGTCCTCACACTACCCCCCTGAAGGCTCTTTCTGCAGCACAAGACTGGGACTGGAGCATCTCTCTTATGAGGAAACACTGAGAGACTTGGGAGTGTTTAGTCTGGAGAAGAGAAGGCTGAGAGGTGACCTTATCAATGTCTACAAACATCTGCAGACATTGGCTGTTGGTGAATGGAGCCAGGCTCTGCACAGTGATACTCAGTGATAGGATGAGGGGCAACAGACACAAACTGGAACACAGAAGGTTCCACTTCAAAATGAGGAGAAACATCCTCACAGTGAGGGTGGTGGAGCCCTGGAGCAGGCTGCCCAGAAAGTCTCCTTCTCTGGAGGCTTTCAAGACCTGCCTAGATGTGTTTCTGTGTGATCTGCCCCGGTGATCCTGCTCTGGCAGGGGGGTTTGACTCTATGATCTCTGGAGGTCCTTTCCAATCCCTACCAATCTATGGTTCTATACAAAATTTATTATAAGAGAGAAAATCAGATCTCACAGGACTGTAGGAGATATGAAACAGAGGGACTTTCCAAACAAAATGACAATATGGGGACCAAACTGGCATCTGCAGTTAGAAGACCTTTTAGGGTGTACTTGGTCCACTGCCATGGAAATTTGCAGTCCAATGAGGTTGGACTGGATGATGTCCAGAGGTCCCTTTCAAGTCCTCACATCCTTTGATTCTGTGATCCTACAAAGATCAATCTCAAGGCACAGGTAAGTGAGGAAAAGCCCCAACACCTTAGGAAGGAATTTTAATTTGTGCTAAAAGGTAATTAGGTCTAAATGACGTAAATACACTACACAACTGGATGGTAGCATTTCCAGAACCAGAAATTAGACCTTGAGAAGGGAAAAATAACCTAAAACTCCAAGAAAACACTGAATTTTGCATTGTTCTTCTGAAGCAACGAAGTAGGAAGAAAAATTGCTGAAATAAATCTTCATTTGCATCAGTTTGTAATGTGAGAGAGTCTCAGTGCTTTGATTAACATTTCCCTCAAATGCTTGGTAATTACTCTTAGAATTATTTACTGTAACACAATCCAGACAAGAGCTCATAAATTAAGGTCTAGAAATTTGGAAACTGCTTTTCATTTGCCATTCTCCCCCAGACCCTTGTTATGATGTGTAAACAAGTAGTGGTCAAAGGCTCAATGTCCAGATGGAGATGGGGGACAAGTGGTGTCCCTCACAGGTTTGTACCGGGGCCAGTGCTGTTCAATATCTTCATCAGTGATACAGACAGAGATTGAGGCACTCTCAGCAAGTGTGCAGATGACACCAAGTTGAGTGGTGTGGTCAATAAGATTGAAGGTTGAGACCTGGACAGGCTGGAGAGGTGGGCTGAGGAGAATCTCGTGAGGTTCAATAAGGCCAAGTACAAGGTCCTGCACCTAGGGGCAATCCTAGATATCAGTCCAGGAGGTTCCACATGAACATGAGAAACCTCTTCACAGTGAGGGTGCTGGAGCCCTAGAGCAGGTTGAGGAGAGAGGTTGTGGAGTCTCCTTCTCTGAAGACATTCAAAACCCCTCTGGATGTGCTCCTGTGTGAACTGCCCTAGGTGATCCTGCTCTGGCAGGGAAGTTGGACTGAGTGATCTCTGCAGGTCCCTTCCAACCCTTACTATTTTGTGACTCCATGAACAGATAGGCAGATGTTTCTGGTAAGGGACAGATGCTGCACTCCCAACCCCTCTTATTTTTAACAGGCTCTACTTTAACGTGCTAAGGCTGGAGAGGAATCACCAGGCAGATTTAAAGCACTCATCCAAGAGCAGAGGCACGCTGATGGAAAACAACACCCTCATTTCAAGTCTTCCTAATCATTTACTGCAAAATCAATCTGACATTGATTTATGCATAAAAGTGGCTCCATTCCCTTCCCTGACTCAAACAATTCTAAGGAAGAGAAGAGGACATAAAGAGAAGGCACTTGGGGTGCTCAGCAATCGCCCAACCGCACCTTTTCAAAGTACTTGATTTCGTATTCCAGGATGATGCCGTTGGGTCGGTCTGGCTCCTGCCAGGAAAGGGAGATGCTATTTTTAGTGATCTTCCCCTTTTTCACACTACTGACTGGAGAAGGTGCTGTGAGACAGGGAAAGAAAAAAAAAAAAAAAACAACCAGAAACAGAGACAAAAGGCATGGTTAGTAAAGTGGTCAGACTATGCTGAGGTCAGAGCCCACAGTGCACCCTCAAACACCAGGCAGCTCTCAGTCCCTGCAGATCTGCTTTCACCTTGATGCTGTTTGCATATTTTCAGCTGGGCTCACACAGATTTTCAGCAGCTGAGGACCTAAACCAACATCACCCACACCCCCAGCAACCTTACTACATTGTCTCATTGGAATGAGTCTAGAGGAGGCCACAAGGATGATCCATGGGTTTGAGCTCCTCTTCTATGAGGACAGGCTGAGGGAGCTGGGGTTCTTCAGCATGGAGAAGACTCCAGTGGTGCCTTAGAGCTGCCTTCCAATACCTGAAGGGATCCTACAGGAAGGCTGCAGAGGACCTTTTCCTGAGGGTGTCTAGAGACAGGACAATGGAAATGGTTCGAAGCTGAGGGAGAGCAGGGTTAGACTGGATCTTAGGAAGATGTTCTTCAGTACAAGGGTGGTGAGACTCTGCAACAGGCTGCCCAGGAAGGTTGTGGATGCCTCCTCCCTGAGGCTGTTCAAGGCCAGGTTGGATGAGGCCTTGGGCAACTCAGTCTGATTAAGAGATGTCACTGCCCATGGTGGGGAAGTTGGAGTAGATGATCTCTGAGGTCCCTTCCGACCTAAGCCATTCTATGATTCTAAGAACTACCATTAGCAGCTTACACATCGGCCTTGCCTTTTCAAGCACTTTTCACCCAAACCTGTCAGGAGCTACACTATGAGAATTACACACTGACTACCCATTGCTTTTTTTTTCAGCTCTTTTGAAGGCATGTGTTTATCAGGAGACCATAGATTATGTGGCCTCCTCAACTATGTCTTTTTTAGCTTGCACGCTAGTTACACCCGTGTCATCTTTCAGCCCACTCCTTTCAGAAGCAAGGAGCAGAGCAGCTGAGGCCATTAGGACCTTTCTAATTCAATTGCTCTCCATAAATATCACTGGGGTGTTACAGCTCACAGAGTGATGCTAATTTCCTTGCAAATGGCAACTGTAAATATTTTAATGGCAATCGGGGGTTGGGAAGTTCATGGTGTGCTGGAGGAAGCCACAGCATGAAGGCACCTCTAGCAGCTCTGCTTAGTATTTTAAGATGCAGCCCAGAAAGGTTATCTGCCCTTTGCAGAGCACCACAAACAGCCTTAATCCTTTGTTTTCAATCTGATACCTGCAGAGACCTTCCCAAGTTGTGGTTGCTACCAGTCCTGTCAGCTCCCTAGCAAAAAGTTGCTATGGAACGCAACCCTAACATCCCCAGGTATTTCATGCCAGAGATTAGGGAACAATGAAATGGAAAGAAAGGCTTCAGACTGAGGAGGGGAGATTTAGACTGGAGAATAGGTTGCCCAGGGAGGCTGTGGTGCTCCCTCCCTGGAGGTGTTTAATACCAGATTGGATGAGGCCTTGAGCAGCCTAATCTTAGTGGGAGGTGTCCCTACTCATGGCAGGGTGGTTGGAACTGGATGATCTTCAAGGTTTCTTCCAACTCAACTCATTCAATGATTCTACAAATTAAATGAAAATAGGCCAGGAGAAATTGAATTTTTAATTGATAGGGCCACGAGCAGTTTCTCCAGAGGAAATCCAGCCTACACCTGGCCTTTAAGTCACTCTCTAGACATGCTCACTATTGGCAAGGATTACAAAGGGGCTGAGGAGACCCACAGCAGACACCTTTGTGGCCATACAGGGCACTGAGTGCAAAGAGCAGTAGCAAATGGCTACTTCTGATCTTCCAAAATGTACTGAGAACTAGAAAGAACATAAAGATTTCTGCTACACATAGGACTAGCTGATTACCATAACAGTAAAAAAAAAACCAAAACCTCAACTCATTAAGTAAAATAAAGACAACAAACAAATGAATCTTGCCAGGTTTGAACTTCAGCCAAAAAGAGCAAGGGAAGAGCTCCAGACAATTATTCCTAGACTGAAGGCTAGCAGCAAGCCTCCTCTTTTAAAGCAAGCTCTCACATCTCAAACCCTTTCCAGCCTGTTCTTCTCCCTCATGCTTATGAATCTTTCCCCTCCTTGGCTCTTGGAGGATCCTAAAAGGTGTTGGCCATTTCCATATTGTTTTCTGCTGGAGAGCTGGCATCAAGCTACACATGCAATGCATGCTTTTGAGCTGTGCATCCACCACTGTGCTCACAAATGCTCCACTGAAGCAAGTAAAAACCACCTTGGTGTGAATGATGATCATGTTATTTATGCAGGCACCATGCTGTGATCACCAGCAATTTCTCATCCTCAAAAGTCACCTTACCCTTGGCTGATGTCCTCCACATTGCTTGGGCTATGTTTTTGGGCAAATTTTAAAGCTATCTGAAGGAGAGGAGGCTAAGGGGAGACCTCATCTCTCTCTACAGCTACCTGAAAGGAGGTTGGAGCCATGTGAGGTTTGGTCTCTTCTTCCTCAATCAGGTGACAGGAGAAACCTCAGAGCAGCTTTCCAGTACCCAAAGGGGGCTACAAGAAAGCTGGGGAGGGACTTTTGACAAGAGCTCAGAGTGACAGAATGAGGGGCAATGGTTTTGAGCTGGAAGAGGGCAGACTGAGACTGGCGATTAGGAAAAAATTCTTTAGAGTGAGGGTGGTGAGACACTGGAACAGGTTGTCCAGGGAGGTTGTGGATGCCTCCTCCCTAGAGGTGTTCAAGACCAGGTTGAATGAGGTGAGCAAGCTGGTCTAGTGGAAGTTGTCCCTGTCCATGGCAGCGGAGTTGGAATTGGATGATCTTTGAGGTCCCTTCCAGCCTGAACCATTCTATGTTTCTGTGTATGAATCTCCATGCAGTTTTCCACCACATACAGTGGTGGCTCTGCCAAGTGCTCTGTTCTACTGGGGATAGAATAAGAAGGAAAATTAAGGTGAGGTGTAACTCAGCTCTGAGAGGAAATGATCAAAGGAGTCGCTGTACCCTTTTCGAATCTCCTTCCAAAGAAGTATTAAAGTGTAAGCAGGAGATAAAGGCCAATTAAAGTTGTCTCACTAAATCCCAGTGGCACTGGGCTGGCGGGGCAGCTACTCTGCATCCTCAGCACACAGAGGTTGCCATGAAGGAAGGAAGGAAGGAAGTTAAAAGTCTTTTAGAGTTTTCTTTTTCAAACCAAAGGTAATCCAAACCAGGCCAGCGGACAAAGCCTGCAATCATTCCATCTTAAAAGCCTGCAACTGGATACTGTGCTATGTGATCCCAGGAAAAGCAAAGGATGACTTCAGGCTTGCTTTGCAAAGGTCACTGCTTCTGCAAGGGCAGCATCTCTTAAACAGAAACCAAGCCATGCAGTGCTTCCCACATGGAGAAAAAATAAATTCACACTGGAGTTAAGGTACACAAAGCTGCAATCTGATGTTCTCCATGCAAGCTGGCAGAAGCCTTGCTCCAAAGGGTGGATGTACATCCTGAGNACAGGTTGTCCAGGGAGGTTGTGGATGCCTCCTCCCTAGAGGTGTTCAAGACCAGGTTGAATGAGGTGAGCAAGCTGGTCTAGTGGAAGTTGTCCCTGTCCATGGCAGCGGAGTTGGAATTGGATGATCTTTGAGGTCCCTTCCAGCCTGAACCATTCTATGTTTCTGTGTATGAATCTCCATGCAGTTTTCCACCACATACAGTGGTGGCTCTGCCAAGTGCTCTGTTCTACTGGGGATAGAATAAGAAGGAAAATTAAGGTGAGGTGTAACTCAGCTCTGAGAGGAAATGATCAAAGGAGTCGCTGTACCCTTTTCGAATCTCCTTCCAAAGAAGTATTAAAGTGTAAGCAGGAGATAAAGGCCAATTAAAGTTGTCTCACTAAATCCCAGTGGCACTGGGCTGGCGGGGCAGCTACTCTGCATCCTCAGCACACAGAGGTTGCCATGAAGGAAGGAAGGAAGGAAGTTAAAAGTCTTTTAGAGTTTTCTTTTTCAAACCAAAGGTAATCCAAACCAGGCCAGCGGACAAAGCCTGCAATCATTCCATCTTAAAAGCCTGCAACTGGATACTGTGCTATGTGATCCCAGGAAAAGCAAAGGATGACTTCAGGCTTGCTTTGCAAAGGTCACTGCTTCTGCAAGGGCAGCATCTCTTAAACAGAAACCAAGCCATGCAGTGCTTCCCACATGGAGAAAAAATAAATTCACACTGGAGTTAAGGTACACAAAGCTGCAATCTGATGTTCTCCATGCAAGCTGGCAGAAGCCTTGCTCCAAAGGGTGGATGTACATCCTGAGCTCTTTGTCTGTTGTTTTACAAGGAACCCTACACAAATGCATTTATTTCTCAGCCAGACACACCAAAATCCAAAAGTGGGGAGGTTTGCATTCATAACAGCAGCAGGAATGTGATTCATAGATTCATGGGTTGGAAGGGACCTTAAAGATCATCTTCTCCAACCCCCCTGCCATGGGCAAGGACACCTCCCACTAAACCAGGTTGCTCAAGGCATCATCCAACCTGGCACTGAACACCTCCAGGGAGGGGACATCCACAATCTCCACAGGCAACTTGTTCCAGTGTCTCACCACCCTCACTCTAAAGACTTTCTTCCTAATCTCCACTCTCAGTCTTCACTCTTCCAGCTCAAAGCCATTCCTGTAGGTTCCCTTCAGATATTGAAATGCTGCTCTAAGGTCTCCCTGGACCCCTCTCTTCTCCAGGCTGAACAGCCTCCTCTCTTGCAGCCTGTCCCTATAGGAGAAGTGCTCCAACCCTTGGATCATCCTTATGGCCCTCCTC
The DNA here is from genome assembly GCA_013399055.1 of Ramphastos sulfuratus. Lineage (NCBI taxonomy): Eukaryota > Metazoa > Chordata > Aves > Piciformes > Ramphastidae > Ramphastos > Ramphastos sulfuratus. The sequence goes on along the minus strand of WBNM01001994.1, from coordinate 19,215 downwards.
TGGACCAGCTCCAGCAGTTTGTATCCCCCTTCTGCTGGGGGTACCAGAACTGGAGACAGTCCTGCACGTGGGGTCTCAGCAGAGCAGAGGAGCAGAATCTTCTTCCTCATCCTGAGGTCTTCCAACTGACAACATTTTATGACTCAATTCTGAGATATTGCACTTGGGACAGAAGTTTGAGTCTAAGTCACAACCTGACTTTTGCACTATTAATTTTACTGTCACCAAATGTTCTCCTGATAATGGATTTCAAAACTTTCTGTCCCCTGAGGGTGAGCAGTCACAAAGCATGCCTGGTTAGTTAGGCGTCAACCCATGGCAGGAGTTAAACAGGTTGCACCTCAATTTGCATGTGTTTGTAGATGCTTCTGAAAACTGTCCAGGGAATGACAGGTCCTTGGACCACATAGCAGTAAGTGACATTTCAATTCTACCTTAGTTGTTGCAGAGAGGTAAATTTGAGCCACAGGATTAACTCCAAACACCTTGCCAACCTCGCCCAGCCCTACCCCACAGCTCACGAATGGAGATCGGCTGCTTTCAAATGACTTTTTCAAGGTATTTCTTGAGCAGCTGGGAACTTCCCGCTGCTCCTTTTCACACATCAAAACCAGAACACAATCTTCACATTTCCTTGGCAACAGATATCCAGTCTTTCTTCATGTCTTCTACCTCCCAAGATGAACACCTGAGGCAAATGCCAGCTCTTAAACCAATTTACAGTCTCTGTTACCTACCTCCACTCTGAATGCCTCCAAAACCTGAGCTGCCTTGATATGTGCCTTGCAACAAAGAGGTCACACATGAGGGAGGAACTCAAGCCAAGCAGTCAGTGGTCCCATCAGAAGGCAGGGCCTCATCTGTGTAACATGAGTCCATGGCTAACCCAAGCAATCAGAGTGATCTCCTATGGCAAGTAGTGATCTTTCAGGTGGTTCTCTCCCCAGACCTGAAATAATTAAATGCAGCTCCTTGAGGTCAACAGCAGGACGTGACTTGAAGCCCAACATGGTCACAGAGCCAAGGTGCTCCTAGACCTTGCTGCCTCGCAGCTAGACACAGGCTTGGCTTTGTCCAAGGTGAAACCCAACCTGATGCCTAATTCTCATGGAAAGAGACTGTTCTTTGACAAAGTTTCCCTCAGATAAATGATGCATATCATCTATCTGTACTTCTGCAAGGCCTCTGACATGGTCCACTACAACATCCTACTTGCCATTGGAGACACACAGATTTGATGGGTGGATAAGGAATTGGCTGGATGATCACATCCAGAGGGTTATGGTGAATGGCTTGAAGTCCAGATGGAGATGGCAGACAAGTCCTGTCCCCTAGACATCCATGCTGGACCCAGTGCTGTTCAGTATCTTCATCAATCAATAGCAGGATTGAGTGCACCCTCAGCAAGTGTGCAGATGACACCAAGCTGAGTGGTGTAGTTGACAAGATGAAAGGATGGGATGGAGCCATCCAGAGAGATGTGGGGAGATGGGCCCAGATGAACCTTACAAGGTTCAACGAGACCAAGTGCAGGGACCTGCACCTTGGTCATAACAATCCTCATTATCAATCCAGGCTGGCAGATGGTGAGATTGAGAGCAGCTCTGCAGAAAAGGAGATGTGGGTGCTGATGGGTTAGAAGATGGACAGGAGTCAGCAACAGGCACTTTCAGCCTTAAAGGCCAATGACAACCTGGGCTGCATCAAAAGCAACATGGCCAGCAAATGGAGAGGGGTGATTCTGACCCTCTGCTCTGCTGAGACCTCACCTGGAGTACCCTGTCCAACTCTGGAACCCTCAACACAGGAAGGACATAGACCTAATGGAGCGGGTGCAGAGGAGGGACCCGAAAATGATCAGAGGGCTGGAGCACCTCTGCTATGAGGACAGGGTGAGAGAGTTGGGGTTGTTCAGCTTGGAAAAGAGAAGACTCCAGGGAGACCTAATAGCGATCTTGCAGTACCTGAAGGGCCCTACAAGAAGGCTTCAGAGGGACAGTTTCAAAGGCCTGCAGTGACAAGACAAGGGGCGATGGTTTGAAATGACAGCAGAGCAGATTGAGATTGCATGTTAGGAACAAGTTCTACACCATGAGGATGCTGGAACACTGCCACAGGTTGCCCAGGGAAGTGGTTGAGGTCCCATCCCTGGAGATATCCAAGGTCAGGCTGGACAAGGTTCTGAGCAACCTGATCTAGTGGAGGATGTCCCTGCTGACTGCAGGAGGGTTGGACTGGATGAGCTTTGGAGGTCCCTTCCAACTGGAACCATTCTAGGATTACCAGCAGCCCCACTGCAGAGAAGTGCTCATGACCAGATGACACCAAACAGAACAAACACTTCAATTCATCACTTTGTTAGAGAGATAAGTGATCTGCAAGCAGCTTGCATTCTAGTCTTGAGGTCTGTGGTAGTGGGTTGGACTTGATGATCTTTGAGGTCTCTTCCAACCTTGCTATACTGTGATACTGTGATAGTAGGGGGATAATGGTTCCTTGGTCACTTCTGCCCTGTGAAACAGCTCAAAAGATACACCTATCTGAGTCTGAATCCAGTGTAGATTCAAGANGCATCAAAAGCAACATGGCCAGCAAATGGAGAGGGGTGATTCTGACCCTCTGCTCTGCTGAGACCTCACCTGGAGTACCCTGTCCAACTCTGGAACCCTCAACACAGGAAGGACATAGACCTAATGGAGCGGGTGCAGAGGAGGGACCCGAAAATGATCAGAGGGCTGGAGCACCTCTGCTATGAGGACAGGGTGAGAGAGTTGGGGTTGTTCAGCTTGGAAAAGAGAAGACTCCAGGGAGACCTAATAGCGATCTTGCAGTACCTGAAGGGCCCTACAAGAAGGCTTCAGAGGGACAGTTTCAAAGGCCTGCAGTGACAAGACAAGGGGCGATGGTTTGAAATGACAGCAGAGCAGATTGAGATTGCATGTTAGGAACAAGTTCTACACCATGAGGATGCTGGAACACTGCCACAGGTTGCCCAGGGAAGTGGTTGAGGTCCCATCCCTGGAGATATCCAAGGTCAGGCTGGACAAGGTTCTGAGCAACCTGATCTAGTGGAGGATGTCCCTGCTGACTGCAGGAGGGTTGGACTGGATGAGCTTTGGAGGTCCCTTCCAACTGGAACCATTCTAGGATTACCAGCAGCCCCACTGCAGAGAAGTGCTCATGACCAGATGACACCAAACAGAACAAACACTTCAATTCATCACTTTGTTAGAGAGATAAGTGATCTGCAAGCAGCTTGCATTCTAGTCTTGAGGTCTGTGGTAGTGGGTTGGACTTGATGATCTTTGAGGTCTCTTCCAACCTTGCTATACTGTGATACTGTGATAGTAGGGGGATAATGGTTCCTTGGTCACTTCTGCCCTGTGAAACAGCTCAAAAGATACACCTATCTGAGTCTGAATCCAGTGTAGATTCAAGAGGTCTTACAGGTCTTTTCCAACTGATACAATTTTATCATTCTATGATCTATCATTGCCAACTTCTGCACCAGCAGTTCCAGGTCCTTCTTGTGCTGGGGCACCAGAACTGGAGGCAGTGCTGCAGGTGGGGTCTCAGCAGAGCAGAGCAGAGAGGCAGAATCCCCTCTCTGTCCTGCTGCTCTCACTGCCTTGGATGCAGCCCAACATACGGTTGCCTTCTGGGCTGCCAGCGACCATTTCCAGCTCATTTCCCAGAAGACCTATCACAGACAGCTGTGGAGCACTAAGCACACTCATCTAAAGGAAAGGAAGTCTTGCTTCCAGCTTCTTCACCCACCAAACACGTTGGATGCCTTACCAAGAACATTGGTGCATGAGGATTTGAAGGACTCTCTTTATAATGAGGCTACCAAGGGCAACACACTCTGAACACCTGCAAAAACTCACCTGTTTTTTGCAAACTCCAAAGCCAGAGTCACAGACACCAAGGTGCAAAATCTCCTTCATTAAGCTACAGACTGTTAACACTTCCACCCTGCCCCCATTAATAAAAAAAAAAAAAAATTAAAAATTGGTCTGCCAAGATTGCCCATGGCCATGGGCACTGCTCAGGAAACTTGCTTCCAATGGCCAGGCTGAGCCCACGTGCGTCCACACCTCCAGCAGCACCAGCCCTAAGTCCTGCTCAGGCAGTTCCTGGTGGGCTGTCATTTGTCACAAAAACACAGAATGCTTAGGTTGGAAGGGATCTTAAAGATCATCCAGTTCCAACTGCCTGCCATGGGCAGGGTCACCTCCTCAAGGAGGTCCAACCTGGCCTTAAATTGCTGCAGGGAGGGGCATTCAAAACTAACAGATATTTATCCAAATCCTGGGAATGGAGAGGAAGAAAGAGGCCTGGAGTAGGCTGCCCAAAGAGGCTGGGAAGTCTTCTTCTTTGGGGTAATCTGAAACCTGTCTGGATGCCAGCCTATGCAACTGCCCTAAGTGACCCTGCTCTAGCAAGGGGTTGGACTTGATGATCTCCAGAAGTCCCTTCCAGCCCCAACCATTTTGTGATTCTGGGATAGTAGGGCATCAGGCTTTGCCTGGGCTCAAGGAAAGGGCTCTCTGTTACCAGCATCCAAGGCTGAGGTCTACCTGAGATGAAGAGTTGCTGGAGCAGGGAAGAAAAGCATCAATGACTATCTCTAAGAGGGACATGGAGCTGTTGGAGTGGGTCCAGAGCAGGGCCACAAAGATGATCAGAGAACTGGAGAACCTCCTCTATGGAGACAGGCTGGGAGACAGGTCTCTCCAGGGAGACCTTAGAGCACCCTTCCAGTACCTGAAGGGGTTACAGGAGAGCTGGAGAGGGACTTTTTACAAGAGCTTAGACTGACAGCTGAGGGACAGTGGCTTTGAGCTGGAAGAGTGAAAATTTAGACTGGAGATTAGGAAGAAATTCTTGACACTTAGGGTGGGGAGACACTGGAACAAGTTGCCCAGGGAGGTTGTGGATGCCCTTTCCCTGGAGGTGTTCAAGGTCAGGCTGGATGAAGCCTTGAGCAACCTCAGCTAGCAGGTGTCCCTGACCATGGGAAGTTAGAACTAGATGACCTTCAAAGTCCCTTCCAACCTAAACCATTCTATGAATCTCTGAATCTTTCTACAGGGCACAGATCCATAGGGAATTGTCATTTCGAGTGCTTCTGGAAATCAAGACAGGAAGTTTTTCTCAAAGCTGGAGAACAGTTTGTGGTAAAGACCAGCACCAGCTTCTTTCACACCACAGAAGAGCTGTGATTTCCCTCTGTTCCATTAGTGGTTTAGCTGTGAAGCCTAAGAATAAACACGATTGACTCACAAGGCTTTCATTATCCATTCACTCCCAGCAAGGTGATAAGGACTCCAGCTCTGATCCATCAATGTGCTTGGGGAAAATGCTTAACTGTAAGCACAGGAGGACTACCACTGCTATCAGCACTTTGCTGGATTATAGCCACAGGGATCAGCATTTTGCAGCAGAATCTCCTCATTATTGACCACATTTATCAGGTTAGCTTCCAGTACACCTCACCAGCACCTCTCCCATCATTAGGAACTTACTGTCTCATCTGCATGTAAGCAAAAGCTTCCTTCTAAACCCCACAGACCATTAAAACCAAAACCAGATCTACTGAAGAATCATAGGATTCAATAATGGTTTGGGTTGGAAGGGAGCTCCAAAGCTCACCCAGTCCAACCCCCCTGCAGTCAGCAGGGACATCCTCCACTAGATCAGGTTGCCCTGTCCAGCCTGACCTTGAATATCCAGGGACAGGGCCTCAACTCTCAACTTCCTGAAAACCTGTTGCAGTGTTCCAGCACTCTCATGGTGCAGAACTTGTTCCTAACATCCAATCTCAATCTGCTCTTCTTTCATTTCAAACCATTGCCCCTTGTCCTGTCACTGCAGGCCTTTGGAAACTGTCCCTCTGCAGCCTTCTTGTAGCCCACTTCAGGTACTGGAAGGCTGCTACTTGGTCTCCCTGGAGTCTTCTTTTCTGCAGGTTGAACAACCCCAGCTCCCTCAGCCTGTCCTTGTAGCAGAGATGCTCCAGCCCTCTGATCATTTTTATGTCATAAAACCTGCACTCTTTCTGCTCCCCCACCATAACTCACCTTTTTAATTCCCCTGTTGGCTCCTTTCCTCACACCACACTTGCTGTATCCTTCTTCCAGCTGCTATCAAACCCTAAACCATGGGACCTCTCACTAGCCCAAGCTGCTCAAGGCGTCATCCAACCTAGCCTCGAACACCTCCAGGGAGGGGGCATCCAGAACCTCCCTGGGCAACCTGTTCCAGTGTTTCACCACCCTCACTGTCAAGAATTTCTTCCTAATAACCAGTTTAAATTATTAAAAATATTATAAAATCAATCAGGTTCTGTTGGAATAACCCCCCGAACAGCAATACCTCCAAGTGACTAGACCTGAGATGAAAGGTTTCTAGTGAGCTGTGACCCAAAACCCCACTGCCACCCTTGGTTTCAGACTGACAGGATGACATTGGGTCAGGGTAAATGCCTCCCAGGCTCCCCGTTTCTAAAGGAAACGGCAGAAAAACAGAGGCAAGATCTCCCAAATCTCATCCTGGCTGCCAATCCACATCCTGCACAGGTTTGTAGCACTGAAATGTGACTGTGGGTACCCATCTGCCCTAAAATCTCATCTGGGCCAAGGTCAGTTGTATGAGGTTCAACAAGGCCAAGCATTGGGTGCTGCACTTGGGTCACAACAACCCCACAAATGCTCCAGGCTTGGGGCAGAGTGGCTGGAAACTGCCCAGCAGACAAGGCCATGGGGGTGCTGGCTGACAGCCAGCTGAAGATGTTGGGTTGCTGGTTGGATTTGATGGTGTCAGAGATCTTCTCCAGCCTGAATGATTCTATGCTTTCGTGTTCCAAGCACTGAAATGAAGCTAACCAGAAAACCTGTCCCAGGACAAAGTGCACTGCAGGTGCTTGGAAAAACATCTCCAGAGACTTCAGCTTCCTGAGGGGCAGCTTTGGGAGTGTGAAACATTGGAACATGGAAGAGAGGGGCAGAGAGGGGAGGAGGGGAAGAGGGACAAGAGAAGGGGAAGAGGGACAGGAGGAGGGGAAAAGGAGAAAAGGGGAAGAGGGGAAGCGGGGAAGAGGGGAAGAGGAAAAGGGAAGGCAGGCAGGGCTGCAGCTTTAACACAGGGCTTCCCAGGAGGCAAAGAAGTGATTGTTTGGGTACCTGGGGAAAAGAGGAAAGCGCTTGAGGGAGCTGGTGGCTTCCTGTTGTGCTCCATATCTAATGTCAGGAAAAACACTGTGCATATTGAGGGAATCCAAAAGGGAACTGGAGAACAGGCACAAGCTGAGAAAGCTATGAACAGAGACCAAAATCAGCAGAGTTGTTCAGTTCTGAGGAAAAAGAGACTGAAAAAGAACACAAGTCTCCAAGCAAGTAAAAGGCTGCTGTGTTTGGAGCAAGACAAGCACAGAACTGAATTTAGGAACAGCTTTCTAAGGACAAAAATAATGGAGTACCAGGAAAAAGCATTTGGTGAACCTGTGGCATCTGCACCTTTGGAGGTCAGATGAGAACACAGAATCACAGAATGGTTTAGGTTGGAAGGAACCTTAAAAGTCATCTAATTCCAAACCCCCTGTCATGGATAGGGCCACCTTCCACTAGACCAGGTTGCTAAAGGGCTTATCACAGAATGGTAGGGATTGGAAGGGACCCCCAGAGATGACCCAATCCAATCACCCTGCCAGAGCAGGATCACCTAGGGCTGGTCACATAGGAACACATCCAGGCTGGTTTTGAATGTCTCCAGAGAAGGAGATTCCATAACCTGTCTGGGCAAGAGAAGATAACATTTTGCTTTCTGGCTCTGCCAGAGACTTGCATCTTGACCATGGGCAAGTAGTCACTTCACCTTTGCCTGCTGTTACCTGGGCAATGAAGATCCTGCTAATTCCTGTATCTGTTTTGACTTGAGGGGCAGGAACTAACTATTCAGCTGCTGCCAGCAGAGTCTTTGTTGTGGCCTGCAGGCACTGCTGCAAGGCAAATGAAGAAAAGAAAAATACCTGCAAGCACTACTGCTGGCAGCCAGATCCTTCTGGTTAAATCACAAGCAACTGGGCGACACTACCCTGAGCTTCGATGTGGAACAAAAAACCCTACATGAGCAAAGGAGAGGAAAAGGCAGGCAAAGTGGTGGGAAAGACTTATTTTCATACTTTAATACTCTTTCCAGCTTCTGTTTCCAAGTGGAAGTGCTGGGTGTGTGCTTAAAGAGGAGTGCTGTGAAGCTGCAGAGATCACAGCCCAACAGCACAATGCCCGGGATGAACAACAAGCTCCTCATGGATGCTCCAGACAGGTCCTGCACTTGGGTCACAACAACCCCATGAATGCTTCAGGCTTGGGGCAGAGTAGCTGGAAACTGTTCAACAGAAAAGGACCTGGTGGTGCTGGTTGGCAGCTGGCCAATGTGTGCTCAAGTGGTGGCCAAGAAAGTCACCAGCATCCTGATCTGTATCACAAAAAGTGTGGCCAGCAGGACCAGGGTAGGGATTGTCCCCCTGTACTCATCACTGGTAAGCTCACACCTTGAGTCCTGGGATCAGTTTTGGGGCCCTCAGTACAAGAAGGACATTGAGGGGCTGGAGCAGGTCCAAAGCAGGGCAACAAATCTGGTGAAGGATCCGGAGAACAGGTCTGATGAGGAGCATATGAGGGACTTGGGGTTGTTTAGCCTGGAGAAGAAACGTTAGAGCAGTCTGCCGGTATTTGGAGAAGGCTACAGGAGATCTGTGGAGAGACTTTGAAGAAAGGCAGAGAGGTGGTGAGACATAGGAAAAGGATGCCCAGAGAAGCTGCAGAGGCTCCAAGCCTAGAAGTGTTCAAAGCCAGGTTTGATGGGGCCTCGAGCAGCTGGGTCAAGTGGGAGGTGTCCCTGCCCATGTTCTAACTAGATGATCTTCAAAGTCCCTTNAATCTTTTTGCTGTTTTTTCTAACTTCCAATCTCAATATGCTCTTCTCTCATTTCAAACCATTCCCATTCCCCTTGTCCTGTCACTGCAAGCCTTTGGAAACTGTCCCTCTGCAGCTTTCTTGCAGCCCCCTTCAGGTACTGGAAGGCCACTAGTAGGTCTCTTCTGAGCCTTCTCTTTTCCAGGCTGAACAACTCCAACTCTCTCAGCCTGTCCTTGTAGCAGAGGTGCTCCAGACCCCTGATTATTTTCGTGGCCCTTCTCTAGACCTGCTCCATCAGGTCCATGCCCTTCCTGTGTTGAGGGCTCCAGAGCTGGATACAGTACTGCAGGTGAGGTCTTACCAGAGCAGAGGGGCAGAATCACTTTTCTCCACCAACAAGCTGTACATCTTGTCTGCACAGGGCCAGGGCTCAGACTACGTAGGCCAAAGAGCCAGAAATTGAACCCTGCAGGTCTCTGCACGATCCTACTCCCCAGGATGTTGCCTATCAGGATGACTTTTCTCTCCTTAAAACGTGGCCTGCATAGCTGTGAGCTGCTAACATGAAGTGGCATTAAGAAGGTGAATGATGGATGCTGTGCATCAGGCAGGATGATTAAGGAAGTACGTGGTAGATGCTGGGGTATATTAGCTTCTCCGCCTCCTGACATGAGAATTGATCACCCCTAATCCATGGCAGAAACAAACCAGAGGTTAGCTCCTCTCCAACAATTCAGCTCCTGTTCTCCTTTGTTTACACCACCCCCACCCCCTCCTCTCTTTAGAGCAAAGCCCATTAACTAGCACTGTTTTTAATTGAAACGAGATCCCAGCAAGGTGCAGAATTGATCCTGTTTTGACAGGGCTGCCTTCCAAAGGGGAGCAAAGGTGAAGCGTTCTCATCATCAAGGGCACAAGAAGAACAAAGACTTGGGTTGGCAGCAGGATTCAATAGCACTGAAGTATTCAAGTGGTGCTAGGCTGGAGAGCTGGGTAAAGAGCTCTCATGGTGAACCTCAGAAGGTTCAACAAGGACAGGTATAGAGTCCTGCATCTGGGGAGGAATAACCCCCTGCACCAGTACCGATTAGGGGTTGACCTGGAAACCAGCTCCTGGAGAAGAATTTTTGAGTCCTGGTGAACAAGAAGTTCTCCATGGGACAGCGATTTGTCCTTGTGGCCAAGAGGGCCAATGGTGTCCTGAGATTTATTAAGAAGAGTGTGGCCAACAGGTCAAGAAAGCTTCTCATCCCCCTCTACTCTACCCTGGTGAGACCACATCTGGAGTATTGTGCCCAGTTCTGTGCTTCCCAGTTCTAGAGGAACAGGGATATACTGGAGAGTCCAACAAAGGCTGCAAGGATGATGAAGGGAATGGAACATCTGTCTGATGAGGAAAGGCTAAAAGACCTGGGGCTGCTTAGCCTGGGGTAGAGAAGTCTGAGAGGGGATCTGATCGGTGTTTATAAATATCTGAGGAGTGGGCATCAAGAAAAGAGGTTTTGGAGTCTCTTGCTGTGGAGACTTTCAGAACCCATCTGGATGTGCTCCTGTGTGACCTGCACTGGGACAACCTGCTTGGCAAGTGGGTAGGACTTGATGCCCAGAGGTCCTTTCCAACCCCTACCATTTTGTGATTCTGTGATTGTAGCCCCCCAAAATGAGAAATCCTCTCAAAGAGCTACACAGTTCAGCAGCTTCTTCAGAAAGAATGAGATTCCAAATGGTTTAAACTCTGTACAACAACACTGGACTCAACCCAAACCTGTTTTATGCTCATTTAACTTGAATTTGCAAATTTCAAGGCAGCAGGTAAAGCAAGATAATCCATTTAAGATCAATTTCTCCAGACTTGAAGGCCAGAAGAGGTAATTTAGCCCTCCCACAAAACACCACTGAGTTTTCATCTTCCTTTCAATCAATAATGATCCTCCCCTGGGGACAGATGACCAGCCTCCACCATGCACTGACCTGCTACCCATTTAGCCCTGGCTCCTTCATTACAAACCCACATGTGTATCCCACAGGAAAGTCTGCCTGGGTAAAGGAAGGGCAGGGTTTGAAAAAGGGGGCAAACTTAGTTAGAAGAGAGTAAGAATGTGCACTTGCAGCCCAGAAGGCCACTCATATTCTGGGTTGCAATGAAAGCAGTGTGGCTAGCAGATGTAGAAAGGTGATTTTGCTCCTCTGTTCTGCTCTGCTCTGCTGAGACCTCGCCTGCAGTGCTGTGTCCAGCTCTTAAGCCCTCAACACAAGAGAAACATGGACCTGCTGGAGAGGGTCCAGAGGAGGCCATGGAGGTAATCAGAGGGCTGGAGTACCTCTGCTATGGGGACAGTCTGAGAGTTGGGGTTGTTCAGCCTGGAGCAGAGAAAGCTCTGTGAGGACTTTAAAACTGCATTTCAGTATCTGAAGGAGACCTATAGAAAGGCTGGAGAGGGACTGTCTAGATGGGCCTGTGGTGATAGGACAGGGACAATGGTTTGAAACTGGAGCAGGGGAGATTTAGGTTGGACATCAGGAGGAAATTCTGCATAATGAGGCTGGTGAAATACTGGAACAGGCTGCCCAGGGATGTGGTTGAGGCCCCATCCCTGGAGACATTCAAGGTCAGACTTAATGTGGCCCTCAGCAGCATGACTTAGTTGGAGGTGTCCCTGCTGCCTGCAGGGGGGTTGGGCAAGATGACCTTTGAAAATGCCTTCCAACCCAAACATGCAATCTGTGACAAGTCTCTACAACTCCCCGAAAGGAGGCTGGAGAGTGGTAGGGGTTGGTGTCTTCTCCCTAAGAACAAGTGACAGGAGGAGAGGAAATGGCCTCAAGTTGCACCAGGAGAGGTGTAGTTTGGATATGAGAAGCAGCTTCTTGACTGAACAGGTTCTCAGAGCCTGGAAGAGGCTCCAGAGGGAGGTGGTTGAATCCTCATCCCTGGAAGTGTTTTAAAGAGGCAGAGATGTGGTGCTGAAGGCTGTGGGTTAGCACCAGCCTTGGTAGAGTTAGAGAATGGCTGGACTGGATGATCTTGAGGGGCTTTTGCAACCCAAAGGGTTACTGTATGCTAGTCTAGAAATTAGTACTGAAGACAAAATGTTTGAAAACTCCCAGAAATCACTACAAGAGACACTTGCTGAGAACCTGAAAAGCAAAACAGCAAAGGACTCTTGAAATATAGATGTAGACACGTGCACACTTCCATGAGTCATCCAAAAGATCAAGAAGAGCCTTAAGTAAGGCTACACTGCTTCAAGTGTGCTTTTTTAAAGTAGAATGTCCCCTGAAGCCTGCCAGTGCATTTCCAAGCAATTTGGCAACATTTAGCAGTCTATATAAATGATGAAACCAGCCTGATTTTACAGAGCCTGCAGATACTGAGCTGCCTGAACTACCACATCCGAGCAGGAGAAATTGTCCACACGTGTTTTTGTACTACAGAGCACCACAGAAATCAGCTCCGTGGATTAGCTACAGATTGGCCTTTGTCTACCACTGATGACTGCATCTAAGACAAGTAGAAATACATTTTTCTCAGTGTTCTCATCCATTCAAAATATTACACAGTTAAGAAAACAAATAAAAATCCCAGTCGGTTGTAGAGCTGCCAGGCAACTGCATGCAAAGACCTTGGAGCTGCCTTCCAGTACCTGAAGAGGGCCTACAAGGAAACCAAGAAGGGACTTTTGACAAGGGATTGTAACGACAGGACAAGGGGCAATGGCTTTGAGCTGGAAGAGGTATTTAGATATTGAAATGCAGTTTTAAAGTCCTCACAGAGCTTTCTCTTCTCCAGGCTGAACAACCCCAACTCTCAGACTGTCCCCATAGCAGGGGTACTCCAGCCCTCTGATTACCTTCATGGCCTCCTCTGGACCCTCTCCAGCAGGTCCATGTTTCTCTTGTGTTGAGGGCATAAGAGCTGGACACAGCACTGCAGGTGAGGTCTCAGCAGAGCAGAGCAGAGCAGAGGGGCAAAATCACTTCTCTACATCTGCTGCCCACACTGCTTTTGATGCAGCCCAGGCTGCCATTGGCCTTGAGTCTTGTATATGCTGAAAAAATGAGGCCCACAGGTTCCCCCCAGCATCACTGGGGTGCTGCTCATTTTAAAGCTGGTGGAACAAGCTGTGTCTTCTTGTTTATTGTGAGACCATGGACCTTGGAGTCTGTCTGTGACATTTAAAAGGGCCATTAAATGCTCTCCCATCTTGAGCATGAATCTTGTCTAACACACAGTTTATTAGAATCTCAGTGATCTAATTTTCAACATCGCCTCTTTCCTGACAAGACCCAGGATGGTCACTATGATAAAGCTCTAGGAACTCAAAAAAATATCTGTCACTGGCTCAGTAATAAATCTGCTGCTCTCTGCTCCATCTTTTCCTCAGTCAGGCACTGACATCCTGCACTGTGACTATGAACAGAATGACTGAAGTGTAGACTCCTGCAGCTGGGGAAGAACAACTCCATGGGCCAGTGCAGTTTGGGGACTGACTTGCTGGAGACCAGCATAGGGGAAAGGGATCTGGGGGTCCTGGTGGACACCCATGAATCAGCGATGTGCTGTCGAGGTCAAGAAGATCAAGGACATCTGAGGTATGAGAAGGGTTGTGGTGAGTACACCAAGAGAGATTCTCCTCCCTCTCTACTCCACCCTAATGAGACCATATCTGGAACATTGTGTCCAGTTCCAGGTCATTCAGTTCCAGAAGGATCTCAGAGAACTGTGCGAGATTCCAGCACAGAGCCCTCCAAGGAAGGGGGCATGCATGACCTATCTACCTGGGCAATCTGTTTCAGTGTCTCACCACTTTCACTCTAAAGAATTTCTGCCTGGTCTCCAGTCTCAATTTCCCCTCTTCCAGCTCAAAGCCATTGTCTCTCATCATGTCACAATAAACCCTTGTCAAATGTCCCTCCCCAGCTCTCCTGGAGCCCCCTTCAGGTACTGGAAGCCTGCTCTGGAGCCTTCTCCTCTCCAGGCTGAACAGCCCTAACTCTCCCAGCCTGTTCTTATAGGGGACGTGTCCCTGCCCATGGCAGGAGGTTGAAACCAGATGATCCTTAAGGTCCCTTCCAACCCAAACCATTCCATGACAAATATCAGAGACCCCCAAGGTTATTTTAACAGGGCTATGGGAAACATCTGGTGCCTCTGTAAGTACTCTGCTACCACCCGACAGGACAACTGCTCAGATGATGGGAGCACCTCTCTGGCAAGCTCTTAAGTCTCCTAAACTAGATTAATCTCCATGCAGCATAGAGCAAAGCTACAGATACTGCCCATAATGGTCTGAAGTGGCAGCTCCTGTGATGGATACCTGCATCCTACCTGCAATTATGGTTGTCTCTTAACAGCATTAAGATGGCTGCAAGATCCTAATTACCAAAGAAGCATTTTGCAATTGCACTCCATCATCCCTTACTCCTGACAAAGTCACTTTTAAGTAAACAGGGATTTGGGGGTTGACATCACCAAAGGAAAAAGAGTTTTCTTTTTTCATCTGCTTTCACTTTCCAGGTGAGATGAAGCAACAATTCCCTGTTTGCTGCAGTCCTGTCAGAGCTTCACCGCAGCCATTTCACTGCTGTTAAGAAACATTTTAGCAATCAGTGGGAGGAAGCACAGAACTGTAAAATAATCTTGGTTGGAAAAGACCTTTCAGATCATCCAGCCCAGCCATCACCTAACACCACCAGGGCTGGTGCTGATCCATGTCCTTCAGCACCACATCTCTGCCTTTTTGAAATATTTCCAGGGATGGGTATTCAACCTGTGCACATCTTGGAGAACCCTTTTGGTCAAGAATTTCCTTCTTACCAAAACCTTCCCTGAAGCCACTTCTTCTCCTCTTATCACTTGTTCCTAGAGAGGAGACCAACTCCCACCTCACTCCAACATCCTTTCAGTGAGCTGTAAAGAGCAATGAGGCCTTCCTTCAGCCTCCTCTTCTCCAGACTAAAGAACCCCAGTTCCCTCAGCATGCTGTCGTGATCTGTTTACAGACTCACCTTTACTTAACAGTACCAGCAGATCCAAGGCATTCCCTATGCCTCATGCCATTAGATAAAAACTATCTCTAACTCCCACAGTCTGTGGAGATACTGGTGAGCAACACAAGTCAAGAACTTAACTCTGATGTTAAATATGTCCCTGACCCTGGGAGAAGAAAAGCCTATTTCCAAGCAGGCATGTGAGAGGGATGTAATGAGAGAGTTGCACCAGGACATGGAAGGACATCAAAAAGACCCTGGCTGACTGCGGTAGGAGAATAATAAAGCCAGCATGAAGCAATTTCTGCCTCTCCCCTTTCAGTGCTACCTCCTGACATTAAAACAAACAGATACCACATGCAGCACTGCCTCCAGTTCTGGTGCCTCCAGCACAAGAAATACATGGAGCTGCTGGAGAGTATCCAGGGAAGGTTGAGGATATCCCCTTCCTGGAAGCGTTCAAGGCCAGGCTGGATGAGGCCTTGAACAACCTGGGCTAGGGGGAGGTGTCCCTGCCCATGGCAGGGGATTGGAACTGCATGATTGTTAAGGTCCTTTCCAGTCCAAACCATTCCATGAATCTATGCTATTGCAAGCCCAGTCCACACCATTCCATGATTCCCTGTGTGGGATCCTGCAGCACTACAGACCCCAGGAAAGGTGCAGTAATAGCACAGATAATTTTTCCACTGTTCAGGCAAGCACAGAGACAAATGTTGGGGTCTGCTTCTGCCTGCCTGTTTCTGCAGGGCTGTTTTATGACACAGTTAATGGTTTGGCATTAACAAAAAAGCAGCCACAGCCTCGTGCTGCAGCAATTGCAAATGATCCTTCCCTTCCCTCTTGGAAAATGAGGTAGGGAGGCCTCTGGGTGACCCCTTTAGAAGCATTTTATTTGCCATGGGGGGAGGGATGTTGGAATAAACACCTCAAAGTATAAGTGTGCAGATGATGCCACAGTGGACAGTTACCTTGTTTAGCATCAGCTCATACCACAGATTTATCACCATGCTCTTAACACATGCTCTACATCTTCCCTCTTCCCCGCCCCACTCCCCCCCCAACACACACCATTTCCTTCTAATTGGAGCTCAGTCTGTGAGCTGTAATTAAAGCTCTCAGAAATGCTGCCAGCCACTGCACCTTTTTTGTTCTCCCTTCTAAGTTACTACCAGCATCTTCAAGAAGACTTCATCAACCCCTGATAAAATATAGAATTGCTGGAGAGGGTCCACAGGAGGCCACGAAGATGATCAGAGGGCTGCAGAACATCCCCTGTAGGGACAGGCTGGGAAATTTGGGGTTGTTCAGACTGGAGAAAAGGTCTCCAGGGAGACCTTAAAGCACCCTCCCAGTATCTGAAGGTGGCTACAGGACAGCTGGGGAGGGACTTTTGACAAGGGCTTGTAGTGACAGTATGAGGGGTCTAGTGGGAGGTGTCCCTGCAGGGGGGTTGAAGCTGGATGATCTTTGAGGTCCTTTCCAACCCAAACATGGACTCACAAAGAATCACAGAATACATCCATTTGGAAGAGACCTTCAAGACCATTCAGTCCAACCCTTGAGCCAGCACTGAAGGGTCAACACTAAACACTGGTCCCTAAGCACCAAATTCACAGGCTGCTTAAATAGCCCCAGGAATGGTGACTTCACCACTGCCCTGGGCAGATCATTCTAATGTTCGAGAACCCTTTCAGTGAAGAAATATTTCCTAACACCCAGCCTGAACCTCCCCTGGTGGAGTTTGCAACCAATTCCTCTGGTCCTGTTGCTTGCCAGCAGGGACAAGAGGCTGCCCCCTCCTCACTGCAACCTCCCAGTCTATCAATTTATGAATCTGTAAATCTTCTCACACACCCTTCTCAGGATGGGCAGAGTCAATCTTCCCATCTTCCACATAATTAAAGTCATCCTCATGATGTGCTTTCCCTTCATCACTCCCTCCCCTTCCCCACACAGGCATCACTCTGTCATCAGCTCTGCTCCTTCCATATGATTTATTCTGTTCCTAATCAGTAAGCAGAGCCAGCTTTGGGGAAGAGCTACAGCAGTCCTAGGCACAGCTCTGCACCCGGATGCCTTTTGCTTACCTCCTCCCATCTGACATTGAGGCAGCACTTCAAACTCTCACACAGTCACAGATTGCTTTGGGCTGGAAGAGACTCTGAGAGGGCAGCTTGTCCAACCCCCTTGCATTCAGCAGGACACTTCCAACTAGATCAGGCTGCCCAGAGACACATGGAGTCTGATGCTGAATGTCTCCAGGGATGGGGCCTCAACCACATCCCTGCGCAGCCTGTTCCAGTATTTCACCAGCCTCATTGTGCAGAACTTCCTCCTGATGTCCAGCCTAAATCTCCCCTGCTCCAGTTTCAAACCACCGTTAATTTCCAACATTACCCACTAAGTCCAGTGGGTTAGGAGCCATGGGCCCCTCCCCAGAAGAACATCATTACTTCCATGAAGCAAGAGACTTGAGAGCCCCATCCTTCAGATACCTGACTGTTCTCCCATAAAACCACCATTGCAACGCTTGGGGCACCTTGCTGGGGCTCAGCCAGGGGAACCTGAGAGTAAAGACCACAGATGATAGCATCTTAGGGGAAGGCAGACATGCACAGCCCCATGTGGTGATATTCCTGGCTTGGAGACAGCCTCCTCAGCAGCATCTGTCAGATCACAGAATCTCAGAGTTGTTTGGGATGGAAAAGCCCTCTAAGATTGCTGAGACCAACCATCAACCCCACACCACCATGGCCATTAAACCATGTCCCAAAATGTCATGTCAGCAACGTTTCTTGAACACTTCCAGAGATGGTGACTCCACCACTTCCCTGGGCAGCCTGTTCCAATCCCTGATCACTTTTGCAGCAAAGAAATATTTTCCTAATCTCCAACCTAAACCTCCCCTGGCACAATTTCACTTCCTCTCCTTTTATCACCTGATACTAGGCAGAAGACACCAACCCCCACCTCACTGCAACCTCCCTTCCAGGAGTTGCAGAGAGCAATGATGTCTGCCCTCAGCCTCCTCTAGACTAAGCAACCCCAGTTCGCACAGATGCTCCTCACCAGCCCTCTTCTCCAGACCAGCTTCACTGCACTAAATGAGATGCTGGGTCATGATCCAGGTTCCAAAGTTAAGAGAGGCAGAGAAACCAGGATGAGCTGAAGTCTTTGCTTAGCTCTCAAGAGGATAAACAAAACGTCAACATTTTTAGCACTTCATTACTGCCATGGCTTGATTTTGTTAAGAGCTTTTTTTGGACCCTCATCAGCAAATGGTTGCCAAGCCACTCCAAATATTGCCACAGGCCAAATAAAATCCAACCTATTGACTGAAGACCTAGCATTTGCCATCCTCCTTCACAGGAAGGCAAGAGGATAGGGATTTGAGTCCCATTCCATCACCTGGGCAGCTGGAATTTGCAACCACTTGGAATGGACATTGTCACATCATGAACAGCTTTGGTTTCAGCAGATAAACCACAGGTCACAAACCAAAGGTACTGCAGGCAATGCCTTACACTCAGCTGGACTTGGATCAAAGATGAGCTTTCCTGACTGATGATAGAAAAGAGGGAATAAGGGGACTGTCACTGTTGCAGATAAGATTTGGGACCCTACTTCAGCTCACTGAACTGGATAAACATGCTGCTGACTGACATTTCTGTTTCTCATGCTGCAGTGAAAAATAAACCACAGGAATCACAGGATCACAGACTGGTAGGGGTTGGAAGGGACATCCAGAGATCATCCAGTCCAGCCTTCCTGACAGAACACAATCACCTAGGGCAGGTCACACAGGAACATATCCAGACAGATTTGGAAAGTATCCAGAGAAGGAGACTTTGCAACCTCTCTGGGCAGCCTGCTCCAGGGCTCCAGGACCCTCACAGCAAAGAAGTTTCTCCTGATGTTCCTTTGCTCTTCTGCTCCACCTTGCACCCATTGCCCCTTGTCCTATCATTGTACATCACTGAGCAGAGCCTGGCTCTGTCCTTCCAACACTGTCCTTCACATCTTTATAAACATGGATGAGGTCACCCCTCAGGCTCCCCTTCTTCAAGCTACAGAGCCCCAGCTCCCTCAGCCTTTCCTCTGCAGGGAGATGTTCCACTGTCTTCTGCATTTTTGTGGCTCTGTGCTGGACTCTCTCAAGCAGTTCCTTGAGGTCCTTCTTGAATTGAGGGGCCCAGAATTGGACACAGTATTCCAGATGCAGTCTCACTAGGGCAGAGTAGAGGGGAAAAAGAACCTCTTTAACCTAATGACCACATCCCTTCTTGGCCACAAGGGCAC
>WBNM01001992.1:1944-12537 GCA_013399055.1 Ramphastos sulfuratus | reverse complement strand
CTTTGATGTCCCTTTCAGCCTTACCATTCTATGATTCTATGATCAAATACGGTGGGGCTTGAGAGCTGGGGAGGGCTGGCTAATGCCTATGAAACACCATTTGGGGAAACTGAGTAAGGGCTTTGATGCAGGGAGTTATTGGAGCTTTAAATGTTCTTTAGCATGAGGGTGGTGACACCCTGGAACAGTTTGCCCAGGATGGTGGTGGAAGTCTCATCCCTGGAGGTGTTTAAGGCCAGGCTGAATGAGGCTCTGGACAACCTGATCTAGTGTGAGGTGTCCCTGCCCATGGCAGGAGGGTTTGAAATAGATGATCCTTGTGGTCTCTTCCAACTTTGACTGATTCTCTGATTCTATGCATTCCCTTCCAGTGGAGAGCAGGCAAAGGCTAAAAGACAAAAACAAAAACAAAAAACCAACATTTTGGAACTTCCCCCCTTTCTAGTTTAGGCAAGGAGCATTAACAAATATCAGCTGCAGTTGAATTTTGCCTCTGCTATGATCTGTCCAGCCTGGAGGCACAGCACTGGCCATGAAGGTGATGGAATTACCCACTATTTTCTGCAGCTTGGAGGAGGTTTCACACACAATGAGGGTTCTGCTGATTCACCATACGCATTTATCCCTAAAAAGGGCAGCACCATGCTGAAAGCAGCTGGCGGTTGTGATGCTCTCTCTGTGTGTGTGGAGAGAAAGAAGAGCAAGGCAGGGCAAAAGTCAAACACCTGAAGTAATGTAAACTTCTGTTACACTTGACATTTGAGCTTTACCAGGGAGTTCTTTGTGTAAAAGTCCATTCCTGGGCATTACTGTCACTTCTGCTTTCACTATGGGACATTAACTCTGTTTTCATTGCTCACATCTAGCAGTGATCAGATGAAGCGTGGCATATCCAAGCTGATAACCTATCATTTGCTTCCTTTTAAGTACAGACAGAGACAAATATTACAGCACTGGCTTCCTTTCTTAAAATACTGCTTCCATGTGGAAGGAGACCAAAAAAACTCAACCAACAATGTGAAAACAACCCCAGATTTTTGTGGGATTTTGTTTTAGTTGTTTGTTGGTTTGAGGTTTATTTTTTTTCCCTTCTCTGGTGAAATGTTTAAAGCTGTCTTTGTGAAATGGTAGAATCGTAAGCACCCTAAGAATCATCAGCACAGGGTACAAAGATGCTGAAGGGCGTGGAGCATCTCTGCTAGGAGGAAAGACTGAGAGACATGGGGCTCAGTCTCAAGCTGCACCAGGGTGGGGTCAGGCTGGATGTTAGGAAGAAGTTGTTCATAACAAGAGTGATTGGCATTGGAATGGGCTGCCTGGGGAGGTGGTGGAGTCCCCATCCCTGGGGGTATTTAAGAAGAGGTTGCATGAGGCACTTGGTGCCATGGGTTAGTTAATTAGAAGGTGTTGGGTGATAGGTTGGACTTGATGATCTTGAAGCTCTTTTCCAACCTGGTTAATTCTGTGATTCTGAGAAGAGCAGCCTGAGAAGGGACCTGATCAATGCTTGGCAAGAGGGTGGGACCAGACTCTTGCCAGTGGTGCCCAGTAACAGCACAAGAGGCAAACCCACTGCTGTGGCAATTTGCAAGAAAGGTGCATGGCAACCATCTAGTGTAGGCAGAGGGCATGTGCTGACAGGGGTAATGAATCATAGAATCATAGAATGGGTTTAAACTGGCAGAGAGGACGTTTAAACTGGATCATAGGAAAACGTTCTTTACAGTGAGGGTGGTGAGACACTGGCACAGGTTGCCCAGGGAGGTTGTGGAGCACAGAATCACCCAATGTGATCTTCGATCTTCAATCACATTCTGTGATTCTGTGCTCCACAACCTCCCTGGAGGTATTCAGGACCAGGTTGGATGAGGCCTTGAGCAACCTGTTCTAGTGGGAGGTGTCCCTGCCTATGGCAGTGGTTTGGAACTAGATGAGATTTGAGGTCCCTTCCAACCTAAGCCATTTTATGACTCTATGATTCTGTGACAGGGCCATGGGAGATTGGATTGTGGGAAAGTTGATCTGGGATGCAGTGCAGTCATTTAGTTAGAGAAGGCTGCAAGATTGCCTTGGGTGTAACTTTGAAGTGTTTTGGATATCATCTGTTATTACATCAACTGCCCTCCTAAGATCTCAACATTAGGGTGACCTGAGCTGGGATGCTGGGGCAGAAATTTGCTCCTGTAGACATTTCTGCTTTGTAGGGCAACCATATATGTTCTAGCACAGGTGACAGCAGAAGTAAGATAGAGTGAAACAGTCTGACAAACAAAGTGAAGAAGAATGGGATGGGGACAGAGAGAGAGAAAGGAAAGTCAAGAGGTTGTGAAATGAGACCTGTGGAAACTATGTGCTTGTATTACAGCTTCTGAAGTGCTAATTTGCCCTCACCTCTGCAAAGGCTCCTAATCTCCTTAAGAAGTTTCTACTACATTAGCTCTTCACTGGGAGAAAGTTAATTGGATAAAGAAAACAAAGGAGGTTGGAGTGAGGTGGGGGTTGGTCTCTTCACTCAAAGTTGCGAGGAAATGGCTTCAAGGTGCAGCAGGGAAGGCTTAGATTCAGCATTAGGAGCAAGTCAGGTATCGAAAAGGTTGCCCAGGGAAGTGGTGAAGTCACCATCCCTGGAGGTGTTCAAGAAACCTCTGGATATGGCACTTTGGGACATGGTTTAGTGGCCATGGTGGTGTTCACAGGATCCCAGGATGTCAGGGGTTGGAAGAGACCTCTGGAGAGCTTCCAGTCCAACCCTCCTGCCAGAGCAGGACCAGAGAACCCAACACAGGTGGCACAGGAACACATCCAGATAGGGCTGGAAAGGATCCAGAGAAGGAGACTCCACAACCTCTCTGGGCAGCCTGTGCCACTGCTCTGGCACCCTTACACCAAACAGGTTCTTGCTCATGCTGAAGTGCAACTTCCTGTGCTGTAGTTCATACCCATTACCCCTTGTCCTATCACAGCATGCAACTGAGAAGAGTTTGTCCCCTCCTTCTTGACCCCCAGCCCTTAGATAATTGCAAACATTGGTTAGGTCCCCTTTAAGTCTTCTCTTCACCAGACCAAAAAACCCTAAGTCCCTCAGGCTCTCATCAGGCAGTGCTCCAGGCCCTTCGGCATCCTCTGTTGGATTCTGTTGGACTCTGTCCAACAGATCCCTGTCCCTCTTGAACTGGGGAGCCCAGAACTGGATCCCATGTGGGGCCTCACCAGGGCAGAGTGGAGGGGGAGGAGAAGCTCCCTTACTCTTCTTAATGCTCCCCAGGACCCCGTTGGCCTTCTTGGCCAGCAGGGCACATTACTGTGCCATGCAGAACTTGGGGCCCAGCAGCACTCCCAGGTCCTTCTGCAAAGGGCTGGTCTCCAGCAGATGCCCTCCCAGCCTGTACTGGGGCAGTTTATTGTGTTGGGCTGATGATGAGACTTTACAAATGTCTTTTCCAACCTTAACATTTCTGTGCTTCCAAAAGAAGGGCAAAGCTAAAGGACGTCATACAGGGACTCATAGAGGCAAGAGAGAGTTAAGCCATTGGGCCACAAGGATTGATGTGTTGAAATGCAGTGAATTCAGTAGCAGAAGGTGCATTTGTATTTTTGCTATAGTTCTGCTGCTGGTCCTTTGGTGCCAGGTGACTTTGAAAAGGAAGGCTGCAGAGTCAAACTCTGCTGCACCTGAAAGCCACTAACTCACTGGGAAAGCCTGAAGCCCACGTGTGAGGAGCATTCATTTTCTGGCCTGCTCCACTCCTCGTGCAGATCTGGAGCATTTTCAGATTTACAGGCAGCCAAGTGCCTGCACTTCGCTCCTTTCTTTCTGCTGTGTGGAAAATTATCCCGAATGCTTCCTATTAAAATTCCAGGCTCGTCCAGCGCACCTTCTGTGGAGCACTGCTGCAAATTAAACTCACTCGTACATTAGGAAAGGTGCCAATGCAATCATAATAGAAGGCTGGATTGCTGCAGTGATGAAGTGGTTCTTCTGCTGCCTGCCTTGGCACACGCTCAGCACCCCACTTTGATTCCACCATCGTATCGCTCTGGTAAGACTCTTGAGAGCAATAAAAGATTCTGTATGATGGAGATGATTTGTGAGCAGAGGGATGCGAGCTTCACTGGGAGCCTGCTGCAAAATATCCCTAGGTTTTTCCACTTGTGCAGGGAGCAGTTGCAGAAATTTGGTTCTTATCCATCTGTACTTCTGAGGAGACCTTGTTGTGGCCTTCCAGTATCTGAAGTGGGCTACAAGAAAGCTGGGGAGGGACTTTTTAGGGTGTCCGGTAGTGATAGGACTGGAGGGAATAGAGCAAAACTAGCAGTGGGTAGATTCAGATTGGATGTTAGGAAGAAGTTCTTCAGCATGAGGAACAGGATACCCAGAGAGGTGGTGGAAGCCTCATTCCTGGAGGTCTTTAAGGCCAGGCTGAATGTAGCTCTGGGCAAGCTGATCTAATATGAGGTGTCCCTGCCCATGGCAGGAGGGTTGGAACTGAATCATAGAATCACAGAATGATTTAGGTTGGAAGGGAGCTCAAAGCTCATCCAGTTCCAACCCCCTGCCATAGGCAGGGACACCTCCCACTAGAACAGGTCACTTAAAGCCTCATCCAGCCTGGTCCTGA
The DNA here is from genome assembly GCA_013399055.1 of Ramphastos sulfuratus. Taxonomy (NCBI): domain Eukaryota; kingdom Metazoa; phylum Chordata; class Aves; order Piciformes; family Ramphastidae; genus Ramphastos; species Ramphastos sulfuratus. The sequence goes on along the minus strand of WBNM01001992.1, from coordinate 7,918 downwards.
GCACCTCCAGGGAGGTTGTGGAGCACAAAATGTGATCAAAAATCGAAGCTCACATTCTGTGATTCTGTGATCTGCAACTTCCCTGGGCAACCTGTGCCAGTGTCTCACCACCCTCACTGCAAACAACTTCTTCCTAACATCCACTTTCAATCTCCCCTCTGCCACTTTAAACCCATTCCTCCTCATCCTCTCATGACAAGACCTTGTCAATAGTCCCTCCCCAGCCCTCCTGTAGCACCCTTCAGATCCTGGAAGGCCACTTCTAGGTCTCCTGGAAGCCTTCTCTTCTCCAAGCTGCAGAGCCCCATCTCTTGATGATCCTTGCGGTCCTTTCCAACTCTGAGACTTCTGTGATTCTGTGATTTTGAATGAAGAACTTTCTAACAGTGACTCTTTAATATATACCATGGGAATATAGTCCTTGTTGGGAAGTCTGCCAAGCTGGAGAGCAGCCAGCCCTGCCCCCAGCTCTCAGCTGCTGGATGAAGTGAGTTTGCTCATGGAGCAATGTCATCTGTGTCACAGCCCTGTAACATGGCAATTTCCTGTGCACTCAGCCTGATTGATCAGCTCACAGTCACTCCACATCTACTGTTAAATACTTCACAGAGCTGATTGCTTTTGAAGGGATTTTAGACTCATAGAATCATAGAATTGTTTTGCTGCTGGAGCCTGTCCAGAGCAGGGCAGTGAGGCTGGAGAAGGGCCTGGAGCAGCTGGGCTGTGAGGAGGGACTGAGGGAGCTAGGGAGGGGGTGCAGGCTGGAGAAGAGGAGGCTGAGGGAGACCTCCTTGCTCTCTGCAGCTCCCTGTAGGGAGGTTGGAGTGAGGAGGGGGCAGCCTCTGCTCCTGGGTGCCAAGGGACAGGAGCAGAGGAAATGGTTCCAAGCTGCCCCAGGGGAGGCTCAAGCTGGATGCTAGGAAATATTTCTTCCTAGAGAGGCTTCTCAGACACTGGAATGGTCTGGCCAGGGCAGTGCTGCAGTCCCCATCCCTGGAGGGGTTTAAGCAGTGGCACTTACGGGTATGATGCTTAGGGACATGGCTTAGTGTTGACTTTTCAGTGCTAGGTCGAAGGTTGGACTGGATGAGCTTGGAGGTCTCTTCCAACTGGATGTTTTCTGTGATTCTGTGAAAAGACCTCCAAGATCAGATTGAGTCCAACCTAACACAACCATGATCATTAAAGCATGTTCCAAAGTGTCATTTCCACTCATTTCTTGAACACCTCCAGGGATGTGGATTCCACCACCTCCCTGGGCAGCCTGTTCCAATCCCTGACTGCTCTTGCAGCAAATGTTATTTCAGAAAATATTTTATGCATTTGGGGTTTGGTTGTTTAACTTTTTAATGCAGTCTAATGATTGAAACCCTGCTTTCCTGCCTGGTAATTTCAGTGTTATGCCAGCTTTTGGAGGCACCATGGTTAAGTTTCATTGGAAGATGTTAAAAATATGGTGTTCAACCTCAGGTTGTGAGGGTTGTGTTTGTTGGTGTGCTGGGCCTTTTAAAAAAATACAGACATAGATGTAAATAATAGAATAATTTGGGTTGAAAAAAACCTTTAAGATCATTGAGTACAACTGTTCTTTAACTCTGTCAAGCCTGGTGCTAAACTGTGTCCCTCAGCACCACATCTCTTCTTCTTTAAAACATCTCCAGGAGTGGGGAGCCAGCCACCTCCCTGGGCAGCCTGTGCCAGTGGTTGAGAACCATTTCAGGGAAGAAATTTCTTCCTATTCCCAACCTAAATCTCTTCTGGTGCAACTTGAGGCCATGTCCTCTTGTCCTATCACTTGTTACTGGGGAGAACAGACCAATCCTGATCTTATTTCAACCTCCCTTCAGGGAGCTGTGGAGAGTGGGAAGGACTTTCCTTAGCCTCTTTTCTCCCAGGTTAAGTTTATATAGATGTATATAGGTGCACAAGCAGTCCTAGTAAGAGTGAGGTCCATGACTTGTTCTGGAAGGACAGATAAATAATAGTAATAACATAAAACCTACCCTTTATTAAATTCTGATTCAGAGCTGGAGGCAAAAACTATGACTTAATATCTTTTTCAATAAGATCAATGATTTCTTAGCCAAGACTCTATTCAGAAGTGTGAAAGCTGTCACCAGTCACAGATTGATTTCAACAGTGAACACCAAAGGGTGATTGTTTTGAATAATGGCTCAGAACTGAAGTCTGGAAGGGAAAAAAAAAAGAAAGGCTAGTTAGAGGCCTCTAGCTAGCAGTGTTCCTCAGGGGTCAGGTCTGAGGCTAGTCCTGTTCTATATCTTCATCTGGATGAAGGACTGGAGTGGATGCTCAGCAGGTTTGCTGACAATAAAAAAGTGGAAGGAGTTGCTGACAGCTGTCCTTCTCTGGAGACATTCAAAACCTGCCTGGATGTCTTCTTGTGTGACCCACTCTAGGTGCTCCTGGCAGGGGGGTTGGACTGGATGAGCTTTTGAGGGCCCTACCAAGCCCTAGTGTTCAGTGATACTGTGCCCATCAAGCTGTGGTGCTGTTCAGCCAGACAAGGACAGGCTGGAGAGCAGGGCAAGAGGGAGCCTCATGAATTTGAACAAGGGCAAGCATAGAGTCCTGCACCTGAGGAGGAACCACCCCTTGGAGCAGTGCAGTGCTGGGCTGAGCCGCTGGGAAGCAGCTCTGTGGAGAAGGACTGGGAGTGCTGGTGGGCACCGCGAGCCAGCAGTGTGCCCTTGTGGCCAAGAAGGGCAATGGGATCTTGGGGTGCATTCAGAAGAGTGTGGCCAGTAGGTCAAAGAGGGCTCTGCTCTCCATTCACTGTGCCTTGATAGGGCCACTTCTGGAGTACTGTGTCCAGTGTTGGACTTCCCTGGTCAAGAGAGGTGGGGAGCTACTGGAGAGAGTCCAGGAGTGGCTACAAAGATGCTGAGGGGCCTGGAGCATCTCTGTGAGGGGGAAAGGCTGAGAGCCCTGGGGCTGTTGAGCCTGCAGAAGAGAAGCCTGAGAGAGGATCTGAGCAATGCTCAGCAAGAGCTAAAGAGTGGAGGACAAGAGCATGGTGCCCAGGGACATACTGGAAGCCAGGAGGTTCCATTTGAACATGGGAACAAACTCCTGTTAAAAGATAAGTTTAATACCATATAAATTATCATTAACCAATCAGAAATCAATTGAGAGTAGATTTGAAAGAGAAGTTCGCATAAATAAATTGAGAGTAGGTTTGAAAGAGGTCTACAATAAGATGTGAAGTGTATTTCTCCAATGAGTTCTCAGTAGAATGGAGTCATAGAATCTAAAAAGGTTTGAAGGTGAAGCTTGAAATAAGCCACTGAAGGAAGTTATATAAAGATGTCCAAGAATTCCTGGTATGGGAAGGTTGAACATTGATATCTGTTGTGCCACTATATCTAAATGGTGTTGAAAGAAGTCTTGGTAGTGTCTAATTTACACTTTTTTTTTTTTTTTTTTTGTGTGTGTGTTAATCCTAAACTTCAACTCTTTCCTGGTTCATTTGCAGAGGCTAGAAAGGATCAGAGAAAGACCATGAGGATGATCAGAGAGCTGGAGCTGCTCTCCTATGGGGACAGGCTGAGAGAGTTGGGGTTGTTCAGTCTGGAGAGGAGAAGGCTCTGAGGAGACCTTCTTGTGGCTTTCCAGTATCTGGGGAGGGACTTTTTGGAGGTTGTCAGGGGGCGTGGGAGGGATGGATACAAGCTAAAGGAGGGGAGATTTTGAGTAGATGTTAGGAAGAAGTTCTTCAGCATGAGGATGCTGAGACACTGGCACAGGTTGCCTAGGGAAGTGGTGGAAGCCTCATCCCTGGAAGCTATTAAGACCAGGCTGGATGTGTCTCTGGGCAAACTGAAGGGAGTTTCTACAGTATTCATTCTTCACTGGGAGAAAGGTGACTGGATAAAGACACATGGTGGGGGTGGAGTGGGTTTGGGGACAAATTCAAATGGGAATTGTGTGAGCCCATCTCAAAAGGCTGACTTCATAGAATAGATTGGCTTGGAGGGAATCTTGGAGTTCTAACCTCTCTGCCATGGGCACGGACACCTCACATGGAATCAGGTTTCTCAAGGCCTCATCCAAGCTGGCCTTGGACACCTCCAGGCAGAAGGCATCCACAGCTTCCCTGGCCAGCTTGTGCCAGTGTCTCACCACCCTCACTGCAAAGAATTCCTTCCAGTCTCTCCAGTCTCAATCTCCCCTCTTCCAGCTCAAATCCATTCCCCTTCATCCGATCACTACAAGCCCTTGTCAAAAGTCCCTCCTCAGTTTTTTTGCAGCCCACTTCAGGGTACTGGCAGGCTAAGGTCTCCCCAGAGCCTTCTCTTCTCCAAGCTGAACAACCCCAACTCTGCAACCTGCCTCATGCAATAAGGAAGAACTTCGATATATGAGAAATTCACTTTTAAGCACCATGAGCAAAGACAGGAGGAAAAGTGTAAAGCTTCAGAGACCCTACTATGTCTTCACAACACCTGTGTCACTTCATGTGTGTTCCCAGGGCTCACTCATCCCAGTAGGTACAGAAGATAATGATAGTGCTTGTGGGGCTCTTGTTTAGAACTGCCAGTAACAGCTGCTTGTACATGCAGAGTCTAGTGCTTGTCTAATTGCTGAGCCTTGATGTCCATACTTTGCGGTCCTAAGTGTGTCAGAACTGAGTTTCCCTGTCCCCTGAGAGTTATTCCTGCTGAAAGGGAAAAGACCTGTGTAGCAGGCAGGTAGGAGGTGATAAAGCTCTTGATAAAGGCCATGGCTGGCAGCTCAGAAGTGTTGGTAGTAACAGAACAGCAGGCAATTGTTATTTCACAAAAGAAATTCAATGGTCACTGTCTGGATTCAACTTAGGACAGTGATTTTCCAGCAGCCAGCAGCTGATTTGATGCAGAAGTGTTTCCAAGAGACTTCAGTAGGGTCATATATAGAGTGGGAATGGCCTAGGCTAAAAGCTGTGTATCAGGTCCTTGCACTGTGCCCCACCTGGGAGATGTCCCAGCTTTTGATAGACTTGCAGTTGCAGTTTGATAGACTTGGTTGGAAAAGGTTGCCCAGGGAGGTTGTGGATGCCCCCTCCATGGAGGTGTTCAAGGCTAGGTTGGGCAGCACCTTGAGCATCCTGGGCTAGTGGAAGGTGTCCCTGCCCACGGGAGGGAAAGGTGGTATGGTGGTTTCAGGCTTTTTGGAATATTCTATTAAGAGAAATTGGTACTTTCCTGAGAGTTCAGTGCAGAATTTACTGAATTGGACCATTGGTTGTAAAAGAATAATAATGATAAATTCTGTGTCATTCATTGGTTTGTTAAGAGGTATAAAAAGCCAAAGTAGAAACAATTTTTTCTTCTTTACTCTTGGGCTCTGGCTCTGTTCACTTCTCCCCCTAACTAACTTTGACTGCCCAGCTAACAGGTGAGCTTTGCTGGCTCTTTTCTATCTGGGGAGAGAGAGGCTGGCATTGGCTCCTTCTGGGATTTCTTTGTCTGGGGTGGGGGAGATCTGATTTCTGTACTATTTCTAAATGATATATAATTGTAACTCCCTGTACATGTGTTGTGTATATCTGCTTGTAAAATTAGCTTTACTGTAAAATAGAGCTTCAGCTTACTTCTAACCTGTCTGAGCTGACCTGGTAAATTTTAATTGGGGGAGGGGGAAGTTCCTAACCCATCACAGTTGGAAGTAGATGATGTTTATGGTCCATTCCAACCCAATCCATTCTATCATTCTACTTCTATAAGTAATATAGAATCATAAAATCATAGAACGGTTTAAGTTGGAAGAGACTCAAAGCTCATCCAGTTCCAACCCCCTGCCATAGGTAGGGACACCTCCCACTAGAACAGGTCACTCAAGGCCTCATCCAACCTGGCCTTGAACACCTCCAGGGAGGGAGCAGCCACAACCTCCCTGGGCAACCTGTGCCAGTGTCTCACCACCCTCACTGCAAACAACTTCCTCTTAACATCCACTTTCAATCTCCCCTCTGCCA
>WBNM01001991.1:38567-76833 GCA_013399055.1 Ramphastos sulfuratus | reverse complement strand
CCGAGCCGTGAGCTGCCGGGCATCAGCACCGTAACCTACGTCTTCGTTTACAGCCCCGGCGGCCCGGCGGGGCCGCCTGGCCCCGGCCCCGAACCCACACCGCACGCCGCGCCCGCTCCGCTGCGCGGCCCCAAGCGGAAGCTGTACAGCGCCGTGCCCGGCCGCCGTTTCATCGTGGTCAAGAGCTACGCGCCGCAGGGCGAGGGCGAGATCCAGCTCAACCGCGGCGAGGCCGTCAAGGGTGAGTGGGGGGCCCGGGGGGACACCCACCTGCTGCGGGATCCCGGCTGGGACGGGTGACAGCGCTGCGGGGTGTCCCGGGTGGGGCCGTCGGGTCTGCAGCCATGCTTTGGGGTTTGGAGCTCATCCTTGTGGTCTGCAGTCTTACTTTGGGGTCTGCAACCTGGCCGTGGGGTCTGCAGCCTTTCTTTGGGGTGTACAGTTACACCATGGGGTCTGCAGTCTCACCTTGGGTTCTTCAACCTGGCTGTGGGGTCTGCAGCCCGGCTTTGGGGTGTACAGCCTGGCTTTGGGGTCTTCAGCCTTGCTTTGGGGCATATAGCCCAGCTGTGCAGTCTCACCTTGGGTGCGCAGCCTGAATGTGGGTTCTCCAGCCTTGTTTTGGGGTCTCTACCCTAGACGTGGGGTCTACAGCCTTGCTTTGTGATCTGCAGCCCAGCTTTGGGGTCCATACCTTAGCTGTGGGATCTCCAGCCTGGCTGTGGGGCAGCAGAGCCATGGGGTCCCCAGTTGGCTCCTGCTCTCTTGGTCAGGGCTGGGTACCTTGATCAGACCCTGGGGCTGTGGGGCCAGTGGGGAACTGATCAGACTCTGTGGTTGCCCAGTCAGACCCTGGATGTGAGATTGTGGCTCCTTGGTATGGGTCAGAGGCTCTAATCTTTTCTTTGGGCCCTGGGTGGTTGACATGGGGCTGTGGATGCTGTCATCTGCTGGGGCCCTCAGAAGTGGGCACCTCTTTGAACCTTCATCTGTAGGGCTCCTGGGCACTGTGGGCTCCTTTCACGGCTCCTGTGGGTTACCTGCTGGGCTAGTGGGCACCATGGATTACCTGCAGGGCTCCTGTGGGTCATCAGCCAGGCTCCCAGGTGCCTGCCCATCTCTGGTTGGGTGCTGGTGGCCAGGGAAAGGTGGGCAAGGATGTGTTTCCTACTCCAAAACCAGCCAGAGGCATGGAGGAGCCCTGGCAATGTTGAGCTCCTTGGGGAGAGGAGAGACTGGGCGGGCTGCTGACATTGCTGTGGTGTTCAGCAGCCTTCTCCAGGGCATGGAGACCCCATGGCGGGTCGTGCAGGCAGGGCTCAGAAGAGGCTTCCTTTGGCCGCAGACTGCTCCACAGCTTGGCACAGGAACTTTGAGGATCTTCTTTCATCTTTGTGCTGCTGCTGGTGTCTCGCTGCTGCTGCTGCCAGTGTCTCGGGCTGGAGCCACCAAGCTGAAGAGCTGCTTGGATATGGGCTCTGGAGGGGGGAGCTGGGCTTGCTGCTCCTTGCTCTCCTTACAACCACACCAGACCTTGGAAGCCTTGAGCTGTGGGCACCAAAAGCTTGCCCGTGGAGGAGGCAAGCCCCACTAGACCTCCTGGTGCCTTCACTCATGTGGTGTTGTCACCTGAATGGAGGAGGAGACAGATGTGAGGTGCCTGTGACCTGTCTGGTGGGCCAGGTGCTGAGGCTTCCTGCAGCTGGAGATAGGATGTGTGGTTGTAGCTGTGGAGTGAAGGTGCTCCAGGAGACTGGCAGCAAGCAAGAGATGGACAGGGCTTTGGGGGTTACAAGGGCTTTTCCCATATCTTCACCCCCTTACCTGGTGTTTTCTGTCCCATCCTTCTGTATCTCCTCTAGCATTAGGTGGTCCTGATGGGCAGCAGTTCTCAGAGCTGGAGATGCTCAGCTGGCTTCCTTCACGTGTGGTGGAGAAGGCTCAGGAAGAGTTAAAAGGGAATCACTTCAGAGATGGAAATGCTGATGAGTTCTTCTGAGGGTGGGGCCACCAGTGGTAGTTGGGCAGGTAGCCCTTGGTGTGGTGTAGAGCAGTGGGGATAGATAGGAAGCAGCAGGCTGAGCAGAGCTGCTGCTGGTGGTGCTTTGTCATCTTGGGTGGACTCCTGATTTCTCTGTAAATGGAGGCATCTTCAGTTGGTGGGAAGAGCCCTCTCATGTCCAGCTTGTGGGGAATGTTCCTGACTGATCTTGGGCTCTTCTGAGGGGTGTTCAGGATCCTATAGGATCCACCAGCTGGGTGGGGAGCTACCCAGGAGGTGGAGTGTAGAGCATTGGGGGTGGAAGGTGTCCAGCAGGAGAGGGTGGTGGTTGGAGGAAGTGTTGCAGCATGGTGGGTACAAGCAGAAGAGCTTTGGGAAGGGTGGGAGCTGATCTGGGGAGTGTTGTCAGAGCCTCACTGGAGGCAGTTGCCTGCTGAGATGGGGAGATGTGGAAGGGCAGGAGTGACATCTCTGAGGGTATCATGCTGGGGGAGAAATCTGTCTGGAGGTGCAAATCTGAGGAGCTGTCTCCAGGCAGGAACGTGCCATGGGGAGGGCGGCTGGAGATCACTGGTGTGGAAGCTGTGGTGGGGCTGACCTCTTCTGTCCTCCTATCCTTCTCTTGCATTTGTGTGGCTGGGGCTGTGAGTGGTTCCTGTCAGAGAGAAGCATGGCAGAACGTCTGACAGCTGTCATTTGGAGAGTTCAGAAAAAGATGGAGAAGGGTTTGAGGTGGAGAACCTGAGCAGCTCAGTGTGAACCATGCAAGCCTGCTTGGAACCTGATCATCTTCTGAAGCAAATGCTGCCTGTTGAGGGAAGGTTGAAGGTCCTCAGAGGCTCACGCAAGGTTCTCTTTGGAGTTGACATCTCTTGTTGAGAGCAAATGGACTCCTCTGAAGGTTCTGCTGCAGCCTGCTGTTCAGCAGGGGTCTTGTTGCTGGATGTGGTGGAGTGAGATGCACTGAACTGTGCAGTCAGGGATAGGTTTCCTCAGGGCTTTCCAGGAGGAGCTGGTTGGGTGTGAATAGCACGGTGGGAGTGAGGGTGTCTGAGGTGGCTGTGGCTGTCCCGGGGACTTTTGAGTGGCAGGAGAACACAATCAGTGCAGCTTTGTTTGCAAGATGTCTGAGGAACCCAGGCAGAGGAGAGCTTGTCCTTAATCTGCTCCTTCCTGATAATGAGATGAGGGAGGGTCTGTGCTCACTAGTGCTGTCACAAGGTCACAAGGAGGACCCCAGCCTGGAAGCTGGGGAAGATGTTGGGAATACTGTGAACATGCTGGTTTTGTTTGGAGTCTCCTGTTGCTGTGCTCGTGGTTAGGAGGAGCTCCTCTGGAGCCTCCACTACCATGTGCAGCTGGTGCGGATCCTTGCTGACCTTCCCTGCTCCTCAGGGAACCCTCTGTGAAATGAAGAGCAAACCGGAGCTCTGCTGGCCAGGGTTGTGGCTGTGTTAGGCTCTTTCTGAGCAGCCCTTGGATCTGCTGGAGGCTCTTCAGATGAAAGACATGAGATCTGCTGTGGCTGGAGCTGTTGTTGCTCAGAGGACATAGTGGAAGCATTTGCAGCTCTGGTTAGGTGACCACTCAGGTGCTTCCTCTGGACTTTCCTTGGCCAGCCAGGAACATTAAGGAGAGGCTGGTGATGCCCAGGTGACTCCAGGCTGTAGACATCAGCTGTGGTTGGAGATGAAGCTATTGACATCATGGAAGGTTGAGCCAAAGCTTTAAACTTCATCCCTGAGCTATCTGTGCCCACGGGGACTTAGAGCACAGGGATGACAGCCAGCAGCCTCCACACCAGGCTGCTGCTCCTGCCTCGATCTCCATCCCAGCGCTGGAGGAACCTGAGAAGGAGTCTCGTGGTGGTTGAGTTAAGTCCTTGGCCCTGCAGGGCTTTGCAGATCCCTGTGCAGAACCCTGGTCAGGTTCCACCTGTAGAACCTCTGATGCTTTCCTCCTGCTGTGCTGAAGGGAAGGATGCTCTAGAACCTTCCAGGTTTCATCTCTTCTAACTTCATGCCTGGTCTCGTCATTTGTTGGTGTGCTTTTGGACACAGCAGGGCTGGGAGACATCAAGGGCCCTGTGGCCAGGGCCTCCTTGGAGAAGCCTTCTCCTCTGCTAGGAGATGAAATCGCTGAGTCATGAGGGCTGCTGCCCAGCAGGGCTCTGCTGGGAGACCAGTGTCCCACCAAGGCTGAGAGCATCTGCTGCTGCTCCATGTCTCCATGGCCCATCCAGCTCACCTATCCTGTCCCAGAGGGGTGCTGACTTCTGGATGTCCTCTGCAGCAGCATCGTTGTCAAGAGTCATCAAGAGCCTGAGCTCCTGGTGCCTCACTCTGGGTTCTCTTGTAGCCCTTAGGCACCAACTGTTCTTGCTTTCATTTGAGGAGTACTGAGGAGCTCCCCTGGGGGTTGAAGTGTGGTAGAAACCTGCCAGACTCCAGCGTCTGCTGAGAGCTGGCCTATGGGGGTGGGTAAAGGTGGGACCAGATGAGACTTGCTGTCCCTTCCAACCTGGCATTGTGTGAGTGCTGCTGTGGTCCTCTGCAGCCCTGAGTTCCTCAGAGGTGCTTAGACACCAGTGCGAGTTCCACCAGGCTTTGGAGAACTGGAGCTGTCATCGCTTGTCCCTGTGCTGGAGAGGAGTGGTGGCACATGGCTGTGCAGAGCTGTCCCCATCTGCTGTGGTGTGTTCCTCTACATCTCCACCCTGGTGAGGCCACCTAGGGAGTCCTGGGGCCACTGCTGGGCTCCCTAGTTGTAGAGAGACTGGGAGCTACTGGAAAGAGTCCAGTGGAGGCTGGGGAGATGATGAGGGGCCTGGAGCATCTCTGTGAGGAGCAAAGGCTAAGAGCCCTGGGGCTGGTGAGCTGGGAGAAGAGCAGTCCCAGAGGGCATCTGAGCAATGCTCAGCAAGAGCTAAAGGGCCTGTGGGGGGCAAGAGGATGAGGCTTGGATCTTCTCAGTGGTGTCCAGTGCCAGGCCAAGGGGCAAGGGGCGCCAAATGGAAGCCAGGAGGTTCCAGCAAGGGCAGCTTGTTGGCTGTGAGGGTGCTGGAGGACTGGAGCAGGCTGCCCAGAGAGGTTGTGGAGTCTTCTTGTCTGGAGAGCTTCCAGCCCCACCTGGCCGTTGTGACCCTGTGCAAGCTGCTGTGGGTGCCCCTGGTGGAGCAGCGAGGTTGGACTGGATGAGCTCCAGAGATCCCTTCCCACCACACTGTGCTGGGATTCTGGGATCTCCTGTGCCATGGCTTTCCCAAAGGTCCTTTGCCCTGAGTGGGACAGCCTTGGACATGTCACCCTGGAGTGACTTGAAGGATGTCTCACTGGGAAACTGAGAAGAAGGCATCTGAGTTGGGTGGCTGAGGTGGTTGGGTGATGTGGGAGCTGTTGCTGGTCATCCAGTGGTCAGTGTCTGCAGGTTCAGTGATATTTTTGGGGACTAATGAGAGGTTCTGGAGCCAGGAACCTCTTTTTGTTGTCAAGCTGTGAAGGATGAATTGTGCCAGAGGAGAAAGACAAGAAGCTGCTCACGAAGGACACAGGAAGATCCATGGTTGCTCCTAGAGTGTTCTCCTGAGGGCAGGTAGACACCTGTCCCTTCTTCCTCTCTTCTGGCTGTTTCCTTCTCACTTTCAAGCCACTTCAACTTCTGCAACCAAATGTCTCCCATGTGTGGGGGCTTCAGGGCCAAGCTCTTCGAGATGTGGCAGCTGAGGGTGGGGAAAGTGAGCTTGGTGGTCCTGCCATGGTGTCACCTGCTATGTTCTGGCCAAACATGAGTGAGAGGGTGGCTGGGACTATTGTGGTGGGAAGAAGTGATGGGGCTCTGTGGAGCAGGGTGCTGGGCTGGGGGGGATGTTGTAGGATCTCAGGAAGCCATGGAGATGGAGGTGCTGGGGGTTGTAGGACGTGAGTTTGGCAGTGGGCTGCAGAGCCAGTGGATGTGGCCCTCTCTTGCCTGCTGTGTTTCTGTCCTTGTTTTCAGAAAATCCCAGGATAGTTTGGGGTGGGAAGGGACCTTTAAAGGTCATTTTTAAAGGTCCAGTAAGCAGGGACACATGCAACTAGAGCAGATTGCTCAGAGCCTTGTCCAGACTGACCTGGAATGGTTCCAGGGATGGAGCTTCTAGCAGCTCTCTGAGCAGCTGGGCCAGCTGAAGCTGTATGTCCTGCCCACTTTCAGGTTCCTGTGGTGTGCCCTTGGTGTCATGAGCCAGCTCATCATACCTGGTGTGGGGAAGTGTTCTCTGCTGGGTTGTAAATGTGTGGCTCTTCAGCTGAAGTGTTCTCCTGGTCAGGTGCTCCAGGGAAGCTCAGGGCTTTTTTTGCTCCCATTCTCCATCCCATGCCTGGTTTCTCTTTGCTCAACTCATGTTGCTTTGGCCTTCATCATGGAACCAGAAAGTGGGGTTGGGCTGGAAGGGACCTTACAAACCACCTAGTTCCATGGGCAGGGATACCTCCTGGTAGAGGATTCTTTACACCTTTTCCAGCAATTAACATTTTCTGTCTCTGCTCAACCTTTCTGCTCTTCCCTAACCCAGTTTGGTTTCTGGTGCAGATAAATAGGTCTTGGGTGGTGCCCAGGTGGATCATAGAATCATAGAATGGTTTGGGTTGGAAGGGACCTCCAGAGGTCATCCAGTCCAACCCCCCTGCAGTCATCAGGAACATCCTCCACTAGAGCAGGTTGCTCACAGCCTTGTCCAGCCACACTTTGAAGATCTCCAAGCACGGGGCTTCAACCACCTCCCTGGGCAACCTGTTGCAGTGTTCTACTACTCTCATGGTGCAGAACTTGTTCCTTACATCCAATCTAAATCTACTCTTCTCTCATTTCAAACCATTGCCCTCATCCTGTCACTGCAGGCCTTTGCAAACAGTTCCTCTGCAGCCTGCTTGCAGCCCCCTTCAGCTACTGGCAGGCTGCTCTTAGGTCTGCTTGGAGCCTTCTCTTCTCCAGGCTGAACAACCTCAGCTCCCTCAGCCTATCCTCACAGCAGAGCTGCTCCAGCCCCCTGATCATCTTTGTGGCCTCCAGAAGTCTCTGGACATTCTGCATCATTGAGTGCTATCAATCAAGGATGAAGAAGGTCAGCTGGGATCTGAGGAGGACGTTGCAATGGGAAGAGGTGTCACAACCTACTTGAGCATGAAGAGGAGATGGAGAATCCCTGAGGACACATGGAAGGAGCCATCCCTCTCTGGTCATTAGGAGCTGCCACCTCCTGCCATCAGAAGATCTATTTTTAGACATCCTCAACTCTGCCTGCAAAATTGATCTGGCCTCAGATGTTCTCCCTTGGCTTCAAGCTTCTTGGTTGCCACAGACCAGGCTCTGCACGTCCAGGCTTTGTGGTGTCTTGGGGGTCAGGGCATGGAACCGACTTAGGACAGGAACCCCAGCCCCGCCCTGACCAGCTGTGTCCTGCCATCAGGGGTTTGTCACCAGAGCTGTTTTGTAGAAGGTCCGTGGACTGCTGGGGAACATGGAGAAGAGTGTGGCCAGCAGGTCAAGGGAGGTTCCCCTGCCCCTCTGCTCTGCCCTAGTTAGGCGACAACTGGAGAAATGCATCCATCAAGAGCAACTTGTTGGCTGTGAGGGTGCTGGAGGCCTGGAGCAGGCTGCCCAAGAGAGGTTGTGGAGTTTCCTTGTCTGGAGAGCTTCCAACATCTCCTGGCCATTGTGACCCTGTGCAAGCTACTGTGGGTGCTCCTGGTGGAGCAGGGAGGTTGGACTGGATGAGCTCCAGAGGTCCCTTCCCACCACACCATGCTGGGATGCTTTGATTTGAAGACAGCTTTGTCCACCACCACTTGTATGGCTGCTGGGGGCTCAGAGGATGGTGGTTTGCATCAGGCTCCCTTGGCACCTTCTTGAGTGGCTTTGTGCTCACTAGGGGGAGAAGTTGACAGCAAGCCCATGGTGTTGAGATTCCCTTTCCAGCTTTGTTCCTGTGGCTGAGTTTCTATCAGGGTCTCAGGGCTTAGGATGGACTTGGAGTTACTGGAGAGCTTCTCCTTCCCACCAGGGTCAGAGAATTGTCATTCTGTTTCTTCTGGTGTTGGCTCCTGAGAAGGTCATTCTGAAAGAGGTGGGAAGAAGCCAAGCTGCAGCTGGGTTGCTGGAGCCTGGGCTGAGTATTACAGAACCTCTTGGGACCTGTCAGAAGTCCTGCTTTCTGCTCTGCTCCACTTCTCCACCTCAGCTTAGGACAGGATTTTTCCACTGAGGACTTCCACGTTGCAGGTCATCAGCATGGTTTCTGGATCGCAGAGCTCCCAGGCCAAAGAACCCATCTGGAATCAAGGTGTCATTGGCCAGAAAGTCCTCTGCTGAAGAGTCTGGGGAGAAGAAAATCCAGAAGAGAAAGGGAGAGGTTGGAGGTGATGTCAGGAAGAGCAGCAGCAGGAGCCTGGTTTCTGTGCCATGTGATCTGAGCAGCTGTGCTCCACCTGCCTCTGAATTCACTTCCTGCTCAAGGATGCTGGTGGGGAGAGGTCCTGCTGCTGAAGGTCAAACCAATCAGGCAATCATAGAGTGGGTTAAGCCAGAGAAGAGCTTTAAGATCGAGTGCAGCCACTGACCCAGCACTGCCAGGGCACTCGCAACCCATGGCACCACATCTCCATGGCTTTAACAGCCCTCCAGGGATGGGGACTCCACAGGCCGGGTCAAGCTGACTGGACAACCCTCAAGGGACAGAAATGGTTCCTCATGACCAACCTCAACCTCTCCTGGAGCAGCCTGAGGCTGTTTGCTCTTGTCCTGTCCCTTGTTCCTTGGGAGAGGAGACCAACCCCCACCCGGCTCCAGCCTCCTTGCAGGAAGCTGTAGAGAGCCAGAAGGTCTCCTCTCAGCCTCCTCCTCTCCAGTCTCAACAACCCCAACTCCCTCAGCTGCTCCTTGCAAGTTCTCCAGACCCCTTCTCCANAGTTCCCCAGCCCCCTTCCCCAGACTCTCCCACAGCTTTGTTGCCCTTCTGCGGACCTGGTCAGCCCCTCAGTGTCCTTGGAGTCAGGGGCCCAACACTGACTCCAGTACTCAAGGTGTAGCCTCCACTGTGTCCGATCCAGAGGGACAATCCCTGCCCAACTCTTGCTGATCCAAGCCAGGCTGCTGTTGGCCTTCTTGGCCACCTGACCACTCAGCTCTGCTGCTTGTGAGCTCTCACCCTGAAGTTTTTTAGGGATTTGGAAACCTTTAGGTCAAGTTGACTATTTTCTGCCATGGAATCTCATATTGGTTCGGGTTGGAAGGGACATCAAAGATCATCCAGTTCCAACCTCCTACTGTGGATAGGGACACCTTCCACGAGATCAGGTTGCTCAGGGCCTCATGTTCTGGGTTCTCCTTCTTCACTTGCCTGATGCTGAGGGAATTTCTTCTCCCCTTTCACAGTGAGAGGGGTCACGAATGGTACCTGTGGCACCAGCATCATGGTGGGGGTGCTCAGCACTGGGTAATGGTGCCCCCCAGTGCCTCTGAGATGCATCAGAACGAGGTTCTTGACTCTCGTGTGGATCAAAGACCACTTGAAAGCCCTCATAGATAGCTGGTGTGAGGTGGGATTATGGCCATCCAAAGGATGAGATCCACACTTGGCAGCTGGGCTGATAGGTGGAGAATCGTTGTCAGCTTGTCACAGTGGGAGAGGAGGCCCTTGATGACAAGTCAGAAGGATGAGATCCCATCAGAGCTCTTTCATCTCACAGCTCCTTCTTGCTTCTCCTCAGGTGGCTGCTCTCCATGGCTTTGTCCTCAGCCCAGCTGCCCAGCAGGGAGCAGAAGGTTCTCAGCAGGCTTCATGGGGTGCTTTGAGTTGTGAGCATTGAGTAGACAGAGGCGACACAAAGAGCAGAAGAGACTGCCCCAGAGCTTGGCCTTTATTTCAGTCTTGTTTCCAACAGGTTCTTCTGAATCCTTCTGGCTCCTTCTTCCATCTTTGCCCTTCTCTGCACCTTCTCCAGCTTCTCAATGTCCTTCTTGCAGTGAGGGACCCAAAACTGACCTCAGGACTCAAGGTGTGGCCTCAGCACTGCCCAGTCCACGGGACAATCCCTGCCTTGCTCCTGCTGGCCACACCACTGATGATCCAGGTCTTCTTGCTCCTTGGGTTCAGAGATCTTTCATCTTTGAAGGACTTTCTCTCTTGAAGATACATTGTTGGGTTCTTTTCCTCCTTAAGACCTCCACCTCCCCCCCTTTTTTTTTTTTTTTTTTTTTAAACCAAACCCGTTAGCCACTTTGTCCTTCACCCACTGACTGCTCCTTGGCACCTGCTGGGTCCACATTTGTGGGTGGGAAAACCTAAAATCAATCATTTGCATTGACCATGGAGGTCAGAAAGCATGGGTGGATTTGTGCTCTGGACCTCTTCCTGAAGGTCTTCCTCCATTTCTTCTGCAGCACAGAGAAGTCTTATCTCTAGGTTGTGCACTGCTGAGGAGCTCGTTTGGAAGCATTGGAGGATTTAAAGCTACCCTCATGAGTGGCTGCTGGGCCCAAGGGGATTTGCCAAGCGAGTTCTCACTGAGATTGAGCTCTCAGCATGGTGACCTCTTCTGCTTGGTAACACAGGATGAACACAAATGTCCCATTTCAACTCATCATCTCCTCCACCACATGCTCCTCTGCTCCTCACACATGCCAGATGCGCTCTTGGCACAGCTGGGTGTTGACAGTGGCAGCCAGCTTGGCTTTGGCTGCCCAAGGTCCTCTGGTAGGTTCCTGGCAGATGTTGTTTGGTGTCAGGAGGATGGGACCAGACTCATGGCAGCAGTGCTCAGTGACAGGACAAAGAGTAACAGGCATCAACCTGAACATGAGAAGTTCCATCAAAACACAAGGAGGAGCTTCTTTAGTGTAGGAGTCCTGGAGCAGGCTACCTGGAGAGGTGGTGAAGTCTCCATCTCTGGAGACATTCCAAACCCACCTGGTTGTGTTCCTGTGTGACCACCTCTAGGTGCTTTGGCAGGATGAAGTTGGACTTGACTACCTCCAGAGGTCCCTTCCACCCCCTACCACACTGTGACCATGTGTCTGTGGGGCTGCTTGGTATGCATGGCTCCACCTGAGGTTCCTGGCTGGACTTCCTCTAGCCCCTGGTCAGAAATAGCTCTTCCCAAGTGCCATTTGTCCCCAGCCCAGCCTGTAGCCTGTCTCTATTGGCTGCTCAGATGTAGATGACCTCCTAGCTGGGACCTTCATTGATCTTGGACACTATCAGAGGCTCCTGGAAGATGTAGCCAAGGTTTGGTTGACTCCAGCACCTCCATCCTGCCCAGAGCTGCTGTCCTCTAGTGTCCTGCTGTGGAGGTGAAGGAGGAGGGCAGCCACCAATCATCCACCCTTGGCCTGTACCAGCTGGGTGTGGACCAACCTTGTGGGGTTTCCCTTGGAGCCAGCAGAAGGTTCCCTCCTGAATCATGGAACTCTCCTGGCACAGGAGCTGGTCTCCTGTGGCTTTGTGGAGGGAGCAAGGCCCAGACGTCCATGATGACATCATCTGTACACTGCAGTTGGGTCTTTGATTGTGGGGGTGAAGTTCATGAAGGGCAGCAGGAACCTGCTGAAGGGCTTCTGGTGCTTGGAGCTCAGATGTTGCTGTTCGAGGTGTTCCAGCTTGGGGGGTGAGGTTGGCACCTGAAGGGCTGCAGGAACCTTATGGGGGGTTCCTGGTGCATGGAGCTCAGATATTGCTGGTCAGGGTATTGCAGCTCAGGAGATGAGTTTGGCACCTGAACCTGCAGCAGGAACCTGCTGGAGGGTGCCTGGTGCATGGAGCTCAGCTGTTACAGCTCAGAAGGTGAGGCTGGCACTTTAGCAGCTTGCTCCGAGGTGGAGCTCTGTTGTTGGACTGTCTGAAGCTCCTTCTGCTGGCACAGAAGCTGGTGAGATCATCTTGAGTCTTCAGCTTCGGGGAGAAGCTTGCCAGCAACAATCTGAAGCCTGACAGCGCCAGCTTGCAGCCGCATGTGTGTGTGGGTTAAACATGGACCTTGGTCTGGCACCTCTGAAATGCTGCTGCCTGGGGCTCTCCAGATGATGCTTTGTGGTCTCCTCAAGCTGGGAATGGCTGGTGGGGGTCAGGGGAGTCATCCTTGGTGTGCCTGCTTCTTGTCTTGAGAATAATCTGTGACCCCAACTCCATGTTTGGAGCTTGCTGTCACCTTTCTTTGGTCCCCAGCTGCCTGTCAGAGGCAGCATCTACAAGAAGGTCTTCAGTAGGAGGGTGGTGAGACTGGAACAGGTCATCCAGGGAGGCTACCTCCTCCCTGGGGGTGTTGGAGGCCAGGTTGGATAAGGTCTTGAGCAGCTGAATCTAGTTGAGAGGTGTCCCTGCCCATGGTGGGGAGTTTGGAGTAGATGGTCTCTGAGGTCCTGTCCAACCTAAGCCATTCTGGGATCTCCTCCAAGAAGCTCCTGATTGATGGAGTTGGGTGGTGTTGGGTTCATGCATCCTGCCCATGGGCTGTGTGCTGCCTCTGGGGAGCTGCTGGGAAGGGAAGGGAATGTTGAGTCTGTGCTGAGTCTTGGAGAGAGCTCAGCTCTGAGCTAACAGAGAAGCTACACCCAGGTCACAGCTCTTGGATCCCAGCCCTGGGAGGCATGGTGGGATCGCCCAGCAGAGCTCTGGGAGGTTGACAAGGCACTGAATGGGTAGGACAGGCATTGGAACAGGCTGCCCAGGGAGGTGGTGGAGTCACCATCTTTGGAGGGCTTCAGGAAACATGTGGACATGGCACTTGGGGACATGGTTTAGTGGCCATAGTGGTCTTGGGTTAGTGGTTGGACTCAGTCCTAGAAGGTCTCATCCAACCCAAAAAAGTCCACAAGGAGCTGTTTCCTGAGGTGATGCTGAGGATGATATTCTGTCCCTTCTCTGTGTTGCCTCTGAGCCCTGTTGGGTTAAGTTCTGACCGTGAGGACATTTCCAGTTCATCCAGGAGCACAGGACTTACAGCTCAAGGCTGAGATGCCATGCCCCATGCTCTCTAGGAGTTCATAGGCCTGAAGGACAGGAGGACCTGCTCCACTGAGCTGGGGTGGGTGCAAGGGAGAGGTATCATCAGAGCAGCTTTGGGCCAGGGCACTGCAGGTCTGTGAGTGGTTTGGCTTGGGTTGGATCCACAAGGCAGGTCCTTAGGTAAAGGTTTGGGTGGGTGGCTTCTGGTTGTTGGTGTCCACCTCATTTTGGATCTGTCTGGGATTACTGCTTCAGAGCAGGAGCTTCTGGGTGCAGCTGAGTGCTGGCAGTGAAGCTGGAAAAGGGTCTGAAAAGGAAGGAGAAGGGTCGGAAGAACTTGTGAGGAGCAGCTGAGGGAGCTGGGGTTGTTGAGCCTGGAGAGAAGGAGGCTGAGGTGAGACCTTTTGGGAGTCTGGAGCCAGGTGGGAGTTGGTCTTTTCTCCCAGGGAGCAAGGACAAGCTCCTAGCTTTCTGCAGGCTGTGGATCACTCAGTAGACACAATTATGGGATGTTCCTGCAAACCCCTGTGTCCTCCTTGGTGATGGGAGACCCTTGGTGGGTGTTGGAGGGGCTTTGATAGTCATTGGGCAGACCACCCTTGGAGTGCAGGATGGGTTCACCTCCTGGTGCTGTGGCAGGGCTGAGTCTTCCTGCCAGTCACAAAGTAAATGTGGAGCTGGAATGTGGCTGTAGATGACCTCTGGACAAGAGCTGCTGGAATCTGGGGGAGGGACCATTTTGGTGTCTTTCCATGGAAGCTCTCTTCAAGGCAGTGAGATGTTCATGTCAGATGCAGTTAGGTGTGCACAGAGCTGGCAGCTGTCCCTCTGCTCCTGCCAGAATTAGAAAATGCATCATTAATTCAAGGCAGCATCTCCTCACCACCTCCTCAGCTTGACCTCAGCAGTGTCCCACTTTTTTTGTGGCCATGGGGGCAACCCAGACCTGTAGTTAGAGGAGGAGGACCTGGGTCTGAGCTTGCAGACTTTGGTTGCAGCAGGGTTGGTGTGCCCAGGGTTGGTGGGTATCAGGGTTGGCATGCACAGGGTCGGTGGGCAGTGGGGTTGGCATGCATCAGGGTTGGCATTGACAAGGTTGATGTGCAGCGGGGTTGTTGGGCAGCAGGGTTGTTGGGCAGCGGGGTTGGTATGCACTGGGGTCGTTGGGCAGCGGGGCTGTTGGGCAGCAGGGCTGGTGTGCAGTGAGGTTGGTGTGCAGCGGGGTTGGTGTGCAGCGGGGCTGTTGGGCAGCGGGACTGTTGGGCAGCGAGGTTGATGTGCAGCGAGGTTGTTGGGCAGCGGGGTTGTTGGGCAGCGGGGCTGGTGTGCAGCCGGGCTGTTGGGCAGCGGGGCTGGTGTGCAGCAGTGTCATTTGTCTTCTGCTGACTGTGGAGCTGTGTGTGTGGACAGCTTTGTAGAGCAGCTCAGCCTCATGGCCAGGTCCATGCTGCTGTGGTGTTCAGGAGGTTGATGGTGTAGTTGAGGTCTTGGAGAGCCCAGAGAGCTGCTTCACGCCCTCGTGCCTTGGCTTCTCTCTTGGTTCTGTGGACCTGTTACTTCACTTGGCTTACGTGGGCAGAGAGGAACCTTGTGAGGTTCAGCCAGGGCAAGTGCAGGGCCCTGCCCCTGGGCAGCAAAAACCTCCTGCACCAGGCTAGGTGAGGGAGGACCTGCTGGAAGCAGACCTGGCAGCGTTGGTGGGCAACAAGTTGCTCATGAGCCAGAAATGTGTCATTGTGGCCAAGAAGGCAAAGGGTCTGTTGGGGAGCATGGAGAAGAGTGTGGCCAGCAGGTTGAGGGAGGTTCTTCTGCCCCTCTGCTCTGCCCTGGTGAGACCACAGCTTTAGAAATGGGTCCAGTGCTGGGCTCCCCAGTTCCAGAGAGCTACTGGAGAGAATCCAGTGGAGGCTGAGGAGATGCTGAGGGGCCTGGAGCATCTCTGTGAGGAGCAAAGGCTGAGAGCCCTGGGGCTGTTGAACCTGGAGAAGAGCAGCCCCAGAGAGCATCTCAGCAATGCTCAGCAAGAACTAAAGGACCTATGGGGGGCAAGAGGATGGGGCTGGGATCTTGTCAGTGGTGCCCAGTGCCAGGCCAAGGGGCAAGGGGGAACCAAGTGGAAGCCAGGAGATTCCATCAGGAGCAACTTGTTGGCTGTGAGGGTGCTGGAAGCCTGGAGCAGGCTGTCCAGAGAAGTTGTAGAGTCTCCTTGTCTGGAGAGCTTCCAGCCTTACCTGGCCTTTGTGACCCTGGTGGAAGCTGCTGTGGGTGCTCCTGCTGGAGCAGGGCGGGGTGGACTGCATGAGCTCCAGAGGTCTCTTCCCACCACACTGTGCTGGGGTGGGTGAATTCTGTGGTGTTCAGCCTGACCTGGGGTCTGGGGTGTGCATTGTGACGCCTCCTGTGCCTCCCTCTGTGTTTGAGCAGTTCCGAAGGTCCAAGAGCTTGGAGCTGACTGTGCCAGCGAGTGGGCCTGAAGCACTGTGAAGGCTGCTGGGGCCAGTTGGCTGTGTGCAGTCTTGGTAGGCTGTAGTCTGGTGCCTCTAAATCCATGCTGGAGATGAAAGTGTGTTGAACATCCTGACGGTTTCCACCAGCTCTGTGTGCTGAAGACGACCTTGGTGGGCTGTCCAGGTTGAGCAGGAGGTGGTGTGAGGAGGAGAACCCAAGTCCTTTCCGTCTCCTTCCTGGGACAGAGTGGACACTGAGTTTGGTGTGGGATCATCTTCAGAAACAGTTTTCCTCTGCTGGCTTGGCCTGGCAGGACCTTGCAGTGTGGTGTTTTGTGAGTCCATGAGGGGTTGAGGAGCCCATGAGTAGTGTCCTCTGAAGCTGTGTGGTTATAAGGTGTGTATGGGGCTCTGGGTTGCGGTAGATTGGTGTCCCAGGTGTGTTGTGGTGGCAGCTTGGGACACGGAGGCTCCATTTCTGTGTTTCTTCTGCTTTCTCCATGTGTCCCATCTTCTCTTTCTCCATCCATGCTTCGCAGCAGACCAGCAGCTTCACCAATTGGGTAACTATCAACTTTTTCTTCTATTCCCCTTCCATTTCTCATCCTTTCCACCTTTATCCTTGCTCTCTGCTCTGTAGGAGATCACAACCCTCCTGGAGACCCATCCTTCCTCCTCTTTCCTTGCCTTGTCCTCTGTAGGAGATCACAACCCTCCTGGAGACCCATCCTTCCTCCTCTTTCCAGGGTCTTCTCCTCTGTAGCCTGGATGGGGCTGGGGTGGGGGGCAGAAGACAAGATGGGTCTTTCCCTTCCTACCCTGCTGGTTCTCCTCCATCCAGTCCCTGAGGTTTCTGTGGTGTGGGACTCTTGAGGAGCAGCCAAGGAGGTGTGCAAGCCTCCTGAGAACATGCCCCCGTGGTGTCTGGTGGGAGCTGTCGGGAGGAAGAAGCTCTCTGGAGACAGGAGGGGATGGGGGACAGCAGGGGAGAGGCAGCACTGGACCCTGCTTCACTAGACCTTGCTTCTGCAAGAGATGCTGGGAGCTCACAGTTCTTGGGGTCTTTACCTCACTTGGTTGGGTTTTCCCTGCCAGGATGCAAGATCTGAGCTCGGTCAGGAGCAACAGGAGCCACACAGNTTCTTTATTAAAATATTCCAATTAGCCTTAAACCAGCACACCCTCCCAGGCAGGAGATGCAGTCCCATGGTCCGTGAGGATGTGCATGGGGAGCACTCAGTGGAGCAGACCTGACCCCAGAAGTGCTGTGTGCCACCAATGCCTCCATCTGCTCCCATCACCTTCTTCTTGGGGGAGCTTTGAGTTGAGGTCCACCAAAATGACCATCCCTCTGCAGTGCCTGCAGGGGAAGCTCACTCCAGGCTGGTGTCCACCCCCTTCCTTCAGCACAGGTTGGGGCTTCAAACCTAGGCCTCACTCCTGTTGCTGAAGCTAATTGCTTGGTGGGGCAGGAAGGGTAGAGGAAGCTCTAGAGGGAGGTGAAATTGTCCTCCTCCTTGCCATGGAACAGTGGTGGACTCCTGCCTGTGGAGGTGGTTGTGGTTTGGTCACAGGCAGAATGGGCAGCTGAAGAGGTTGAGCACCTCCTGGGCTTTCCCAGGCTTGCTTCTCACACCTATGGCATCTGCTGTGGCCTTGGCATGGGAGGACAACCACAGCCACCCACCGTGGAGAAGGGACAGGGGGGACACAGCTTCCTGGGAACGCTGGTTGTGGATGTCTCCTCTCTGGAGGTGTTCAAGGCTGGGTTGGATGAGACCTTGAGCAACCTGGGCTGATGGACGGTGCCCCTGCCTGTGGCAGGGGGGTTGGAAGTGGATGATCTTGAAGGTCCCTTCCAACTTAAACCATTCCATTGGATGATTTTTAAGGTCTCTTCCTACCCAAACCATTCCATGGTTCACTTCAGGGTGGGACACAGCAGAGACAGTACAGAATAGGATAGAGGCAGGAGACCAGGAGCAGGTTTGGAGCTTTTGTCCTCTTTAGGATGAAGCAGGAGCTCTGAGTCCACCAGAGCCACAGGCACCGCGTGTCCTCCAGACATGTCCCTGCAGCCATGGGGCGGTGGCACCAAGGCTGGCTTCAACCCTGACTTTCATTTAGGGTTCTCTGGTGGGGTTGGGTTGCACCTTGCAGAGATCTGCTGCTGCCAAAGCTGAGTCCAAGTGTCTGCCACTGCAGATGGAAGTGTCTTGTGGCTGCCTTGTTGAGGGCCTCTCCAAGGCTTTGCTTGGTTTGAGATCCTGTGAAAATGTTCTTCAGGTGAACCCCCAGCTGGGCTTCAGCTCAGCTGCAAGCCCGGATGGAGCTTCTTCTGCAGGTGATTGAGAGACCAAGTGCTTGGAGTTAGAAGTCACCCTAAAGAGTTAAGTGCAGGCACAGCAGAGCTTGCTGGAAGCAGAATGTGAGCAGCAGAAGCTGGCAGCTCCACTACCTGATCGATGCTGCTGCAGGCCCTTGCCAGAAGCTGCTCTGGAATGCTCCTGGCTTTGCTGATGCTGCCTGGGGGCCTTCCTGGGCTTTGCTGACTCACAGCAGGGCTCTGCCACAGCTTGGGCTGCTTGGCTGGGGTGGCTGGAGGAACCTCCTGCTTTGTGGGGAGCACCCCACCAGCCAGCATGGGGAGGGTCTACTTGGCCAGGGTGGGGGAGGGAGCCTCACTCTTCATGGAGAGCACCCCACAAGCCAGCATTGGATAGGTCTGCTTGGCTAGGATGGGA
Source organism: Ramphastos sulfuratus (assembly GCA_013399055.1). Lineage (NCBI taxonomy): Eukaryota > Metazoa > Chordata > Aves > Piciformes > Ramphastidae > Ramphastos > Ramphastos sulfuratus. Next base: position 58,662 of record WBNM01001991.1, on the reverse strand, counting down.
GAAGGAACCTTGGTCCTCCATGGGGAGCACCCTATCAGCTAGCATGGGGAGGGTCTGTTTGGCCCAGATGGGAGAAGGAACCTCAGTGCTCCATGGGTACCAACACCTCAACACTCCATCCTGGTGGTGGCCATTTGTGGACCTCCTCTGCCTGTCTGCTGGCTTCTCACTCTTCATCCTTGGCTGCTTCTGGCTGCTTCAGAACCTCTCCCTTAAGAACTTCCGTGCAAATTTTCTTTGGACTTGCAGAGAGGCTGGAGCTGGGCATGGGCTTGGGTAGATGGGCATGGTCAGGACTGTGTGGTGGCTCAGTCATGGCTTTGCTCACAACCTTGCTCAACCTGCAGCTGCCAGAGGACAGAACAGGTCTTCTCCTAACCTGAAGAGCAATGAGCTCAGGCCCAGCAGGAGGAAGACACTGGTGTGAAGCTGGTCTTCAGCATATAATGGTGTGCTGCAGAATGGCTGTTGCCACCAGCTTGCCCCTTGTACCACCTGTGAAGAACTGGGAGCGGGTGGTGAGGGTTTCAGTTGGACATCTCATCCATGTCCCAGGGAGGAGCACCAGGCTTGGGCAGCTTTGGTTAGAACCTGCCAGTTTGGGGGCAGTTGGAGCCAGGTTGATGTCTTCTCCCAAGGAACAAGCAACAGGACAAGAGGGAATGGCTTCAGGTTGTCCCAGGAGGGGTTAAGGTTGGCCATGAGGAACAATTTCTGCCCCTTGAGGCTTGTCCAGGCGTGGCCCAGGCGGCCCAGGGCAGTGATGAAGTCCCCATCCCTGGAAGGGTTTCCATGCTGTGGAGATGTGGCACCGAGGGCCATGGGTTGGTGGTGCCCCTGGCAGTGCTGGGTGAAGGGTTGGACTCCGTGACCTTGGAGGTCTTCCCCAGCCCAGATGTTGGTGTGATTTGTCTTCCAAGGCTTTCAGCTCCTCTGTCAGATGTCCAGCCCTATTGTGTTCCTCAGAAGCTGAGCCAAGCTTCTCACGAGCACCCAGAAGGGCTCGAGGAGTAGCAGGGGGGACGAAGTGGAGATGCTTGGAGGAGAAGGCAGGGCAGGAGGGGGGATGGACATCAGCAGAAATTCCAACTGGAGGAGGTGGGAGGCTGCTGCTGTCTCCAGAGCTGTGGGCAAGTCCTAAGTGTGGCAGGGCTGGCTGGAGATGCCAGCACCAGGGGTGAGTCAGCTGCTGCAGGGCTGCTTGGGCCGTGCCAGCTCCACTGCACTGTGCCAGCAGAGGTGTCAGGGCACAGGAGATCAGCTTGGGGAGGGGGAGCCTGAGGGGAGGCCTTCTGGCTCTCTGCAGCTCCCTGCAAGGGGCTTGGAGCCAGGTGGGGGTTGATTTCCTCCTCCAAGTGATAAGATGAGAGGAAGTGGTCTCAGGTTACTCCAGGGGAAGTTGAGGTTGGCCATAAGGAACAATTTCTGCCCCTGGAGGCTTGTCCAGGCCTGGCCCAGGCTGCCCAGGGCAGTGTTGGAGTCCCCATCCCTGGAGGGGTTTCAGAGCTGTGGAGATGTGATGCTGAGAGCTACGGGTTGGTGGTGACCTGACAGAGCTTCAAGGTTTTCTCCAAGCCAACCCATTCTGTGGTGTCCTGCTCACACCTGGGGGTCCTTGACCCAAGCAAGTGGAGTTGTAGGACCAGGGTCCTGTCCAAGGACAGGCTTCCTCTAGGGTGGATCTGAGGGCTCCCCTGTCCTGTGGAGTGGGTCTGGGGATCCCCTGTTCTCTGCTGTGGATCTGTGTTCTCTGGAGTGAATCTGGGGGATCCCCTGGCCTCTGGAGTGGATCTGGGAGGCTCCCCTGTCCTTCTGTCCCAGGCCAGAATCCCTCAGCTGCAGCAGTGGCTCAGGGTTGCAGCTCCCAGTCCCTGACAGTGCCTGCTGCTGAAGGCTTCCCAGGGATGGGGTTGGTTGAGTGAGGCCATGGAAGGGTCTTACCAGCTGGGACAACTTCCTGGCCTCCTCCTACTGTTACATTGTTGGTTCCACCTAGGCAGAGCAGCCACAGCTCCTCAGGGGGCAGAGGATGCAGGCAGCAGACAGGGGATTTCCTGAGCTGGGGGACTCCTCCTCCAGGAACCACCACAGCTTGTCTGCAGCTTGGCAAGGTGGTAGAGCTCCTCCTGAAGCTCTCCTGGCTGCCAGCCTGGCACTGCTGCCATGGGTGGGAGCTGGCTGAGAGCTCTGCTGCTTCCCCATGCCCCAGAGCTGGGGCTGCTCCTGCTGCTGCTGCTGCCTTGTCCCAAGCCATGGCCAGCCTGGGAGCCCTGCAGGTGTCCTCCTGGAGGTGAGCAGCACCTGCAGAGATGGGCTCTGGGCTTGGAGACTCTAAAGTTCTCCTGCAGTGCTGGGGCCAGCTCTGGAGTCCTCAGCACATCAGAGACTTGGAGATGTTGGAGCAGGACCAAAGGAGGCCACAGCAATGCTAGGAGGGCTTGATGCCCTCTGCTGTGAGGCCAGGCTGGAAGAGTTGGGGGTGTTGAGCCTGGAGAAGAGAAGGCTCCAGGGAGACCTTCTGGTGGCCTTTCAGTGCTTAGAAAGAGGGTGGGGACAGAATTTTGAGCAGAACCTGTTGTGCCAGGACCAGGGGTGATGGTTTGGAACTGAGAGAGAGAACTTGGAAGTGGAGAGAAGGGAGAAATGTTTGCCCCTGAGGATGTTGAGAGCCTGTGCCAGGCTGCCCAGAGAGGTGGGAGATGTCCCATGCCTGGAACCATCCCAGGTGAGGTTGTTTGGGTCTGTGAGCAACCTGCTGTGGTTGGGGATGTCCCTGCTGAGTGCAGGGGGTTGGGCTGGATGAACTTTGAAGATCCCTTCCCACCCAACCCAGGCTGTCCCCTACCTTTCCCTATCTCCATGCCATGAATCCCAGTGAAGGATGCAGCACCAGGAGACCTCCCAGAGCATCTCCATCAGGTCTGGTGAGCCACCTTGACAGGAGAGGGGATTGAACATGGACAATCGAGGGGCTTTAAAGCCAGGACATGATGCCAGGCTTGTGGGAAGGTACCAGCTGCACCCAGTAACAGGGGAAAGTGTCTGTGAGAGCCTTGGGTCAGTCCTGGTGGGATCTTTTCAGGGGGTGGGGAGGGAGATGGTGGTGAGGGCTCCTGTCATGGTGGTCCTTCCTTGGAGCAGATCTCTCCCCTGCTTTCATGCCAGCTTTGCTGGAGGCTCTGCTTTCCTGCAAGCCTTGGAGGGAGAAGCCCTGGGCATGAAGGAGTGTGTGATGCCTGCCAGGACCATGCCCAGCATTATCCCACTTCCTCCTGGGCACAGGAGCAGCCTCCTCCAGCAGTGCTCTTCTGCTGGAGACCTTTGAACAGGTCCAGCACTTTGAGGCCCCCTCTGGATGTGCCCTGGCAGACTGGGTTGCAGTGCTGGTGTGGGGGCTGCCCAGCAGGACTTGAGGAAGGGGACATTTTCTGGTCAGGCTGTGCCACCACCCGCAGGGCATGAGTCTGAGGCCCTGGAGGAACCCCTGCCAGGTTGCCGGGACCAGTCTACGTGGGGCTGGTGTCCCCAGGAGGTGTGGAGCCAGTGCTGGGGATGAGCATGGACAGCAGATGACAACCTCAACTANTCTGGTGGCCTTTCAGTGCTTAGAAAGAGGGTGGGGACAGAATTTTGAGCAGAACCTGTTGTGCCAGGACCAGGGGTGATGGTTTGGAACTGAGAGAGAGAACTTGGAAGTGGAGAGAAGGGAGAAATGTTTGCCCCTGAGGATGTTGAGAGCCTGTGCCAGGCTGCCCAGAGAGGTGGGAGATGTCCCATGCCTGGAACCATCCCAGGTGAGGTTGTTTGGGTCTGTGAGCAACCTGCTGTGGTTGGGGATGTCCCTGCTGAGTGCAGGGGGTTGGGCTGGATGAACTTTGAAGATCCCTTCCCACCCAACCCAGGCTGTCCCCTACCTTTCCCTATCTCCATGCCATGAATCCCAGTGAAGGATGCAGCACCAGGAGACCTCCCAGAGCATCTCCATCAGGTCTGGTGAGCCACCTTGACAGGAGAGGGGATTGAACATGGACAATCGAGGGGCTTTAAAGCCAGGACATGATGCCAGGCTTGTGGGAAGGTACCAGCTGCACCCAGTAACAGGGGAAAGTGTCTGTGAGAGCCTTGGGTCAGTCCTGGTGGGATCTTTTCAGGGGGTGGGGAGGGAGATGGTGGTGAGGGCTCCTGTCATGGTGGTCCTTCCTTGGAGCAGATCTCTCCCCTGCTTTCATGCCAGCTTTGCTGGAGGCTCTGCTTTCCTGCAAGCCTTGGAGGGAGAAGCCCTGGGCATGAAGGAGTGTGTGATGCCTGCCAGGACCATGCCCAGCATTATCCCACTTCCTCCTGGGCACAGGAGCAGCCTCCTCCAGCAGTGCTCTTCTGCTGGAGACCTTTGAACAGGTCCAGCACTTTGAGGCCCCCTCTGGATGTGCCCTGGCAGACTGGGTTGCAGTGCTGGTGTGGGGGCTGCCCAGCAGGACTTGAGGAAGGGGACATTTTCTGGTCAGGCTGTGCCACCACCCGCAGGGCATGAGTCTGAGGCCCTGGAGGAACCCCTGCCAGGTTGCCGGGACCAGTCTACGTGGGGCTGGTGTCCCCAGGAGGTGTGGAGCCAGTGCTGGGGATGAGCATGGACAGCAGATGACAACCTCAACTATCACCCTTAGGTTGTGGCCATGGGTCATGCCACCCTGCTTGAAGCTTCTTGGTGACACATTTGGAGTCTCCTTTGCTTGGTAGCAGCCCCTGAAGCTGTGCTGGGGCTGCAGAGCCCTGGTGAACATTTTTGGGATCCTGGCTAATTCCATCCCTTCTCCAAGCCTGCTGGCTCTTGATTGGCACCGTTCTGCACAATCAGTGCTTAATTAGGGCATGATAAGAGTCTGGTGGGGGCCTGAGCAGCCAGCTGATGACAAGCAGCAGCTGCAGAGTTGGTGTGGTTGGAGCTGTGCAAGCTCTGCTCAGCTTAGCTCACAGGCTGCTGTTGGGTTGATGGATCTCATCCCCAACCCCCTCCAAGAAGTTCCTTCTGCCTTCAGCCCCCAACCCTGGCAGCAGAGGTGCTAGAGGTGAGGAGCAGAGCTGTGGCCTGAAGGAAGCTGCAAGACCTTGAGCCACTTCTGCAGCCCCTCCCCCAGGCTCTCCTGGACTCCCAGCCAGGTTCAGGGTCTAAGACTGAGACCAACCTTGTGTTTTGGTGCCAGTTCAGGGCCAGCTTGAGGAGAGGGCCCCTCCCCACCCCCACTGCCTGCTGCTCTGGGCTGTGCTAGGTGCTAACCAAACCAGGTCCTTCCCTGCTTGATCACCAGCTCACTGTCCGCTCATGCAGATCTTGTCCTCAAGGTGTGGTGGGCATGAAGTGGGCATCACCAACAGGCCAACCTTTGTGGGGTGTCCTCCAAGAGGCATGAAGTGACCCAGAAGAGGAGGGTGGCAGACCCTTGCAGAGCTGATGGCTTGTCTTCTACTAGGCCACGTGCTGTGTTGGGGCCAAGGGCAGCGTGCCCTGCTCTTGCCACTGCTGGTAGGAGCTCCTGCCCTGCCCTTCTCGTGGTGGATCCCATCTGCTCCTTGTGGCCCCAGGCCTTTTGGACATAATTGCTTGGAGCTGCCTGCATCTGAAGGTGCCAGATGGTGCAGCCAAGGGTGGCCAGAGCCTTCTCCTTGCCATGCCAGTTGCTTCTTTGTGCTACTTCTTCAGGATATGTCCCCACTGAGTGTGACCTGCTTGAGCAGTGAATGAGGTTAGGATTAGCCAAGAAAGAAGCAATGAGCAGCTTGGGTGCTGGGGAGGGACATATCTCCTGTTGGGGTGGGGAACCTGCAGCAGATCAAAGTGGGGCAAAGCTATGCCTGAGGGAGCAAATAAGTAGGCAGCATCTGGATTGGCCTGGGAAGGAGCAGCCACCTTGAGAGAGGGACAAGCCATGGGTTGTTCCTCTTCATTCCTTTCTCCTGGTCTTGGAAGCGATGAAGGAAGATGGAAGCTTCAAGAAGTGGTAGGAACAAACCAAAGAGCTTTGCAGTCCTGGCCACCAGTGATGTTGGCAGCCCACATGAAAGGTTCATCAGGTAGGACCTGGTGTCCTGGCAGGCTGGAGAGAGCTGCTTTGTGCTGTGCAGCAGAGAAGAAGCAGGAGCAGGTGGTGGAGCTGCAGGTTGTAGGGTCAAGCAGCTGAGGAGCTGCTGATAGACATGTGGGGGTTGCAAAGGGGCATCTGAAGAAGCTGCTGAGATGGTCCCATGTGGAGGCTCTAAGGGTTTAAAAGGCCTTGGGATGAGCAGAAGGATCTCCAGGGAGGCTGTGGGCAGGGCAGTGTCGCCTGGAGCTGGCTGAGGTCCAGCAGCATCGCTGCAGCTGGGAATTTCCCATGGGGCCTGGAGGATTTCGCAGGGGGAGATCCTAGGGGAAACGTTTGCAGTGGGCTGAGCTCTGGGGCTGTGTTTGGAGATGGAGAAGAGCTGGAGTTGGACTAGGGGGAAGTAGGGTCAGGTCACAGAATCCCTGAATCCTGGCATGGTAGGGTGGGAAGGGACCTCTGGCGCTCATCCAGTCCAACCCCTCCCTTCTCCAGCAGGGTCAGCCAGAGCAGGTTGCCCAGGATCACAGCAGCCAGGTGGGCTTGGAAACTCTCCAGAGAAGGAGAGTTGGTAGAATGTGGTGGATGGTGGGTTGTGCAGGAACGTCTGACTTGGGTGTGAGAGTGGAGAAGGCAGCCAGCAGGACAGCACTCAGGAGTGGTTGGGAGAAAGCCAGGATGATGTCAGCAACTGCTATGGGCTTTTCCTCCAAGATCCTGCAGCAGCAGCTCTAAGGATCCTTGTAGGCAAATCCTGCTCCGTCTGGGGCTTCTTCATCCAGCTCACAGAATCCCAGAATCACCTTCAAGGTGATCAAGTTGCAACCATTAACCCTCCTCTGCCAAGTCCACCACCTCAAGCACCGCATCTGCAGAGCTCCTAAAGACCTCTGGGTGCGGCTGGGTGGAGCGGAGAGCCTGGGAGATGGCAGTGCTGGGACCTCACTTGGCCAGGGTCTGCTCTGCGGAGCTGTGCCAGCCGCACTTGCCACGCTGCAGAAGTGTCCTGCTCTGCCCTGTTTGTTGCTCTCCTCATGCGCTGGCAGCATCTCAGAGGGTTTCAAGCCTCATTACCATGTTGATAGCTCCTCAAACCACCAGTGACCTTCAGAGCTGCTGCTGCTGCTGGTGTGCATTCCATTGCCAGCTCTCCTAGGTGATTTGTGGACCTCAAGTGGTCCATTTGTTTCTCCTGCTGTCAGCGTTCTCACCGTGGTGCCTGCTGTGGGCAAGGGAGCTGTTGCAGGGAGTCCTCCAGCCTGGTACTAGAGGAGAAGGCCCTGACTTGAGGGTTGGACTGGATGAACTCTGGAGCTCACCCGAACCATTCTATGACTTTGCAGAAGAGGAGGGAGGAGGTTTTGGGCTCCCCAGTTCAGGAGGGAATGGGATCTACTGGAGAGAGTCCAAGGGAGGGCTGCAAAGATGATGAAGGAGCTGGAGCACTGCCCTCTGAGGAGAGACTGAGGGACCCGGAGCTGTTTGGTTTGGTGAAGAGAAGACTGAGAGGAGATCTAATCAATGTTTATAAACACCTGAGGAATGAGGGTAAAGAGGGAGGGGACAAATTCTTCTCAGTTGTGCCCTGGGATAGGACAAGGGGCAATGGATGTAAACTACAGCACAGGAAGTTCCAGCTCAACATGAGGAAGAACTTCTTTACTGTAAGGGTGACAGAGCACTGGAACAGGCTGCCCAGAGAGGTTGTGGAGTCTCCTTCTCTGGAGACTTTCAAGCCCTGTCTGGATGCAGTCCTCTGTGACCTGAGATAGATTCTGTGGTCCTGCTCTGGCAGAGGGGTTGGACTTGATGATCTCTGGAGGCCCCTTCCAACCCCTAATATCCTGTGAGGCTTTTGGGGAGAAGCTCGGCAGGAGATGTGCTGGGAGATGTCATTCAGGTGGCACTTCAAGGTCTGGTTGACTCCAGGCTCTGAATGCTGGCTTGAGGTGCTGTAGCTTCAAGAGCTCCTTGGCACCATCTACTTCTCACCCTACCAGCCCCCTTGGTGCTCTCTACACCCTCCTCTCCTCCCAGAGACGTTTGTACAGCCAGAAGAGTTTGGATGGGCTGGCTGAGGTTAAGGAACACCTTCCTCACCTCAGCCTTTGCTGGTAGAACCAGGTTTCATCAACCCCAGGTCTCTTGAGAGCTCTGGGGAGGTCCATGATGAGATGGAGGAGGCTGAGAGTTGGAGAACATGCAAAGTGGATGAGCTACAAGTCCATGGGCATGACGAGATGCAGCAGTGAGATCTGAGAGAGCTGGCTGGTGGCTGTGCCAGGTGGCTTCTCCATCATCTTGGACAGGTCGTGGTGGACAGGAGAGGTTCCTGATGACTGGATGAAAATTGTCACTGCTGGCTTCAAGCAGAGCTCCAGGCTGCTTACTGTCACTTTGATCCCTGGGAAGGTTGTGGAGAAGCTGACCCCTGGAGACCATTCCTAAACATGTGAAGCGTTGGGAGCAACCAGCCTGGATTTGGGAAGGGAACATCCTTCTGCAGCCAGGAGACCACCTTGCTGGCTGGCCAGGGGATGACTTGGGCAAGGTTTTTTTAGGGTTGTCTCAGGTGTTCCACGGTGGAATGTGGACAGCTTCCCATCTCCTTTGCTTGGAGCAGTTTGCTGTTACCTTAAACTCCCTGCAGAGCTTGCTGCGAACCAGGACTGAACCTCGAGGTCCTCCCAGCTCTCCAGAAGCAGCAGATCTTTGGAAGGAGCAGTGTGTGATGGAAAGCCAAGCTGATCAGAGCAGGAGCAGAAGGCTCCTGAGAGCTTTTTTGGAGGAGCTTCCCTCCACAAAGGGCTGTCTTGGAAGACAACAGAAAGAAGCAAAAGAGGGAAGCTGTGTGTCCCTTGGGAGATGTTAGCAGGAGCTTCTAAAGCCTAGAAGAGAGCGGTGGGACAGGAGGAATGTGCTTTGGATCTGCTCCAAGCTGTGACAGCAGCAGGGCCTGTGGAGAGCAGCAGCGTTTGCATCTCTGGAGAAGAGCCTGAGATGAAGTCTTGTATTTGCCTTCTGCCTTCAGGTTGGTTGTTTGCCCTTCCCTGGGAGCAGGCAGTGATGGGATTCCTGCTCCTGGAGGACTTTGCTTTGCCTGCTCTGTGGTTGATCAGAGCTCTGGAGGCTTTGGGTCCTGCTGTGACCAAGAAATGGAGGCTGTGGTGATGGGGCAGGGACCAGAGAAAGCTGGGGCTTTTGGGACAGGGCAAGGGGGTGATGGGTTTGGACTCCAGGAGGGACATCAAGACTAGATAGAAGGGAGATGTTTTTCACACTGAGGGTGGTGAGAGCCTGGGCCAGATTGCCCAGAGAGGTGGGCGATGTCCCGTTCGTGGAGGCATTCCAGGTGAGATTGTCTGAGGCTGTGAGCAACCTGTTCTGTTTGGGGATGTCTCTGCTGAGTGCAGGGGTTTGGACTGGATGAGCTTGAAAGGTTCCTTCAACCCAACCTGGGCTGTGACTTCATGATGTAAAGAGTTGGGGTCAGCTGTCCTGGCTGTGTGCCCCCCAGGCCTCTGTGCCCCTCAAGCCTGCTCCCTGGTGGGGTGAGGAGAAGCACCTATGAGCTGCTCAGCAGGAGCTAGAACATCCCTGTGCTGTCACTACTGTGTCCAGCACAGCCCCATGGCAGTTCCTTTGGAGAAAGTGACTTCCTGTCCCATCCTGCCTCAGGTCCTGGGACCTCCCCAGGTGCAGAGGGCACAGGAAGGGTCCAGCATGTGCAGTCAGGAGACCTCAGAGCTGGTGATGATGGTGAGTGCAGGGTACTTGGACCTTTGAAGATCTCTTCCCACCCAACCCAGGCTGTCCCCTACCTTTCCCTATCTCCATGCCATGAATCCCAGTGAAGGATGCAGCACCAGGAGACCTCCCAGAGCATCTCCATCAGGTCTGGTGAGCCACCTTGACAGGAGAGGGGATTGAACATGGACAATCGAGGGGCTTTAAAGCCAGGACATGATGCCAGGCTTGTGGGAAGGTACCAGCTGCACCCAGTAACAGGGGAAAGTGTCTGTGAGAGCCTTGGGTCAGTCCTGGTGGGATCTTTTCAGGGGGTGGGGAGGGAGATGGTGGTGAGAGCTGGCACTGGCTGGAAGGGACATCTCCATCAGGTCCAGTGAGCCACCTTAACAGGAGAGAGGATTGAACGTGGACAATAGAGGGGCTTTAGAGCCAGGACATTTCAGGTGAGGTTGTGTGAGGCTCTGAGCAACCTGCTCTGGCTGGGGATGTCTCTGCTGAGCGCAAGGGGGTTGGAGTAGGTGACTTTGAGAGGTTCTTTCCCACCCAAACCATCCTGTGATGATCTTGTGATGTGTTTGGTGGTGGTGCTGCAGTTGGCGATGCGTTGGGTGGGAGCCGAGCTGGGAAGATGGCAGCACTTGGTGGAGTGTGGAGGTGTCCATGTCCTCTGCCAAACACCAGAGCTGATTGATGGGTTGGTTTGATGCTTAACACCAGAAGTTGTCTGGGACATCAGGAGGAAGTTCTCCACACTGAGGCTGGTGGAACACTTGGACAGGTTGCCCAGAGATGTGGTGGAGGCTCCATCCCTAGAGACATTCGAGGTCAGGCTTGATGGTGCCCTGAGTGACCTGCTCTAGTTAGAGGTGTCCCTACTTGACTGCAGGTGGGGTTGGCCAAGATGACCTTGGAGGGTCCTTTCCAACATGCTGCAATCTGTGAACAGTTGTCCACTCAGTTCCCAGCTGGCAGCAGGTCCATGGCCCATGCTGGGGTGAGGTTCTGCTGCCCTGTGTGCAACCACAGGCAAGTTGAGCATTTTGGTTTCTTCCCACCACTGGCACTTGTCTGCTTTGTCCAGGAAGCGCAGCTGCCCAGCCCAGCCCCACGTGTCCCTCAGGGCCTCTGGTGGACACCCAGGAGCAAGTTGCCCACGAGGTCTTCCATGGACACCTCAGGAGCATGAGGACTCCTGCGTGCTGGGGTCTGCTGATACTGTGGGTCACAGAATGTATGTAGGGTTGGTTGGAAGGGACTCTCCAAGGTCATCTTGTCCAACCCCCCTGCAGTCAGCAGGGACATCTCCAGGCTCCTCAGGGTCACAAGACAGTAGAAGAGCAGAACCTGTTGTCCTCAGAGGTCTTTTCCTTGGCAGAGCTGATTGGCAAAGTGGTTTGGGTGGAGGCCACCAGCTGGAGCAGAAGGTCATGCAGTGACCACATAAGGAGGTCTGAGGAAGGACCCTGAGGTAGTGGATGGCAGGAGGTGGCACAGAGGTGACAGGCAGCAGCCTCGTTGTTTGACCACAGTGCTGCTGCCACCCCATGCATGGCACAGCAGAGACATCCAGGTGCTCATGGCCACCATGGTCTTTATGGCCTCCAGGACAGATGTCTGGCCGTGGTTAGCTCTGGTGGGAAGGGTCTTCTTGGGGAGATCAACTGAGAGGACAGCACAGGAGCAAGCCTCCCCCTCCCATCCCAGGTGGTCCAGCCCATGCTGAGGTGTGGTGGGATGCTAGGAGCAGGAGTCCTCCTGCTGTGGTGAGGATGAGGAGCAGCTGCTGGTGGTGTGACACCAGACACAGCCGTGTGACCCCTGCAGAGACTTGTGGGACAGACTGGGTTGATACCAAAGAATCACAGAACTGTCGAGCTTTGGGATCATCCCATCCAGCCAAGAGTTCATCTGACGAGCAGTTCCTGATTGCTGGGTTGCAGTGGTAGTCACCTCCCTGGTGGATTCTTCCCTGTGGACCTGAGGAGCTGCTGGGCCAGCCCTGTTCCTTCTGCTGGGTGCAGTGCAGAGAAGGTGTCCCTGTGCTTGCTGGTGGCCTCATTAGCCACAGGAGGTTCCTCATCTCTTGCGAGGACCTGATGGGACCCAGCAGCTTCCAAGGACACTGCCTTTATTCTGGGCTCAGGTCTTAAGGCTTATTTGCAGACCTTTGGTGGCCACCTTGGGCAGAAGGAAGAAGGTGCCAGATCCTCCTTGAGTTTGGGCTCCTGGGCAAGCTTAGCAATGAAGATTAAGCTTCAGCCACTACCGAAGCCCCAGGACTGGGATGTGATCAGAGAGCTGGAGGAGCAGCTGGAGGGAACAGAAGATCAGATGATGCAGATTTAAAAATAGACCCCAAAGTCAGCCTCTCCTCCAGCTGCTGGCCAGAGGCTTGTTGAGGAGCTGAGGGATCCAGCTGGGTGTCTCCTCGCTCCTAGGGACGGTTGATGGCTCCTCAAGTTCCAAAGCTAAGTCCCAAGACACCCCCATGGGCCGGGGCTTCTGGATGGTAAGAGGCTTGTTTGGAGATCTCCTTATCCACATGGTGCTGCAGGGTGTTAAGTCAATGGCTGGACTCAATGACCTTGGAAGACTGAAACAGGGAGGTGGTTGGGCCTTATTCCTGGAGATCTTCAAGGTGAGGCTGGACAAGGCTCTGGCAACCTGCTCTAGTTGGGGATGTCCCTGCTGACTGAAGAGGGGGTTGAACTGAATCAGCTTTGGAGGTCCCTTCTGACCTAGGCCACTCTGATTCTGTGACCTTGGAGATCTTTGCCAACCAAACCCATTCCATGACTGCACCTGAGATGGTGACCACAGGGTGCTGGCTCCTTGTTTTGCACCAGAAGGTTTTCCAAGGCATCCCTCTAAAGCTTAGCACTGGTGGCTGATGAGCAGCAGTTTCTGCTTGACCTACAGCATCTCATAGGCTGCTTTCAACACATCCATCCACCACCACCTGACCCAGGTAGTGACAAGAGCTGGGGAAGCTGAGGAGCCTCCTCATGTCCTTGGGGCAGGTTGGGGCACTGGCTTGACTCTGAGGGGATTCTGAGCAATGCTCAGCAAGAGCTAAAGGACCTGTGGGGGGCAGGAGGATGCGGTTTGGATCTTCCCAGTGGTGCTCAGTGCCAGGACAAGGGACACCAGGTGGAAGCCAGGAGGTTCCGTCAGGAGCAGCTTCTTGACTGTGAGGGTGCTGGAGGCCTGGAGCAGGCTGCCCAGAGAGGTTGTGGAGTCTCCCTGTCTGAAGAGCTTCCAGCCCCACCTGGCTATTGTGACCCTGTGCAAGCTGCTGTGGGTGCCCCTGCTGGAGCAGGCCAAGTGGACTGAATGAGGTCCAGAGGTCTCTTCCCACCACACCGTGCTGGGATTCTGTAGCACCTGGGCACTCTGGACACACAGAAGGTTTGGTGATGCTTCTCCTGGGTGCTCTGGGAGCAGCAGTTGGGTTCTCTGTGGCCATAGGAAAGGTCCCCATGGGGACATCTGATGCATTTGTGACTGTCCCCACCCAACCCAGAGCTGTCCTGCAGACACTGCTGGCATAAGGTGTGGGGGATGCAGTTGTAGGGAAGGAGGAGAGCTGACCGCCAAAGTCCATCTGCTGACTATGGTGGCCGCAGAGGAGAGCTCAGAAGGGTTTGGAACCTTGGGCTGTACTGCTGCTCTGTTCTGGAGCCCAGTTGCTTGCTCACAAGGGAACAAGAAGTGGTGGCTTTGCCTGTGTCTCCACCAGGAGTTGGTGTCCTGGGCAGCTGGCAGCCATTCCTTTAGCTGGTGCTGAGTGAGGAGCTCCACCTTCTTCTTCCCTGGTTGCATGAGGACACTCCTGAAGGTTCTCTGTTACCATCTCAGATCTTCAGGGCAGGTTGCAGGAAATTGCCTTTGTGTTCATCTGAGCTTTGAGGGCTTCGTGGGTTGAGAGGTTCTGTGGTGGCAGCGAGGTGCTCAAGGTGTCATGGGGAGTGGGACAGTTCCTAGGCTTTGAGCTCCTGGGTTGGAGCACAGGCCAGGCAGGACACCTCAGCTCTCAGAGTGTCCTCTGTTGTCACCTTGGCCAATTCCTTCCCTTCTCTTCATCCTCATGAGGCTGTGACTTCTCTGTGGCTGCCAGAAGTTACAGTAGGTGGCAGGAAATGGTTCCACCAAAGCCTCTGGTTGAGTCTGGGCCCCACCATTACCAACCCTTCTACCCAAGACACATTTTGGCAGCACAGGGCTGTGTGGTGGCCATTGTCCAGGCTGTCCCTCTCTGGACATGGGTGAAGGAAGCTGTTCACAGAATAATGGAATGGGCTGGGTTGGAAAAGACCTCAAAGACCATCCAGTTCCAACTCCCCTGCCATGGGCAGGGACATCTCCCACTTGCCCAGGTTGCTCAAGGCCTTATCCAGCTTGGCCTCAGACACCTCCAGGGAGGGGACATCCGCAACCTCCCTGGGAAACCTGTTCCAGTGTCTCCTCATCCTCACAGTGAAGAATTTCTCCCTACCCTGCTCTTTTTGAAGGCTTCTTGAGATGCCGCCTTCTTCCTGATCACACTTGCTCCCAGACAGATGTTCTGTTCCTCTACCCTTCTGTGTCCCTGCTGCGTCACCATCCTCTGATGGTCCTCCTGTCCCTGGAGGCCACTCACCTCACCTTGTCTTTCTTTCTCCTTGCAGTGCTGAGCATTGGCGAAGGTGGCTTCTGGGAAGGCACCGTGAAGGGCAGGACCGGCTGGTTCCCGGCGGAATGCGTCGAGGAGGTGCAGATGAGACAGTATGACCCACGGCAAGGTGAGCGCACAGTGGGCACCTCCAGCTCCACCAGCCCCCTGGGGTCTTCTGCAGGTGGCAGGGAGTGATAAAGCAAGGTCTTGGTCCAGACCTTCAAGACCATATTAGGTGAGGAGAATCCAGGTGGTTGGCTTCTGTGTCTTCTAGTCCAGCAAGCAGAGTGGACTCAACCTTTGGCCCTCCTGACCCCTTCTGGAGCTCTATCCCCACCTCACAGGGGCTTGCTCTCCCTGGAGGAGTTCCATCCCCACCTCACAGGGGCTTGCTCTCCCTGGAGGACACTGGATCAAGAGGAGCTGGGTGCCAAACAGCACTGTATTCTCAGAGGTCACCTCACTTTGTGGTCTCCTGCTTGCTTTGGGCTCTGTCACCACAGCTTACCCCTAGCACTGGCGGCTGGACTGGGTGGGAATCACCTTCTGGTGGGCTTGATCTTGAGCTGAAGTTGAAGCAGCTGGTGAGAACATTTGGAGTTTTGTGTTCAGGGTGTTGCTGAGGAGAGAAGTGGCCCTGGTGTCACAGTGGGTGAAGGTCCCTCAGGTTGGATCGTGGTGGGTGAGAACGTGGCTTGGTTTGGAACCAAGTTGTAGAAGAATCAATCAAATGCAGCTCCCTGTTAGCACAGCAACCAGTTCTGGTGGCTTCTGGAGACCTCAACCCACTCAGAAGGTCTTGCCTGCAGTCCTTCCAGAGGCTTGTAGCTGTCTCTGTACCCATGGACAAACAGATGGAACCTTGCCAAAATGCTTGGTTCCATCAGCAGCCTGTGGCATCTCTTGTGTGCCCTGTGTGCACTGAACCTGCAGGCTGGGTCCCAGCAAGGCTTTACTCCCCCTGCTTCTGGCCTGGTCCAGCTCTGCGGCTGCAGCTTCTGTTCCCCAATGCTCATTTGTGTTCTTTGTGTGGCGATCTTCTCCTGGCCAGAGAAGAGGTCCTCTCTGAGCATGGGGATGTGGCCGCAGCCCATCAGAGGTCATCGAAGGAGTTCACACTGAGTCACACAGAAACATTCCAGTTGGAAAAGCCCCTTAGGATCACCAAGTCCAACCCTTATCCCTACTCTACTAGGGTCACCCTTACGCCATATCCCCAAGCACCACATCCAAATGACCTTTAAACACATCCAGGGTTGGCGACCCAACCACCTCCCTGGGCAGCTCATGCCAGTGCCTGAACACTCTTTCCATGAAAAAATGTTTCCTAATGTCCAGTCTAAACCTACCCAGTGGCAGCTTGAGGCCATTCCCTCTTGTCCTGTCACTATTTACCTGTGAGAAGAGACCAGCACCAGCCTCCTCTTTTTCTAACTAACCATCCCCAGCTCCCTCAGTCGCTCCTCATAAGATTTATTCTCCAGGCCCTTCCCCAGCTTTGTTGCCCGTCTCTGGACCCGCTCCAGCACCTCCACATCTCTCCTTTATTTCAGTGCCCAAACCTGAACACAGTACTTGAGGTGTGACCTCACCAGAGCAGAGTCTAAGGGGACAATCACCTCCCTACCCCTGCTGGGCACAGCATTTCTAATCCCAGCCAGGATGCCATTGGTTTTCTGTGCCACCTGGGCACACTGCTTGCTCATATGTTTGTCTGTTACCACCTGCAGGTCCCTTTCTGCATGCAGCTTTCCAGCCACACTGCCCCAAGCCTGTGTTTTTGCTTGGGGTGGTTGTGACCCAAGTGCAGGACCTGGCATTTGGCCTTACTGAAGCTCATGCCAAGTTGTTGTGGTGCTGATGTGAAACACTTGATGCCAGTGAGGACTTCAATGGGGGATGTTCCTCCTTCGTCAGGAGCCTTCCACTGAGAAGCTTTCCACCATCCTAGCGCTGCTTTGGAGCGGCAGCCTGGAGCCATCTCAGAGTGCAGGAGCTGCTTGGTTGGACCTTTGGTGCTGGCAGGTGGAGCAGGGCCCAGACTAAGGGACGTGGGGTGTGAGCCCCTCCTGCACCCAGGGGCTTCTCTTGGAGTTCCATCAAAGCTGTGTGGACACCAAGCTGGTGCTGAGACGCTGGGGCTCCAGTTGTCCGTACTCTGGAGTTGTTGGCAGGTCCCCAGCTTGGCTTTGGCTTTTGCCAGCTGCTTCTTCTCCAGCCAAAGCCCCAGGCATGGGTCTCAGGTGCAGAAGGTGGCTTGGCTTGAGTTACCTTCATGGACATGATGTTGCTCTGCCACCTCTCCTCAAGGTCAGACTTCTGAGTTCCACCTGACTGGGCTGACTACTGGTGGAAGGAGTTGGGCTGACCATGCTTTGGGGGTGAACAAAGCCACATCAGACTTGGGGACATCTCCAAGGTTGAGTGGCAGATCCTTGACCAGCCTCATACTGGAGCACTGGAGGTCACAGTGACAAGGAGCAGAGTAGCTCAGAAAGTTCATTGTAGTCTCCATTGAGGTTCAGAGGGAGCAGCTCTCAGGGTTGGCATTTTGGCATTGGGGTGCTCGTTGACTTGCTCTGAGGGAAAAGCCTAGGGACTTGCTTCTTGATCCACCTGAGGAGCCAAGGTCTTCTCTGAGGGTGTCTCTGGGTCAGCACTTCCCTCACAGGTACTAGTTTGTAGATGCTTCAGCACTTGGTAGCTCTGAAGGAAAGTGGTGCCCTGGTGGCTCTGGAGGAAGGTGGTGTCCTAGTGGCTCTGGAGGAGGAAGCCGTCCTGGTGGCTCTGGAGGAAAATGAACAGAGGCGGGCAACAGGACATCCCCCCATGGTGGACCCAGTCTTGGACATTTCTTCTTTCTCTGAGAAGAGGAAAGCCTTGCTAAGGGTGGAGCACACCCTCAGTGACTTCCTCGGGGGCACTTTGGGTACTACTTTTGATATTTCCTCCAGTTGCTATCTACAGGCAGCAGTGATGCTGGTGGGAAGTGTCACCACTTGTCCCCCCGTGTGAAAAGGCCTTCTGGAGAAAGCAGTAGGAGCTTGGTCCACCTTCTGGTCATAGATGAGTAGGAAACGCTTTGACATTGGAAGGGCATCTTCCAGTTCTTGATGAGTCTGATGGTCCAAAGCCTCTTGGCCAGGCCCTGCCCTCCCCAACCTGGCTCTCCTGGTGGAAGAGCACATGGTGGAACAAGATGGTTTAGGAGGAGTGGGCAACATTGGTGGTTCTGAATCACCCAGCCCCATGCTGTGAGAGGGAGTAAGAATGTTCCCCAAGGAGGTGGTGGAGTCACCCTCTCTGGAGATGTTCAAGAATTATGTGGACATGGTTTGGTGGCTGTGGTGGTGGCGTTAGGTTGGAAGTTGGACTGGGTGATCTCAAGAGGCCTTTGCCAACCCAAACAACTCTGTGCCACCAGATGTGCCAACAGCAGAGCCTGTCACTGCTGAGGACCATGAAGTGCTTGGTCCTTGTAGTCCGAAGCTGGGCAGCGTGGTCCAGAGGCTGGCCTGAGGTTGTCCTCCTTGGGTTTGTGGCAGCTGGTGGGCTGGGTGGAGCTGCAGCAGTCGGTGACAGCTGCTTTGGGTAGAGGGCACTGTTGTTCTTCACTTGGTGCCAGCCTCAGGTGATGCATCTGTGGAGGTTGCAGAGGAGGAGGAGGCGGCAGAGGGTTGGGGAGGGTTTGGAGAACCTCAGTGAAGCACAGCTCTCCGGCTTCCTGCCATGGATTGATCTGACTCCTGGAGGTCCTCCCCAGCCCCTGAGGAGGTCGGCTGCTGCTGCTGTGGTACCATTTCGTGGCTGTGTCTTGTGTTGTCCTGCATGTTGAGGGGATGAGGGAGCTGTTCCTCCTGCTTTCTTCTCTTGGGCCAGCATGGAGCCCACCTCAATTTTGAGGGATGACCCTGCCCTGGAGAACTCCATCTTGCAGAGGAGCTGGGGTGGTGCTGGGAACCTGGTTGCCGTGGAGAGGAGTCATGGCCTGGAGCTGTCCTGCAGCTCAGTTGCCATCTGTGTGAGTTGGGGGTGGTTGGCTGTAGGGGTTCACAGGTAGCACCCATGGGTGGTGATGGTTGCTTTGGGGCCAGTGCTGTGGCCAGAGGGCATATGGACATCATGAAGTAGAATCATTCAGCCAACTGGACCTGCCAGGCTGGGAAGGAGAAACTCTGGTTGGAACGGTGGTGTCTGAAGCTCCCAGGGTGAGGGTCAGGCATGGGGAAGTGTCCTGCAGGGGTTGGCCACACTATACTGGCTGCCCAGAGATGTTCCTGGGGTTCTTCTCCCTTCTCAGTCAGCAGATGATAGGGAGGTGAGGAGGGAGTGGGTCCTTCCTCAAGGATCTCCAAGCTTCCCTATGGCTGTGGCAGGTAGCCCCAGCCTGAACAGGACCTCCTGGGTCATCACCAGGCAGTGCTGGCTGCAGCTGGAGGTGATGTCACTCCAGAAGCTTCACAGTGTGGTGGGATGGGAAGAGACCTCTGGAGCTCATCCAGTCCACCCGCCCTGCTCCAGCAGGGGCCCCCACAGCAGCTTGCACAGGGTCACAATGGCCAGGTGGGGCTGGAAGCTCTTCAGACAAGGAGACTCTACAACTTCTCTGGGCACCCTGCTCCAGGCCTCCAGCACCCTCATAGTCAACAAATTGCTCCTGCTGGAACCTCCTGACTTCCACTTGGTGTCCCTTGCCCCTTGGCCTGGCATTGGGCACCACTGGGAAAATCCAAGCCTCATCCTCTTCCCTCCCACACATCCTTTAGCTCTTGCTGAGCATTGCTCAGATGCCCTCTGGGCCTGATCTTCTCCAGGCTCAGCAGCTCCAGGGCTCTCCGCCTTTGCTCCAGGTCTCTGTAGCTCTCTGGGTGGAGGAGCATTGAGCTCCTCTCTGTTGCCAGGCCCTACTTGTTTTCCCCCCAGCCCAGTTCACCATTGCTCCTCCTGCAGTAGCTCCCAATCCCTCCATTGCTGGCACCAAGACTGTTCCAGATAGCTTGGCTGCCTGGCACCATGCCGGGAGAGCCTTTGGTTGTGGTCCAGCTGCTCACCAACCTCCTGCAGTCAGGTGCTCCACAGCCTGGCTTGGGATGCGTGGGTGAAACCTGCAATAGGCAGCAGAGCTTGGGGTGGGGAGCAGGGGATAGAGCTGCAGCACCTCCAGAGCTGGGACACTGCTTTGCTTCTCCTTCAGGATTGTCCAGGTCTGGCCCAGGCTGCCCAGGGCAGTGTTGGAGTCCCCATCCCTGGAGATGTGGTGCTGAGGACCATGGGTTGGCGATGCCCTGGCAGTGCTGGGGGAAGGGTTGGACTTGGTGACCCTAAAGGTCTTTTCCAGACTGCCCCATTCTCATTTGCCTGCTGATGCTGATCCCTTTGATGTGTCCATCTGGATGAGCCAGTTCCACCAGGCTGCCCTGCTGTCCTCTTGCTCCTTCTCCTCTAAATATAGAGCTTCCTTCTCCACCCTTCTCCAGCTCCTTCCATCCATCACTGCCTCCCTAGTGGCCCTGTGACGGCTCCGGCAGATGCTATATTTAGGAGCTGGGGAGGGAACAACTCTGGACAATCCATCAGTCCTTCCTCTCCTCCCCGCCCCCCCCCGTCCTTCCTC
>WBNM01001991.1:0-38004 GCA_013399055.1 Ramphastos sulfuratus | reverse complement strand
CCCCCCCTTCCTCCCCTTCCCATTTTTGTCCTTTCTCTTCTGCTCCATCCAAGTCAATCTGTAGGAAGTTCTAGCTCCAACATGTCCACAGGTCCCCACCCAGACCTGTCTTGATGTCCCAGGAGTTCTTTAGGCCTTGTGTCCCAATCTCCAGTGGAGGAAGCACTGGGAGATCCCTACCACATCCATGGTGGTCCAGTTGGACCTGGAGGTTGCTCCCCACTGCCCTTGTCCAGGCATTCCTGTGGTGACTTCTTATCCTTGTGGCCACAGCAGTCTGGTTGTTCTCTTGAGGTAGGGTCTGGTGTCCCCCTGATGTGGAGCTGAGACCCTTCTGCCTCCATGGAGGATGGTGAGAAGCTGCCTCAGCTGCTCTAGGTGAAAGAGTTGTCTCCTTTAGCTCCTTGTGGCATGTTGATGGGTCCTTACCTTCTACTCCTTGGTGTGATGAGTCCATGCTGGTGAGATTAATGCCTTGGCTCTTTGGGACAGTGCTGCCCAGGACCGTGGGGACAGGGCTGGGTGGAGGACCACCTCAGCAGAAGCTTCACAGGAGGCCTCCAGCCCCCCTTGCACTTCCAGGCTCCAAGAAATCTCCCTCAGGATTAGGTAAACACAAGGGGGACTTCCAGCGGCGAGGTGGCACCACACTGTGGGCACCAGGGCTGCCCCTTGCCTGCAGGTGACCCTGAGCATGCTGAAGCCACCACACTGGGCTGCACCTCACTGGCTCTGTGGTGTCCTGCTCTTTCCCACCATGTGTGGGCTCCTGGTCCTCCCCATCTGTGGTGTTCTGGGCCTCTCCATCTGTGCTGTCCTTGTCCTCACTATCTGTGCTGTCCTGGTCTTCACCTTCATGTGTGGTGTCCTGCTCCCCCTCCCCACCATGTGTGGTCTTCTACTTCCCCTCCTCACCATGCGTGGACTCCTGCTCCTCCTCCCCACCACATGTGGTGTCCTGGTCCCTCCCCATCTGGGCGGGCTTGCTGAGGGCTGTGGTGCACTGACTGCTGGAGCTCTGGTGTCACTCAGTGATGCTGCATGTCCCACGTGATTGGATCCCACCACTTTTGATCACTTGTAAAGAACCCCTTTGAGCACCTCTCCCTCTCCCCACCTTTGTACACACCTGGACCTTTGAGTGATGAACCTCAGCTGCTCTGCTCATTTTCTGCCTCTGCTGCAGAGCACCTGTAGATGGTAGGACCTGAAATATCTGCATGGTGGGGGGGCAAGAGGCACAGGGTGTGTGACACAGAGGGGACTGCTGAGGGTTGAGGGTCCATGCTCAAGCTTCTAGGAAAGAAGGCAGCCGGGGCCAGGCCTGGACAAGCTTCAAGGGGCAGAAATTGTTCCTCACAGCCAACCTCAACCTTCCCTGGGGCAGCCTGAGGCAGTTCCTCTTGTCCTGTTCCCTGGAAGAGACCAACTCCCATCGGGCTCCAGCCTCCCAGAAGGTCTCCCCTTGGCCTCCTTCTCTCCAAGCTCAACAATCCCAGCTCCCTCAGCTGCTCCTCACAAGTTCTCCTGACCCTTCCCCAGCTTTGCTGCCCTCCTCTAGACCTGTTCCAGCTCCTCAATGTCCTCTTTAGAGCGAGGGCCCCAAAGCTGACCCCAGGATTCCAGGTGTGACCTCAGCAGTGCTGGGCTGTTACTGCTTTGGGTGCAGACAGTTGTGTCCCTACTGAAGAAGAAGGCTGAGTAGCCTCATTCATGGATCTTTGTTTCCTCTCTTCCTCATCCCCTCTCCCCGGCTGCCCTCCTTAAGGTGCCTAATGACCTCCTGAGTGCGCATCAGCCCCTTCTGGTGCTGCACTAGTGGTGGGGTGTGCAGCACTGAGGCATTCAGGAGAAGGTGGTGACAAAGCAGAGGAGTCCCCTGGTTGGTTGGAGTCCATCACCCTGCTGTAGCCACAAGATGGGTCAATGGAAGCTGCACAGCTGGGCTGCTCTGAGGCCTCCCTGGTCAGGAGATGGGACAGGGCTTGGTGGTTGATGAACTTTCTCCTGCATCAGAATGGTGGCAGGGAACATCTGGCTGCAATCCTTGCACATCTCCATGTCTCCCCCACCATGCTTAGGTTTCCACTCAGCCATGGGTCAGGCTGCTGCTCTTCAGCATCCAGCACCCTCTGAGCCCTGGCATCAAAGATCAGGCTGGCAGGTTCTTGGGCCGCAGGTCCCTCAGCCCACCAGGGAAGGAGTCCCTCAGCCCACCAGGGAAGGGTCCTTCATCTCTCAGCCTCCTGATGTGTCTCTCCTGTTGCAGAAACCAGAGAAGACAGAACCAAGCGTCTCTTCCGACACTATACTGTGGGCTCCTACGACAACTTCACCTCTCACAGGTAGGCTCCAGCTTCTTTGCTTTGTAATGGTCATGAGGAGCTTCATTGCCATGGAGCCATGGCAATCTCCTTGGCCTGCCCGGTCAGCAGGTGTTGGTCTTTGTGTCATGGGAAGGAAATGTCACTGGCGGTCTTGGTCAAGTCAATGAGAGTCCTGGGGCAGGGCAGCTTGGCTTATGTTCCTCATGGGTGAGGAGCCAAATGTTCTGCAGAACTTCTCTCGTGCTCTGGGAGCTGTGTTGGATGCAGATGCAGAGCTGCAGCTTTGCTCTGCAGGAATGGTGTTAGAACAGCTGACACCTAGGCCTGGTGGCAGTGCTGGATGTGCTGTCAGCGGGGGGGGTCAGCAGGGATCTTCTGGTCCGTGGCAATGGAGCTGACTCACCTTGGCACAGAGACCAAGCTTTGGGAAGTTGGTCAGACTTCATAGGGATCAGCCAGGAAAGCAGGGTGATGACACTGGTTTGTGGTGGGTCTTCAGTGCATGTGGCTGCCGGACCTGCTTATAGGAGCCTGGGAGGTAGGAACAGGTCTGGTGGGGCTCAAGGCTGAGCTTGGGGGCTTGTTGGGCTGAGGGCTGTCCACCATGGTCCAAATGCTTCAGGGAACCCCCAGAAGCTCTGTACTGGTTGCTCTTGGTCTTAAAGAGCAGGTAGAAGTTGATGGATGAGTCACAGTTGCACTCCTTGAGCAGCAGAAGCACTGGTGGGTGGAATGGCACCAAGGTGGGCTGAGGACTGATGCCTGCTGAGCACTGTTGTCTTGGCACACATGAGGTGCCACACAGCAGCAGCAACACTGTGAGGTGCTCTTGCTCATCAGAGACTTCTCAGCTCCTCATCAAGAAGCTGGCATCATTATGACATCATGGTGAGGACATCTTCTTGAGTACTGAGGCCTTCAAACACCTCAGACCCAGAGCTTGTCAGGAGAGCCAACCACAGCAGTGGTGGAGAAAGGTCACTGGTGGCCCTAGGTGATAAACCAATGACCAAACACACCAGCAGAGCAAACCAGAACTCATGGATCTGAAACAGAGCAGTGGTGGCATTTCATGAGCTGTGGTGGGATTGGCTTCTCCTCAGAAGCAGGATTTGGGGCTTGCTTTGATTCCAGGCCAACCATAATGACAGTGCTTGAGGAGCAGCTTCAGCCTGCTGGGGAAGGTCTTCAGAGCACAGGAGGAGGCTGTGAAGCAGCTGCGAGTCTGGATGGATACCCACCTCAGGAGCAGCCTCAACCCAGCTGAGCTGCAGGGCTGGGGAGGGCCTGTAATTGCCTTGGTTTTGGTGATATGAGGTGGAAAGGAAAGAGATGGGCATGGAGGAGGTGATCTGAGAGTGTGGTTGGGTCAAGGTGTCCTCTGCTGCAGAATCAGCCTCTGGAGCTGTCACTGCACCAGTTGGTGATGAGCTCTGCTTTGGGGGAGGGTGGGAGACTTCCTGCGGCACTTCTCAGTGCTCACTGATGGCTTGAAGGTATCAGCTGGTGCCGTGTCCTCCCACCCATGGCCTGGGCTGGTCCCCAGCAGCGTGGACAGCAGGTGGAGGGAGGGGACAGGACACTGCTGAGACCCCTCTGCAGTGCTGGGGCCAGCTCTGAAGTCCTTAGCACATCAGAGACTTGGAGCTGTTGGAGCAGGGCTAGAGGAGGCCACAGCAATGCTGGGAGGGCTGGAAGCCCTCTGCTGTGAGGCCAGGCTGGGAGAGTTGGGGGTGTTGAGCCTGGAGAAGAGAAGGCTCCAGGGAGACCTTCTGGTGGACTTTCAGAGCTTAAAGGGGCTGAGAAGAAAGCCGGGGACAGCTTTGAGCAGGGCCTGTTGTGCCAGGACCAGGGGTGATGGATTGGAACTGAAAGAGAGAACTTAGAAGTGGAGAGGAGGGAGAAATGTTTGCCCCTGAGAGTGTTGAGAACCTGTGCCAAGCTGGCCAGAGAGGTGGGAGATGTCCCATGCCTGGAACCATCCTAGGTGAGGTTGTTTGGGTCTGTGAGCAACCTGCTGTGGTTGGGGATGTTCCTGCTGAGTGTAGGGGGTTGGCTGGACAAGCTTGGAAGGCTCCTTCCAACCCAGACCACTCTGTGATGATTTTATGATAGGCTTTAAAGGTTCCTTTAGCCTGAACCAGTCTATGATGAGCTCTAAAGGTCCCTCCTTGAAGGTGCTGAAGGTCAGGCTGGTTGAGGCCTTGGGCAACTGGTCTAGTGGAAGGTGTCCCTGCTCACAGCACAGGGGTGGAACTAGATGACCTTTAAGGTCTTTTCCAACCCACCCCATTCTGGGATTCAACCCAGACCAGTCTGGGATTCTAAATGCATGGTTCCACTTGAAAGAAGAGAGCAGGAGGCTGCTCCAGAGTTCAAGTGTGCTGGGAGACACTTGAGGTCACCAGGAGCCTTCCTCAAACCTCTGATGATGAAGAGCAGGGGACAAGGCTCAGCAAAAACCCGACCTGGTCTTGAAGCCAGGACTGAGGGAGGGATCCCTGAGCTGCTTCTGGCAAGCAGGAGGCAATCCCAGGGGGGATCTGGGCAGAGATGGAAGGGGCTGGATGTGAGCTCCGTGGGACGAGGAGCTCGTGTCCTACGTGGCACAGCTGGAAGGGTCAGGATTGGAGCAGGAGATGCCTCAGGATTAATTTTTGTCTGGGATTTAACCATGAGGATTAGCAGAGCAGGGACGGGGATTAGAGCCTGGAGAGCACAGAGGCCATCTGGATGGGCCTCCCTCAGGAGAGAACATTGGAGGAGCTTCTGAGCAGGGGTTTGCGGCTCCTAGACCCTGTGACCCAAACACGTTGGCACTGGAGAGTTAGAGGACAATGTAGGTCAGGAGGGGTCTCCAGAGGTTCCTGGCACAACTCACAGCAGAGCCCCAACTAAGAGTCAGAGATTTGTGGGATAGGTTGGGTTGGAAGGGACCTTTAGGGTCATCCAGTTCCAACCCCCTGCCATGGGTAGAGACACCTCCCACTAGAGCAGGCTGCTCAAGGCCCCATCCAACCTGACCTTGAACGATGAGGTTACTTTGCGCTTCTGCAAGGTCGGAGGTCCCCCAGCCCCCTTGAGTGCAGGTCCCAGCCTTTGTTTCCAGACTGGAAGGGTTTTTTTGTAGGGACCTTCAACAACCTGGTCTAGTGGGAGGTGGCCTTGCCCATGGCAGGAGTTTGAACTGGATAATCTTGAAGGTCCCTTCTAACCCATTCTGGGATTCACAGGATCACAGGATGTTAGAGGTTGGAAGGGACCTCCAGAGATCATCAGGTCCAACCCCCCTGCCAGAGCTGNAGATATATACACTATATACAGGACTATTTACAGAAATATACAAGTTAAAGGTAATACAGAAACACAATTCCCTCTCAGTAATCCCCAGGAGGGGCTCCCAACCACCCTTCCAACTTCTCCCCACCCCTCTACCTTATCCCAGGGTCTGCCTTATGTGCAAGGTGAGTTTGGAGGATTGTCCAAGGGGGTTAGAAGCAGAGTGGTTAGTTAGGTTAGCAGAGAGGCCAGCAGGCAAAACCTCCAGCTAGAGAGACTGAGACTCTCTGTGTCCTATCTATGTTTGTGTTCTTGTTCTTATACGTCTCAGCAAGCCTATGAGTGAAGCAGACATCACCTTTGTTTTCTTTTCACAGCCTATAATCTGTATTTTTTTCATTAAAATATTTCGATTAGCCTCAAACCAGCACATCACCTTAATGCCCCCCAAGATCCCGTTGGCCTTCTTGGCCACCAGGGCACATTGCTGTCCCATGGATAGCTTCTTGTCCACCAGCACTCCCAGCTCCTCCTCCACAGGGCTGCTCTCCAGCAGATCACCTCCTGGCCTGTGCCGGTGCAGTTTATTGTTCCTTCCCAGGTGCAGGACTCTGCACTTATCCTTGTTGAAGCTCATTTGGTTTCTCTGTGCCCAGCTCTCAGTCTGTCCAAGGCCTGCTGGATGGCTGCACAGCCTCCAGGTGTCTCAGCTGAGCCTCCCAGTTTGGTATCATCAGCAAACCTGCTGAGCAGACTCTCTGTCCCCTCCTGAGTGTCATTGATGAAGATGTTGATTCTGCGATCTCCTGGGGATTTCTTGGGCTTCAGTTTGTGTCCTCCCTTGCTTCTTGTCCTACACCTGTGCCCCTCCCAGAGTCTTCTCTCTCCTGTGCAGTAGCTGCAGGTAGCATGGAGATGTTCACCGTCTCACCCTGCTCTAGTTGCAGATGTCCCTGATGGCTGCAGGGGGTTGGATTGAGTGACCTTTGTAGGTCCCTTCAGCCCAAACCAGTCTGTGATGGGGAACTCTTCTCTAGGTCCTGTCCAGGGGGCACCCCTCCTGGCATCTGGTCAGAGCTGGTCCTCCCCCATCAGTCCCAATATTTCTGCCTACACTGCACACCAAGGTCTCCCGTGGAGCACCTCCTCTGCACTCTGCTATTCCAGAGCTGTGTGTGCCAGATTGTGATGGTTTGGGAGTTACCTGCTCCCCACACTCTATGAAAAAAAGCACGCAGACTAGACTCAGCTGGCTGGAAGTTAAGGACTGAAGCTCTGTTTACAGCTTAGCACAATATACAAGCAGATATATACACTATATACAGGAATATTTACAGAAATATACAAGGTAAAGGTAATACAGAAACACAATTCCCCTCCAAGAATTCAGAGTCCCCAGGAGGGGCTCCTAACCACCCTTCTACCTTCATTCCACCCCTCTACCTTACCCCAGGGTCTGCCTTAGGTGCAAGGTGAGTTTGGAGGATCGCCCAGGGGAGGTAGAAGCAGAGTGGTTAGTTGGGTTATGCAGCACAGAGGCCAGAAAACACACACCAGCTCCCACAGAGAGAGTATCTCCCTTATCTATATTTGTGTCCTTGTTTTTATACGTCTCAGCAAGCCTATGAGTGAAGTAGACATCACCATTGCTTTCTTTTCACAGCCTATAATGTAATTTTTTTCATTAAAATATTTCAGTTAGCCTCAAACCACCACACAGGTCCACGTGGGTGGTGGGGACACACAAGCAGAGCTGGTTCCTGCTCTTCCAGCCAGGACCAAGGAGCCACTCTGGGTTTCCTCCAGCAGTTTTGTGTCTGGGAGCCTCTGAGACACCTTCGTTTGGTCTTCTCCATCCTGAAGCTGCTTTCTGGGCTGGTCTTGCCCCAGCAATCTCCAGCCCTGCTGGTGTAGGACTGGTGCCAGCTGGCTGAGCTGCTGGGACCTTCCCAGGTTTTGAGTCACTATCCAGGAGACCAGCAGCAGGTGGGGAGCTGGATGTTGTGCTAGCTTCTTCTAGCTTTCTCTCTGCAAGCTCAGAAGAAGCTGAGGTCTAGGCAGAGCTCAGCAGGAGCATGGGAGAAGGTGAGTGATGTCCTAGCAGGGCACCAACCCACCCCTGCATCAGGACTTTGATGCCTAGAGATGGAGAAGGTGGTGGATGGGTCTTGGGCACATGAATTGTGTCAGATGGCGGCAGCTGATCTGAAGAGGTCCCAGCTTCTGGTGTGCTGGAGGGAGTGGAGTTTGCAGCAGCAAGCCATTTGGGTGGGAGGAGGTGGCTTGCACTGCATTGGTGCAACCTTCATCTCCACAGCAATAGAGGTGGAGAGGGGACTGAGGTGAGATCTCCTGAAGAGGCTTCCCTGTCACATTAAGGTGCCTTCAGAACAGCCTTAAAGAGCCTTTGGTGTCTTCTGGGATCACTTCCTTCTGTCAGAGAGAGCTTTGATGAGCATAGAGGTCTTCTAAGAACATGAGATGGAAAAACCCTCTAAGGTCATCCAGACTTCACTACCATGCTCATGCTCTGCCTTGGTGGTTCTTGTGCTGGGGTCCTGTGCTGTAGCCCTTCTGCAATAGAGAGTTTCAGAACTGGGGAAGCTCTGGGGCTTGTTTTGGAGAAGCAGTAGGACCAGTGCTGATGTGGTGAGCTGATAGAGAGCACAGACAGGAGGAGCTGGTGAGAGGTGCCCAAGGGTCATCTCCAGCCTTCAGAGCTCTAGTTAACCATGAAAGGAGCTTTGGGAACTGTTCTTTCAAACCTTTTAGTTCTCCTCTGTAATAAACATCCTGGAGAACTGGTGGGCACTTTGGGGAGGAGGTCCTGAGAAGCCACCTGAAAGGTCCATCCAGGGGGCAGAGAAGTTAGGGGAACTTCCATCTGCTTGTTCATAGAGTCCTAGAACCATGGAGGTCAGAGAGAACCTTCAGGGCTCAAAGGACTCAGTACTGGGATGCCACTAGAGGTGAAATACTGCAGTAAAGAGCTGGTGGTGGGTGGTAGGACAGATTATGTCTACCAGCCTTGGTCTTTATCAGGAGATGTGGTCCTACAGTCCTGTCTCCTGCCAGGGTATTTGGAAGAAGTCTTGGTCAGGTTATGGAACACAGCCATTGAGTCATGGAATGGTTTGGGTTGGAAGGGAACCTTCAAGATCATCCAGTTCAAACCCCCCCTCCATGGGCAAGAAGGCAAGAAGCCAGAAGTTGAAAGAAGTGACAGCTGGTTGAGCTGTTGGTCACTCAGCACCTCATCTGAGACTAAAGTTAGAATTGTAGAATGGTAAGTTTGGAAGGGACCTCAAAGATCATCTAGTTCCAACCCCCTGCCATAGGCAAGGACATCTCCCACTAGAACAGGTCACTTAAGGCCTTGTCCAACCTGGCCCCGAACACCTCCAGGGAGGGAGCAGCCACAACCTCCTTGGGCAACCTGCTCCAGTGCCTCACCACCCTCACTGTAAAGAACTTCCTCCTAACATCCAGTTTAAATCTTCCCTCTGCCAGTTTAAACCCATTGCCCCTAGTCCTGTCATTACATGACCTTGTAAATAGTCCCTCCCCAGCCTTCCTGTAGGCCCCCTTCAGATACTGGTAGGCTACTATAAGGTCTCCTCGAAGCCTTCTCTTCTCCAGGCTGAAGAGCCCCAACTCTTGCAGCCTGTCCTTGTAGCAGAGCTTCTCCAGCCCTCTGATCATCTTCATGGCCCTAGTTCTCCTGGTGTCTCCAGCTGAGGGCCTGAGAGGTGTTCAAGAATTACTTTGGGCCATGGTTTGATGGCCGTGGGTGGTGCTGGGTTGATGGTTGGGCTTGAATGAGTTCAAGAGGGCTTTTGTGACCCAAACAATTCTACCTGCTTGCTGCTGGGTTCCTGCAGGGCTCTGACTGGGAGAGGTTCCTGGAGCCACATGAGTTGTTCTCAGCAAGCATCAGCCGGGCAGCAGCTGATGACACATGGTGGAGGACGTGAGGAGATGGGAAAGAAGCAGCAAAGCCTCCTAAAAATAGCCTTAGGCTTCTGTGCAGATCCATCCTTGGACAGTCCCTGGCATGCAGTTGGGTGACCCATCCGAGTGAAAAGACTCCAGAAGAGCTTCAACAGCAGCCAGCAGGGCCCAAAGCTTGGTCCAAACCTTGGGCAACCCAGAGAATGCTCCACACCTTGGTCCTCTTCTCATTAAAAGGGCTGGAGCTCTTCAGTTCTGGAGTGAGGGGGGAGAAGAGGTGGCTGAGGAAGATCTGCCAAAGCTTTATGGAATGATGAGTAGGCAAGGAAGAAGGTGCAGGGGGAACAATGGTGATTGCTCACACAAAGGGATGATGTGGCATTGGGTGGGATCAGCAGAAGCAGCCAGATGCAAATGAAGTTGTCACCCTGCAGGTGATTCAGTGATGGCATTTCTGCTGCTGCACTCCAGGGACGCCAAAAATACAAAGTGAGTTGGGAAGGGCAGCAGGAACAAAAAACAAAACAAAACAAAACCCAACAAAGCCACTGAGGGGTTAATTTGTTGGACCAAGAAACATTGTGAGCTCCTCAAGGGCTCCACAAATGGTCCCAACTGGATGTGACCAGCATGGGGATGCACCAGAATCTGCAGCAGGAGGGCAGCAGAGCTGGGCTCCAGTGTTGTGGAGATTCCAAAGCTCCAGCTCTGGAGTCCTCAGCACATCAGAGACTTGGAGCTGTTGGAGCAGGGCCAGAGGAGGCCACAGCAATGCTGGGAGGGCAGGAAGCCCTCTGCTGTGAGGCCAGGCTGGGAGAGTTGGGGGGGTTGAGCCTGGAGAAGAGAAGGCTCCAGGGAGACCTTCTGGTGGACTTTCAGTGCTTAAAGGGGCTGAGAAGAAAGCCGGGGACAGCTTTGAGCAGGGCCTGTTGTGCCAGGACCAGGGGTGATGGTTTGGAACTGAAAGAGAGAATTTGGAAGTGGAGAGGAGGGAGAAATGTTTGCCCCTGAAGGTGTTGAGAACCTGTGCCAGGCTTGCCAGAGAGATGGGAGATGTCCTGTACCTGGAACAATCCCAGGTGAGGTTGTTTGGGTCTGTGAGGAACCTGCTGTGGTTGAGGATGTCCCTGCTGAGTGCAGGGGGTTGGGCTGGACGAGCTTGGAAGGCTCCTTCCAACCCAGACCACTCTGTGATGATTTTATGATGGGCTTTAAAGGTGTCTTCAGCCCAAACCAGTTTATGATTCTATGATGAGCTCTACAGTTCCCTCCCTGGAGGTGTTCAAAGCCAGGTTGGATGAGAATGTCCCTGCTAAGTGCAGGGGTTTGGTCTGGATGAGCTTGAAAGGTTTCTTCAACCCAACCCAGGCTGTGATTTCATGATGCGAAGAATTTGAGTCAGCTGTCCTGGCTGTGTGCCCCCCAGGTCTCTGTGCGCCCCAAGCCTGCTCCCTGGTGGGGTGAGGAGAAGCACCTATGAGCTGCTCAGCAGGAGCTAGTACAGCCCTGTGCTGTCACCACTGTGTCCAGCACAGCCCCATGGCAGTTCCTCTGGAGAAGGTGACCTCCTGTCCCATCCTGCCTCAGCTCCTGGGACCTCCCCAGGTGCAGAGGGCACAGGAAGGGTCCAGCATGTGCAGTCAGGAGACCTCAGAGCTGGTGACAATGGTTGGGGTGTTGTCCAAGGGACACTGGTGACTGGAGCTGGGCACAGCTGCTCATGGTATCACCAGGATGTCATAAAGGTCCCTTCTGAGTCACCCCATGAGCCAGGTGATGACAGGAGATGTTGGCACAGGAAGTTGCCCCTGTGTACCCTGCTCCTGGAGAGGTTCCAGAGCTGCTGGAGAGCTGGGATGGAGTTGGTGGGGACAGTTAGGCAGTTATGGACCTGGGTGGGCAGGAGCTAGCAAGGGGCACTTGCAGCCCAGAAGGCCAATGGCAGCCTAGGTTGCATCAAAAGCAGCATGGCCAGAGAAGGAGGGAGGGCATCCTGGCCCTCTGCTCTGCTGAGACCTCACCTGCAATGCTGTGTCCAGCTCTGGAGCCTTCAACACAGGAAGGACATGGACCTGATGTAGAAGGCCCAGAGGAGGGCCATGAAGATGATCAGGGGGCTGGAGCAGCTCTGCTGTGAGGACAGGCTGAGGGAGCTGTGATTGTTCAGCCTGGAGAAGAGGAGGCTCCAGGGAGACCTTTGGGTGACCTTTCAGGACCTGAAGAGGACCTAGAGGAAGGCTGGGGAGGGGCCGTTTAGAAGGACCCGTGGTAGGACATGGGGCGATGGTTTGAAACTGGAGCAGGGGAGGGTTAGGTTGGACGTCATGAGGAAGTTCTTCACCACAAGGGTGGTGAAACACTGCCAACAGGTCACCAGAAAGGTATTTGAGGCTCCATCCCTGGAGATATTCAAGGTCAGGCTTGACAAGGCTCTGAGCAACCTGATCTAGTGGAGGATGTCCCTGCTGACTGCAGAGGAGTTGGACTGCATGACCTTTGGAGGTCCCTTCCAACCCAACTTGTTCTATGACTCTGTGAAGATGAGACCCTTCATCGTTCATCTCCCAGCCCTCCTGGTGCTGAAGCTCAGCTCAGTGCCCATGACTGTGTCTGAGGAGGGAATTCTTTTGTCTCACATCAGTTTGTCTCCATCTGATGTTCTGAAGTCCTTCTGCAGCTCCTCAAGGATGTCCTCATCCTGGTGGTGACCCCGGGTAATGGAGTGCTAGCACCAAACCTTGTTAGCTCTCTCCTAGCTGCTCTGGGGCCATGCTGAGCAGCTGCTGGCACAGAGCCTGGTGGGACATGACTCTGACCTTTCCTCTGATCTGAAACCCACCCATTTATGGTGATTTGAAACCTCTTAATGAGTTTAACTTCTCCTCTTCATTCCATGGCTTCCTCAGGAGACCTTCATGAGAGACCTTGCCAGATCCTTTTGGAAACCTAAGGAGGCTTCACTGGAGTTCTTGTCAGAGAGCTCAGGGCTCTGCTTTGTTTCTCAGTGGTCATCTCCTCTGGCTCCATGGCACTGCACCCTGTTGGCCCACTGCATTTCCAGGGCTTGGTGTGGTTCTGGGGGAACCCCATCCTAGGGAGGACTTGCTGAAGAGGCTCTTGAGTTTGGCACCTGATCCCTTACCTGATCCCTTACCTGATCCCTTACCTGATCCCTTACCTGATGCCTCCAATAAAATCATTAAGCTTGGAGAAGACCTTTAAGATCATCAAGTCCAACCTTCTATCCAACACCTCTGTGACCACCACAGCATGTCCCAAGGTGCCATTTTTGACCCAGCAGGTCCTGTGCCATGCTCTTGTGGTGCTCCCCTAGCACGATGTGGTGAGGTAGGATTTCAGCAGGTGCTGCCCAGGCCTTGGGTTACGTCAGCTTTTTTAACCCAAACCACATTAAATGAGAAGATCCCAGGTTGGACTGGACCTCTGGAGATCATCTAGTCCAGCCTGGCCTCACAGCAGAGGGCTTCCAGCCCTCCCAGCATTGCTGTGGTCTCCTCTGGCCCTGCTCCAACAGGTCCATGTCTGTGCTGTGCTGAGGACTTCAGACCTGGCCCCAGCACTGCAGAGGGAGGGTCCCAGCTTTTCTTCCCCACCACCTCTCTTCACCCCCAAGGCCTTCTCCTTAGGGCTGGTCTCCAGCCCCTCATCTCCCAGGGGTTGCCCATGGTCAGGATCCTGCACTTGGCCTTCTTGAACCTCCTGAGGTTGACAAGGACATATTTGTGAAGCCTGCCAAGGTCCCTCTGGGTAACAACGTCCTCATCCCTTCCCTCTAGCAAATCAACTGTACTTGGTGCCATCAGCAAGCTTGCTACAGTTGTCCTCCATCTCACCATGTCCTTAACGAGGACATCAGAGTGCCCCCTGAGGGACACCACTTGGTGCTGGGAGTTGATGTCCTTGTTTGCTGCAGCTTCTGGAACCTTGCTCGCTGAGGCATCAGGGTACTGGACCTGCAACATCTTCCTTCTCTGCTGGCAGCCCTGTCTGGTGTCACCTGGCCACCACCTCAGCCCCAGGTGCCACCACACTTCTCAGCACCACTGAGGCACTGTAAGTAACACAGTTCATCACCACTGAGGTGCTCAGGACACTTTGGCTGTCCACTGTCTGGTCTTGGTGGCCTCTGCCTCTGCTGTTCCATTACCTCTTGGAGAGACTTCTGTTTCGAATCAGTCTTCCTATGAGTCTCCAGACTTTAGAAGGGGAACCTTGCCCACGAAAGTTGTCTTGCAGATGGCTTTACCTTCTCTGAGGTGCTGCTTGACAACCACCATCAATCTGCCCCCAGAGCTGCTCTGCTGCCTTACTGTTCACTGTGGACTCCAGGACTGGATTGCCCTTAGATTTGATGGCTTTTGCAGGTTACTCCACAGGTTCATGTTCCATCTTTTCACCTGCAGGACACCATGATGTTCTCCAAACTCCTCATCTGAATGTGGGTTCAGCTTCATGAGGGATGTTCTCTTGGATTCAGTGACCTCCAGGCCAGCTCCTTCCTCCTCTTCCTCATGGACTTGTGCTGTGTTTCCAGCACATCCCTTGAACCATCTCCGTTTCCTGGGCAGAAGGTGGGGCAGATCCACCTTGAGGAGCTGGGGTTTTCCAGGGCTTATCTTTGGTATTTGTGGAAACATGAATGGTCCTGTCCTGAGCTTGTGTTGGGCAGGAGGTGGAATTCATCTTCCTTCACCTCCTCTTGGTCAAGCAAGAGGAGCTTGCAGCTGGCATCTCTCCACTCCCAGTACCTGTGGCAGCTGAAGACAGTGGTGGGGCCACCTCCTGCCACATCCCTCAGGTTGTCCTCATTTCACCCTTCAAATCTGGGCTCCCCAAGCTGGTGGATCAGGCTGAGGGTGGAGACGGATGCTGAGGGTTGATGTTACCTCATCTGGCTTTCATACATCCACGCAGCCAACTGGGAACAATGGGACTTCTGTGGAGCACAGTTCCCACTGGTGACAGTGTGGAGCAGGAGCTGCCTGGGCCTCCTCTTTTGGTAGACACCCATTCTGCACCACCTGATGAAGAAGCCGATGGTGGGAGGGTAGAGAATGATGGAGCTGAACTCATCTCCCTGCAGACTGAGACCATGTTTGGTCCTCTCTGGTCTCTTGTTGGTGTCAGGTTTAGCCTGGCTGGTGGAGAGCATTGACAAGATGCCCTCTGGAGCCATTCTTCTCCAGGCTCAACAGCCCCAGGTCCCTTAGCCGCTCCTCACAGTTTCTTCAGAGCCTTCTTCTTCTCCAGAGCCTTCCCCAGCTTTTCATTTCCCTTCTCTGGACCCACTCCAGCCCCTCAATGTCCTTTTTGGAGTGAGGAGTCCACAGGTAGTTTAATCTGCTCTGTGAAGTGAGAAAAACGTGACCAGCAGGACCTGGGCAAGGATTGTCCCCTGGCCCTCAGCACTACTGAGGCCACACCTTGACTGCTGTGATGAGTACAAGACAGACATTGACATCACAGAATCTAGAGGTTGGAAGTGACCTCTGGAAATTATCTAGTCCAGCCCCCTCTGCTAGGACACATTTGCCTAGGTGAGGTGGTCCAGGGAGGTCATGGATGTCCCCTCCCTGGAGGTGCTCAAGGCTGTGTTGGATGAGGCCTTGAGCAACCTGGGCTAGTGGGAGGGGTACCAGCCCATGGCAGGGGGATTGGAACTGGATGGTCTTGAAGGTCACTTCCAACCTAAACCGTTCTCTGAATATCTGATCTTCCTGATGGCCTCCTTGGGACTGCTTCCTCTTGACCCACATCCTTCTGGAAGTGTGGAGGTGAACACTGGGGGAGCATGGAAGCATTACCTAACTTGGGCGATGTTCTCCACGTCACTGCCTTTGTAGGTGTCTACCATGTAGGTGTCTGAGCTCAGCAGGGCTGGGTGCAGCTGTGTGAAGTCACTGGAGCCAGAGGTGCCACTCAGCTGACAGGAGGTGGGCGGCCACTTCAGCTCCAGATGAATCACAGCTTCATTGACTTCACTCAACAGCTTCTCCATTGAGTCTAAAAAGGAGCCCAGAGCCCCTTGCTGGCTTGGAGGAGCTCTTTCCATGCACCCCCATCTTTAACCAGCTGAGTCCCAAGGCTCCTGCAGCTTGAGGTGGGGCAGAAGGAGGATTCCAGGTCTTGGAGAAGGAGAATTCCAGGTTCTTAGCTCTCCAGAAGGAGGGCTTCCGGTCTTAGATCTCCAGAAGGACGAGTCCAAGTCTTAGCTCTCCAGGAGGGTTCTAGGTCTTAGGACTTCAGAAGGAGGGTTTCAGGTTCCTTGTGCAGCTCTCCAGAAGGAAAGTTCCAGGTCTTACCTCTCCAGAAGGAGGGTGCAGGATTTAGACAGCTCTCCTGTTCATGTCATAGAATCACATGTGGGGTGGGAAGTGACCTCTGGAGCTCATCCAGTCCAACCTCTCTCTTCTCCACCAGGGGCACCCACAGCAGTTTGCTCAGGGTCACAATGGCTAGGTGGGCTTGGAAGCTCTCCAGACAAGGAGAGTCCACAACCTCTCTGGGCAGCCTGCTCCAGGCCTCCAGCATCCTCACAGCCAACAAGTTGCTCCTGCTGGAACCTCCTGGCTTCCACTTGGTGCCCCTTGTCCTGGCACTGGGTACCACTGGAAGGAGTCTGGCCCCATCCTCTTGGAGTTAAGATTGGCACAGGTCATCTACAGAGGACTGATGGAAAAGGAGGGACATCCATGTGGACGTGAAATGGTCCAACTCCTGTGCTGCATGGTAAGCCATGGTTCAGACAAGATAAGGAATGGTTGTGTGGGAAGGGACTTTGCAAGTTCCAACCTTTCTGCCATGGGCAAGGCCACCTTCTTCTAGAGCAGGTTGCTCAAAGCCCTATCCAGCCTGACCTTGGGCACCTCCAGGGATGGGACATCCTCAAGTGATTTGATGCAGGAATCATAGTGTGAGGTTGCCAGGATGTGGGTGAGGTTGCCTGGCGGTGGTTGAGATCTTCTTGTGGTCGAGGTTGCCAGGCTCTGGATGAGGTTGCCTGGCTGTGATTGAGGTCTGGCTGTGGTTGAGGTTGCCTGGCTGTGGTTGAGGTCTGGCTCTGGTTGAGGTAGCCAGGCTCTGGTTGAGGTTGCCTGGCTGTGGTTGAGGTCTGGTTCTGGTTGAGGTTGCCAGGCTCTGGTGACATGGGCAGGAGGATTGTGATGACCTCTTTGGCCATGGCAGTGATGGATGTCTGCAGCAGGACTTTTCCATGCTGGGCAGAGAAGGTTTTGTTGCAGAGAGGAGATTCTAGGCATGGTGAGGAACAGGTGCACCACCAGCTGTGCTCCTGGATGACAGGCAACCTGTTGGAGATACAACACAAAGGGGTGGCTGAAGGACCTCCTTGGAAGTGTGGTAGAAGTTTGTCTGTGCCTACATCCTTTGGTGCATGATGTCACTGCTTTTGTGGGCACCCAGTGTCTCATGGGTGAATCCAGGCTTGGGTCTTGTGTCAGTGACCATGGATAGTGTCTGTGTGGGTACCTGCCTGGGTATCTGCAGCTGTTACGTGCATGGACTTGGATGATGGCCTCCTGTTGATCTGGAGAGCCAAGGAAGGTTTCTGACCATCTTGCTAGGACCCAGATGCTGTGGTGTGGTGTCCATGGCAGGGCCAGAGAACGCCAACCCAAAGAGATGGTGGTGCCTGCATCTCTGTGAGGAGAGGCTGAGGGACCTGGGGCTGTTGAGCCTGGAGAAGAGCAGCCCCAGAGGGCATCTGAGCAATGCTCAGCAAGAGCTAAAGGACCTGTGGGGGGCAAGAGGATGAGGCTTGGATCTTGTCAGTGGTGCCCAGTGCCAGGCCAAGGGGCAAGGGGCACCAAGTGGAAGCCAGGAGGTTCCATCAGGAGCAACTTGTTGGCTGTGAGGGTGCTGGAGGCCTGGAGCAGGGTGCCCAGAGAGGTTGTGGAGTCTCCTTGTCTGGAGAGCTTCCAGCCCCACCTGGCCATTGTGACCCTGTGCAAGCTGCTGTGGATGCCCCTGGTGGAGCTGGGGGGTTGGACTGGATGAGCTCCAGAGGTCCCTTCCGATCACACTCTGATGGGATTCAGGGCTAAGTGTGGCACTGTCCAATGCTGCTGGGGTGCAGAGGTGTCCCCTGCCCTGGCACTGCCAGCCCAAGGCTGCCGGAAGCTCAGACACCAATCCGTGTTGCCACTGCAGTCCAGGCAGCAGCTCCGTGAGCCCATCATGAGACACCTGCTCACTCCCTGGCCCTGCAGGGTGGTCTTGGTTGTGAGACACGGTGGGGGTGTGTGTGTGGGGGTGTGTGCAATCTGAACCCCCAGTCCCCACCGCCATGGCCACGGCCACGTGTGCCGGTGGGGCGTGGACCTGCCTGCAGTGGTGGTACCGCGCATGTTGGAGCCCCTCATACCGCAGTGTGCCAACCCAGCTGCCGTGTGCCACTGCCGCCTCCTCCGCCTCCTCCTCCTCCTTTTTCATCCTCCTCCTCCTCCTCTTCCTCCTCCTCCTCCACCGTTCTACCTGCTCCTTGCAGCGAGGAGCTGCGCAGGTCTTTGTTCCTGTCGGCTGGGTGCTTCCCACCATCCCCACCGCGGTTGGGTTAACTCCATCCTCACTGGATTAACTCCTTCAGCCCTGGGTTATCTCCAAGGGGTTAACTCCATCGTGGCTGGGTTAACCTCTTCATCGTTAGGTTAACCCCATGTTAATCTTCACCCGCTTGGGTTAACTTCAAGGAGTTAACTCTGTGGTCGTTGCAACCCTATCATTGCTGGGAGAACCCTATCGTGGTTGGACTAACCCCTTCGTCGTTAGGTTAACCCCGTATTAATCTTCACCCCCTTGGGGTTAACTCCGTGGTTGTTGGATTAACCCCTTCATTGTTGGATTAACCCCATCATCACTGGGTTAAATCCATCATGGTTAGATTAACTCCTTCACTATTGTTTTAACTCCATCACTGCTGGGTCAACGCCATCATGGTTGGTTTAACCCTTTCATTGTTAGATTAACCCCTTCGCTCTCAGGTTAACTCCATCATTGCTTGGTTAACTTTATCGTGGTTAGATGAACTCCTTCATTGTTAAATGAACCCATCATGGCTGAGTTAACTCCACCATGGCTGGATTAACCCTTGTACTACCAGGTTAACCCCATCATTGCTGGGTTAACTCCATCATGGTTAAATGAACCCCTTCATTGTTACATT
The DNA here is from genome assembly GCA_013399055.1 of Ramphastos sulfuratus. Lineage (NCBI taxonomy): Eukaryota > Metazoa > Chordata > Aves > Piciformes > Ramphastidae > Ramphastos > Ramphastos sulfuratus. Next base: position 19,245 of record WBNM01001991.1, on the reverse strand, counting down.
AGCCCCTTCACTGTTGGGTTAATTCCATCATCCTTGGGTTAACTCGGCCACCGTTGGGTTAAATTCATCATGGTTAGATTAACCCCTTCACTATTGTCTTAACTCCATCACTGCTGGGCTACCTCCATCATTGCTGGGTTAACTGCATCGTGGTTGGATTAACCCCCTTATTGTTAGATGACCCCCATCATCACTGGGTTAAATCAATCATGGTTAGATTAACCCCTTCACTACTGGGTTACCTCTATCTCTGCTGGGTTAAATCCTTCATGGTTGGCTGAACCCCTTCATTGCTAGATGAACCCCATCACCATCATCACCACTGGGTGAAATCCATCACGACTAGATTAACCCCTTCACTGCTGGGCTAACCCCATCACTGCTGGGTTGACTCTATCATGGCTGGATGAACCCCTTCACTGCTGGGTTAACCCCATCACTTCTGGGCTGACTCCATCACTGCTGGGCTAGACCCATCACCGCTGGGTTAACTCTATTGTGGCTGGGTGAACCCCTTCATTATTAGATGTACCCCATCGCTGGGTGAAATCCATCACGGTTAGATTAACCCCTTCGTTTCTGGGCTAACCCCATCACTGCTGGGTTAACTCCATCATGGCTGGGTGAACCCCTTCACGATTGGGTTAACTCCTTCATCACTGGGTGCACTTCTCCACCCCCTTACCCCCCAAGCTCTGTGTGCTGGCGGCAACCCCACTCCCACCCCGCCCTTCTCTCTGGCTGCCCCCACCCCTGTCCGGGGCCGTCCCGCGCCGCCCCCCTTGCTGGGTGCTGGGCGTCGGAAGCCCCCTTCCCCGCCGTGCCGAGGAGGTCCCTGATTAATTCTGCTCTGATGTCAGCCCTGCAGCTCAGCTGGGAGGGCTCTGCAGGGCTGCGCCTCGGCTGCTGCCGCTGCTCCTCGCTGCCAGAAGCCCCCTCCCAGCCCCCTTCCCCCCCTTCCCGCACGCCGCCGCCGCCGCGCTGGAGCTGCTTCGCTGCAAGGGTCCTTGGTGGCCGCGTCCCTCTGGAGCTGCTTCTCCCATCTCGTGTCTCCAGCGCTGGATTGTGCCCCTTCTTCTGGACTGGAGGGCCGGGGAGCAGCCTCCTTAAAGTAGGACAATGCCTAACACCGCCCCCCCCGCTAGTGCTAGCCCCGTCTCTTAGCAACCAGCTGGAGGGGGATATCTCCAGAGGAGCCCCCAACACCAGGATCTCAACTCTGCTGCCTGCCTGCCAAGACCTCGCCCGTGTGCAGGAGACTCCTCTCCTGTCCACCTCCAGCCCTGGGAAGCTGGGGAGCTGCTGGCCGGTGGTGTCACCCCACTCCGTGCCCCCTGTACCTGCTGCTGCTGCTCTCAGGGCATCATTTAAAGGGGAGCCCCCAGCGGGGTTCCAACAGCCCTCCTGCATGCCAGTGCAGGTGCCCGCGGAGGGGGACGGTGGGCAGAAGGGTGGCCCAGGCAGCAGGTCCTTCCTCCACCCACACCCCCCCCAACCAGAGGAGCTTTCATCTTCATCATCTTCTTTTGTGTGATGATCTGACTCTGGGCAAGGGAAGCAGGGGGCGGAGGGGGGAAGCAGCTGGTGCCCAGCTCCTTGCTGAGATGAGACGGTGGATGAGAAGAGGTCTCCTCGTGACCGGGCAGCGAGGCCACCCGTGGTGGGCAGCATGGTGCTGAGCTCTAACCCCAGCATCCTTCTCCTGTGCTCTTTCCTGCCCAGTGACTACATCATTGAGGAGAAGACGGCCGTGCTGCAGAAGAGGGAGCATGAGGGCTTCGGGTTCGTGCTGCGAGGGGCCAAAGGTAAGGGGGCCTCTGGGAGGGGTGGGCTTGGACGTGGCTGCTTCTCCTGCTGCATGCTGCCCAGGACCTCTTTGACCTGCCTGTGCCCAGCAGCTCTGCTGTGGGGGTCTCCTTGGGGAACCTTCTCTTGTGTATGTGGTTTGTGGAATGCTGTTGGTGGTAGCCCCTCCTGGGGTGGCTCTGGGACTTGGAGGTGTCCATCTCTAGGACCTTCTTACCTCTGCTATGGGGTCTTCTCAGAACCCCCCTGCTTTAGAGTCTCCTCAGGGACCTTTCCCCTCCTCCAGTGCAGCTCAGCTCTGCTCACGTGTATGGTTCATGGGATGCTGTCAGTGGTCGCTTCTCCTGGGGTGGCTCTGGAGCTTGGAGGTGTCCATCTCTAGGACCTTCTTACCTCTGCTTTGGGGTCTCCTTGGGGACCTTCTCTGCTGCAGCTCAGCCCTGCTCGTGTGCATAGTTCAGAAAATGCTGCTGGTGGGAGGTGTATCTCCAGCTCCTCCTGGGCTCTGGGATTTGGAGGTGTCCATCTGTAGGACCTTCTTGCCTCTGCTTTGGGGTCTCCTCAGGGACCCCTCCCCTCGTCTAATGCAGCTCAGCTCTGCTCGCGTGCATGATCCATGAAATGCCATTGGTGGCAGACGAGCATCTCCAGCTCCTCCTGGGGTCTGGAGGTGTCCATCTCCAGGACCTTCTTACCTCTGCCTTTCTGGACACATGAGGAGCAGCTGCTGGTCACCAGCTGCAGCTGTGAGCCTGGGGAGTAGTGCCTAGGTCCTCCCTGGCATTTTTATCTCTGTGACTGAAGAATCTCAGTGTGCTCTGGCTGTGCCACCTTGGGGTCCATCTGCTGCCAGCTCTGCTGGGTTCCACCATGAAGCCAAACCAGGAGCTGTGCCCTATAGCTCACTCCATGCCTGTGCCTGGGGCACAGTCCTAGAGCCCCAGGTACAACCCTGGAGGCTTTGGCACAGCCCTGGAGCCCTGGGCACAACCCTGGAGGCTTTAGCACAGCTCTGGAGCCCTGGGCACAAACCTGGAGCCCCAGGCACAACCCTGGAGCCCCAGGCACAGCCCTCGAGACCTTAGCATCTCCATGGAGCCCTGGGCATAGCCCAAACCCAGCCTGGGCTCTTTCCTCCCCTGCCCTGCCTGCTGCCACCCCTGCCAGGCAACAGGCTGGTTTGGGTTTCGTTGGGCACTGCTCTGGTTTGGGCTTCAGTGGGCATCACTGGTTTGCTCTCCTAAGGTTTGCAGGCTCCATGTATCCCTTTCTCTGCTGGGGTTGAAGGAGAGGACCTGGGGTGGTGAGGTCATGAGGATCCTTGGGTGAAATGATGAAGGAGCTGGGGTGAGGTGGTGAGGAACCTGGGGTGAGGTGGTGAGAAACATGGCGTGAGGTGGTGAAGGAGCTGGGGTGAGGTGGTGAAGGAGCTGGGGTGAGGTGGTGAAGGAGCTGGGGTGAAGTGGCAAGGAACCTGGGGTGAGGTAGTGAAGGAGCTGGATTGAGTGGTCTGGCTGATGGGTTGGCCAGAGGGTCCTGCAGAGATTGTGGAGCCTGCAGAGGGTCATAGACCCATAGAATGGATTGGGTTGGAAGAAACCAGGTGCTGGCACCTCAGAGCTGGGGCCTCCTCTGCCTGTGTGTCTCCCTCTTCTGCTGCAACCTTCACTCCATCTTCATCTCCTGAGCATGAGTTTTCTTCTTCCCTGCATCCTCTAGGCCTTGGTAACATCTTACAGATGGTGCAGGTTCTGGAGATAGATGGTCTCCAGCCCTCAAAAGATGGTGTCTGGAGTCCATCAGTAGAACTGGTGACAGGACTGGCCCTCAGCTTGGGTCCATACCTGATTGCCAACACCAAAACCAGACCTTTGAGGTACCCTCAGATGGATCTCCTCTGCGCTCTGATGTGGGAGTCTCCAGAACCCCATGGTGGGGAGATGTGGAGCAATGCTCCTCAATTGTCCACCTGTGGGGTCACAGCAGGGATGAGCCTGGCAGGAGATGTATGTGTCTGGACCTCCTGCCATGACCTGGGCTCCTTACAACAGGCTCCTTCTCTTGGCCATGAAACCAATTAAAACTGTTGGGCTTGGCAGCTTTTCTTGGTGGCCTGGGTGTCACATGGCTCTGGAGAATGTTCACTTTCCCTGTCACAACAGAAGGTCAGTGAGCAGATGGGTGTCCACGACTTGGTGGACCACATTTGCAGCTCTCGTATCTGTTGTAGAAATCATGGAATGGTGGAGTCCATGATTTCCAGAGCTCCAACCCTCTACCATTCTATGGTTGTCTCTGTCCAAATGGGTCCTCCTCAGTGATCAGGACCTTACTGAACCTTCTCTTGTCCCACTCAGGGTGTGATGGGAGGACAGCACTGGTGGGTGGTGGTGATGCTTCCATTTGTGGAGCACAGAGACTTCCATGGAGAACATGAGGGTGGTGGAACACTGGAACAGGTTTCCCAGGGAGGCAGTTGAGGCCTCATCCCTGGACATATTCAAGGTCAAGCTGGACAAGGCTGTGAGCAACCTGCTCTAGTGGAGGATGTCCCTGCTGACTGCAGGGGGGTGGACTGGATGACCTTTGGAGGTCTCTTCCAATCCAACTCACTCTATGACCCTACAACTGGACACACAGAGACCCTGAGCCTCCCTTCCTCTCATCTTCAGGCCATGGCCAAGGTCTTTCTCACCTCCCACTGGGCCTGGCTGCCTTCTGGGCAACTGCTTTGGCAGCTGAGGGCCACACCTGTGGTCCAACTTGAGGACTATCAAAAGAACTTAACTGGTTGCTGGCGATAGGAGGAGCTGGGCTTTTGGAGAAGGCTTTGGAGGCGTCAGATGTCTCCTTGGCATTTCCAGAAATAGGTGGGATGACTTGTCAAGTGTTGGCCACTTCGGCTGCCTTCCAGCACAGGGAGAAGAAGCTGTTGGTAGCACATCCAGGATCCATGTTCACACCTTGTCAAGAGAGCATGTCTTGGTCTAGTGGAGCTGGCAAGATCTGCTGGTTGCTGATGGAGCTGCTGCTTCCCTGGGGCTTGGAGGACAACTCTTGAAGGGGGTTGATGATGGGCTTGGAGTGCTGGGATCACCTACAGTGTCCCTTTGCTGAAGGTCCTGGTGCTCCTTGTGCAGGATCTCATGGGGTTCTGACTTAGTCTCTTTCTCTGGAGACTTTTAAGCCCTGTCTGGATGTGTTCCTCTGCAACCTGTGCTAGATTCTATGGTCCTGCTCTGGCAGGGGGGTTGGACTCAATGATCTGTGAAGGTCCCTCCCAACCCCTAATATGATCCTGGAACTTGCTTGCTGCGTGGCTGCAGGGCACAGGGTTTGTTCCAGCAGAACCAGGCTCTGTAGAAGACATTTGGTGGGCGAAGTCAGCCTAGATCCTGCTCAGAGCTGCCACTCCATTCTGACACCAGTTCTTCTGAAAGGAGGGGACACAGTGAGTCCTGCATGGGCTGAAGGTTCATGGGAGAGCAAGTCCCATCCATCTTCTCTTCACTGGTCCAAGGTGGTGGCCAGCCTGGCTGAGGTTTGGAGAGGATGTCCATGGTTCCTGGGCTCTGCGTGTTGGCTCAGGTGGTCCACACAACCATGACCTACCAACCACCTTCAGCTCCTCTCTTACACGGGTGAGAATGGCTCTGCTGGAGGGACAACAGCACGAGGCTCTGAGGACCTCTTGGTGCTGCTCTGCAGACCCATCTCCACACTCTGCTGCTGTCAGGTACCCTCTGGAGGAAGTCAGGCACAGTGCCACGTTGTGCCACCCAAGGTGTCATCTCCTGTGTTACCCTGGTTGAGACCACAAGACTTGAACTCCCTGCTTGTGTCAAGCACTGGACCAAGTTCACCCCAGATCCCGGCATGGTGTGGTGGGAAGGGACCTCTGGAGCTCATCCAGTCCAACCCCCCTGCTCCACCAGGGGCACCCACAGCAATTTGCCCAGGGTCACAATGGCCAGGTGGGGCTGGAAGCTCTCCAGACAAAGAGACTCCGCAACCTCTCTGGGCAGCCTACTCCAGGCCTCCAGCATCCTCACAGCCAACAAGTTGCTCCTGCTGGAACCTCCTGGCTTCCACTTGGTGCCCCTTGGCCTGGTATTGGGCACCACTGACAAGATCTCAGCCCCATCCTCTTGCCCCTGACAGGACCTTTAGCTCTTGCTGAGCCCTCTGAGGCTGCTTTTCTCCAGGCTCAACAGCCCCAGGTCCATCAGCTGATTGTCACATTTTCTCCAGAGCCTTCTCCTCCTTCTCCAGACCCTTTCCCAGCTTCATTGCCCTTCTCTGGACCCACTCCAGCCCCTCAATGTCCTTCTTGGAGTGAGGGACCCAAAGCCACCACTGAGAAGAGTCTGGCCCCATCTCTTGGTGCAAGCACATCACGAGGTAAACATCCCCTGCTGGTGCTTTCAGTCTCTTCAGGAGCTACTCAGCCAGAGACATCTTCCACTGGAGCAGGTTGCTCAAAGCCTTGTCAGCTATGGCCTCATCACTCCCAGAGGTCCCCTGGAGTCCCCTCTGTGTGCCAGCAGAGGCAGCAGCTTTGTTGGCACAAAGGCAAGGGTAAAGCTCTTGGCGATCCATCACCAGTCCCTTGAAAGCCCCAGTTGATGGGGACAGCAACCAACCCATTGGTGTTCCTCTGGTGGCTTCAGGTGACCAGAGTCTGGCCGACATTTGAAGACAAGCTGAGGGCTTTCTGCTTGGGTTCTTTGATAGATCTTGATGTTCCTGAACATCTGCAGAAGTCTTCTTGAGAAGCAGACAAAGGAAGCTTGTCCCTTTCTGACATAACATCAAAGAATGGTTTTGATTGGAAAGGACCTTAAAGAGCATCTAGTCCCAACCCCAGCCATGAGTAGAAGGTAGCAGGGGCCCCACAAGTGCCTATCTGCTGTAAGTTGGGTGTCCACCACCTGATGTTCCTTCATCCTGAGTGGTCCATCATGCAGGATTGGCTGGAGCTGGGCAATGTGGGTGCTGCTTGGGTCCATCAGACAAAGTCCTTACAAGGAAATGGTGTTCCGCCAGGGGCAGGAGCAGGTTGGCCAACCAACAATGCAGCTAAGACCTTCCTGATGAGGAACAGGGGTCACTTGTCTAAGGTGGGTGTCCATCAACACATGGCCTTCTGCTGCTGGGCCAAATGGTCTCCTGTAGAAGCAGTATAAGGGAGGCCCAACTCTGAGCCTCAGGTGGAGGCTGCACAGGGGTTGACCAACCATAATGAGTGGAGACCAGCCCCCTGTGCCACCTTCCATCTGGATGCTCACTTAGGTGGAGACCCAGGGAGGAGCAAGTTCTTCACCTCTTGACGTCAGTCCTAGATGAAGTTCTCATTACATTTGTGCTACTGGGAGAGGGGTGAGGCTTCAGGGACCTTGTGAGGATGTCTGTCTGGGGGGCTTTGGGGCCCATCTCAGGGTCTAAGCTGGTGAGGACTGGAGACACATGGCATTACCTCTGGTTCCTCCACTGCTGTCATAGATTCATAGAATGAGTTGGGTTGGAAGGGAGCTGGGCAGGGACACCTCCCACTAGCCCAGGTTGCTAAGGACCTTATCCAACTCGTCCTTGAACACCTCCAGAGAGGGGGCATCCACAGTTTCCTTGGGCAGCCCATTCCAGTGCCCTCACCACCTCGTTCCAGTGTCAAGTGTCACCTACTGAGACTTCCCTCATCTCCTGGAGGTTGGTGTCCACCTTTTGCCTTCCCTTTCCACTGTATCTCAATGGTTGTCTCCTTGTCTTTGCAGCTGAGACCCCAATTGAGGAGTTCACCCCCACCCCAGCCTTCCCTGCGCTGCAGTACCTGGAGTCAGTGGACGTGGAAGGTGTCGCCTGGAGAGCAGGGCTGCGCACCGGGGACTTTCTGATCGAGGTGAGGCCGCCAGCACCTCCTCCAGCAGGACATGCTCCTCCTTCAGCAATACTTTGGGGAGCTGCGTGGGTGCTGGAACTCAAGTGGATGATGTCTTGGTGGGAAGGCGGACGTTGGGTTGATGTCTTGGTGGGAAGGCAGGTGTTAGGTTGATGTTCTGGTGGAAAGGTGGACATCTGTGTGATGTTTTGGTGGAAAGGTGGATGCTAGGTTGATGTTCTGGTGGAAAGGCGGATGCTAGGTTGATCAGATCTGCAGGGCTCTGCTCTTTATCTCCCTTTCTCCAGGAGGTGATGCTGAGGCTGTGGTGCCTTCACTGCTTTGAGGCCACAGCTGGATGGAGTTCTCTGGTCATGTTCAAGACGAAAGAAAACCAGGATTAGAGCCAGTTACAGCTTGATGGTGGACAAGGGTCCAAGCAGGGCACAGCGAGGGTAAATTGCTGTGTGGCCTCTTAGGGATGTGGGCAGAGACTTAGGAGAAGACCATGGTAGAGCTCTGGAGCTGGCTGACAGGTGTCCAGCAATGACTGCACTTGGTCATTCCAACATCTTGGCTCAAATGATGATGATGGTGTTTGTGTGTAGAACGTCAATGATGGGTAAGGAGAAGGTTGTGGTGGAATCATGGAGTCCTTCAGGTTGGAAAGGATCTTGAAGATCATTGTGCCACCTTCGTATGGGGCAGGTGGTTGATGGTGTTGTCCTTGCACGTGGATGTGGGGAGTTCCCATGCTGGTGCTCACCATCTCTGGAGGTGACACTGAACCATGGAGAGGATGCTTCAAAGAGTGGTGTTGGCACCTTGGCTGTTTCATCTTGCAGTGAAGGTAGCAAAGGGTGGTGTAGGAGAACCATCATGTCCTGTGGGACACTCCTGGCTCCATGAGGAAGGTGTAGGAGATACCACTGTGGTGCTTGAAGTGAAGATGGCATTCAGAGCCCATGCCATCTTCACTCCTGGCTCCATGAGGAAGGTGTAGGAGATACCACTGTGGTGCTTGAAGTGAAGATGGCATTCAGAGCCCATGTTGGGTGTGTGTGGTGGGAATGAGCCGAGCTGGCATCTCCTGGAACTGGAGAAGAGGCTCTAAGGCAATGGTTAAAGCTGCTGGTAAAGCCTTCAGCCAAGACTCTCCTTCCTGTGTCTCAGCTGTGAAAGGATCCCACATGGAGATGTCTCCACTGTCATTGGAGGAAGGGACATGAGGTAGATTCTGTGCCTTCCAAGGGAGCAATGGTGGCAGAAGAGATGGGGTGAGGCCAGATGGGCACCAAGTCTGTGAAGTGACCATGTGTTAGGTGGGATAGAGTCAGAGAGTCATTGAGGTTGGAAGAGACTTTAAAGATCATCAGGTCCAACTCTTAGCCTAGTACTGCCAGGGCGCCACAGCTCCAAGGCTTAGAAACCCCTCCAGAGGTGTGGACTCCAACACTGCCCTGGGGAGCCTGGACGAGCTTCAAGGGGCAGAAACTGTTTCTCAGGGTCAATCTCAACCTCCCCATGGGCAACCTGAGGCCATTTCCTCTTGTTCCTCTTTGGAGAAGGGACCACCTGGCACCAGCCTCCCTGAAGGGAGCTGTTGAGAGCCAGAAGATCTCCCCTCAGCCTCTTCTTTTGTCCAGGCTCAACAACCCCAGCTCCCTCAGCTGCTCCTCACAAGTTATCCAGACCCTTCCTCAGCTTTATTGCCCTTCTCTGGACCTGCTGCAGCCCCTCAATGTCCTTCTTGAAGTAAGGGCCCCAAAACTGACCCCAGGATTCCAGATGTGGCCTGCGGTGCCCAGTGCAGTGTGACCATTACCCCTCCCTGCTCGTGGCTTTGAGACATCTCAATAGGTCTGGCACAATCCCAGAATCCCTGCATGGTGAGGCTTGGAATTGTCCACAGGAAGGGACCTTCACAGGTCCTTTAGCTCTTGCTGAGCATTGCTCAGATGGCCTCTGGGGCTGCTCTTCTCCAGGCTCAGCAGTCCCAGGGCTCTTAGACTTTGCTCCTCACAGAGATGCTTCAGACCCCTCAGCATCTCCTCAGCCTCCACTGGACTCTCTCCAGTAGTCCCCAGTCTCTCTGGCCCCAGTTCTCCATCTCTGACCTCACCAGGGCACAGCAGAGGGGCAGGAGAACCCTTGCTCTGGTCAGAATGCTCTTCCTGCCATCCTGTAATCAACCCCACACCCCCACAGGCCACAGGTTCTTCTTGGTGACCAGGAGGTATCTTCCATCAGTTCTTTCCTGGTCTCCAGACTGGGGGTTGACGCTCTGGCCCTGGTGGCCCTGGGACTAGCTGAGCTGGGGGCTCCACTGACTCCCCCCAGGTCACCGGTTTCCCTCAGGTCATTGTCCTCTGCTCCATCATGGCCTTTGGCCAGGTCATCCACCAGTGACAACCCCTCCTGGCCTCTGCAGCCTGCATGTAGTCTTGGACATTGCCTCCTCACTCCTCCTGGTGGAGTTTATCTCCTGCTGGTCCCAGTTCTGTCAGGGCCATCTGCTGGGAGGCCACCCAGCTCCAGGAGGCTTCTTCTCCTCTGAGCTGTGGCAGAAGGAGCTGGAGCTGTGTGGAGATGGAACCTCTATCCTGCAATGCCACCTACCAACAGGAGCTCAGGCTTCAAGAGAAGCCTGTTTGAGATGTTGCATTCAAAGCCAGGTCCTCAGGCTTCCAACTTTCTGCAGGCCACAAGTGCCACCATAGGTTGGAGCATCAGGTCTTTGCTGTCCCTCCACAGGAGACACTGACCCTTCTCTCCTCACCTTTTGGGCTCTTGCTTCCTCTGCTCTCCTGTCCCATGCTTCACATCCTCCTTCTCAGGAAGTCCAGACCCTTCAGCCTCCTCTTCATACTCAGCAAGGTCATGGTTTGGCCCCACCAAACCCCATGGTTTGGTCACAGGTCCTCGATCTCCTGCCTTTTGTGTTGCCTCGGCCCCTGCTGGCTGAAGTGTTTTGGGGGACAAACCATCCCAGTTTTGTTCCTCCTGAAGATATCCTTCACTGTCTGGCTTGGAAAGCTTCTGGTTGAGTGCTGGACCTGATTGTCCTCACCCACTCGCAGGGAGGACCTTCTGCCTTGAGGAGGACAAAGCCTGTGTGGCAAGGAGGTGCAGATGGTAAGTCCAACTGTCAACCCACCACCAGCATGAAGCCCACCACAGATCTCTGCACTGAGGCCAGCTGGGTCTGTGCTGTGGAGCAGCCCTGGGGGTTGTAGAACCTGACCAGAGGTTGCCCCATGGATACTGATCAGGCTGCGCAGGGAGGTAGTGGAGGCACCATCTCTGGAGGTGTTCAAGAAACGTGTGGCCATGGCACTTGGGGACATGGTTTGATGGCCATGGTAGTCTCAGTAGAGAGATCAGTGGTGGGATTCATCTCACCTCACTTCAAGCTTTGGTTACCTGGGTACCTGCACCTGCCAGGATGTCCAGTTGGCCACTTCTGTTTGTGGAGACCACATCAGTGTGGAGATGGAGATACCTCAGGAGGTGATAGAGCTGCTGGACTCACTGACCAGCTCTGCCCTGATGGGACAAGGGACACCAGGGTGCATTTCCCAGGGTAGGAGCCCAGTTTGTGGACAGCATCTTCTGTCAGGTGAGTCCCAGGGCTGTGCTCTCTTGGCAAGAAGTCTTGTGTAGCACCATGAGTGATGGAGCAGCTCCTTGGAGCTTTTGGGGTTGAGGGATCCTCACAGAGGAGGCTCTGCTGGGACAGCACAGATGGAGCTGTAGGTTCAGCTGCTGGTGGGACTTGTCTGGTTCAGAGGTGGCAAAGCCTTGCCAACAAACCAGCACTGACACCTTCTCCAAGTGTGAAGTCAGGGAAAGTTGTGGTGCCCACGTGCTCGGAGGTGGTGACCTCCCTGCAGACTCAGAAGTGATACTGAGATTGCTCTGGGCTTGTCCTCCTTGCTGTGGGCTTGTCCTCCTTGCCTGAGCTTGTTCTCTGCTGTGAGCTTGTCCTCTTTGCTGTCTTCTGTCAGCAAACACAGGAGAAGGCACCCTGGACACCCTTGGGTTTGGAGCTCCAGCTTTTGGACATGGTTCTGAGCATGAGATTTCAGAGACTCACAGAACCATAGAATAGGTTGGGTTGGAAGAGACTTTCAAGATCATCCAGTTCCAACCCCCCACCACAGGCAGGGACAGCTGCCACTAGACCAGGTTGCTCAAGGCCTCATCTAACCTGGCCTTGAACACCTCCAGGCTTGGAGCCTCCACAACTCCTCTGGACAACCTGTTCCAGTATCTCACCACCCTGTCCTCCTAATGTCTTAGCTAAGCCAGCTTCTCCCAGTCTGAAGCCACCACCCCTTATCCTGTTGCTCCTCAGGAAGACATCTAGGTCATTTCTCCAACTCCACATCCCATGGAATCTTCTAGGGGATAGACAGTGGCCTGCTGATGGCTCCAGCAGCTCTCTCAGCTCCCTCTGTTCAATCCCACCAGGCCTGTGGACCTTCACGCAGGTCTCTCAGCTGTTGCTTCCCTGCTTCTGTTTGCACACCCTACCCCATCTACTGTGGTCCATCCAGGTCTGGGAGCTGTGTCCATGGACATGGACACTTTGCCCATGAGCGTGGAGACCCCCAGGTACAGTTAAGCACTCGAGTCCTGGCAGTGGCTGGTGGCATTTTCTCTGAATTTCCTTTCGGTGCCACTGTGCCACCAGGAGATATCCTTCTGCTGCCTTTCCTCTGAGAGTCTTTGCCCCAACTGGGTTTTGGCCTTCTTGATCTTGTCCTTGGCTGGTGCCCATCACTGCTTCTCCTGGTAGGTTTGGAGTATGTTCAGAAGCTTGGTGTCTTCCCAAGGAAGCCTTCTTCATACCCAGTCAGCCAGGGTGGGTGGCTTGTTCCTCACATCTCCGCAACCTTCCTTTGCCACCCAGCTCCCCCTTTCCTTTCGGCTGCTCCTCAAGGACCTGAGGTCTGTCCTGGACCTCAGAGCCCAGCTCTACTGCTCATCTTCCAAACCTCCTTTCAGATGCAGCCATCTCACAGTTGTCTTGTGAGCACCACAGCGACCACCAGTCCTTCTCTGCTGGTGAGCCACGAGTGGAGCACGAGAGCACCTCCAGCAGGCAATGCTGGGGTGAGGTGTCACCAGTGGCCTCTTGGGTGGCTGTCACCAGTGACCTGGAGATGTCTGGGCAGTGAGAGGATGAGGGCTTACAAGACTTCCATCAGTTGCCTATGAATGATCTCAGCCACCAGCTCCATTCTGGTGGGGGGACAGACCCAGTGTCCCACCCTTTTCCCGATCTAGATCCAGGGACTAGCAGAAGCCATCTCTGTGCTCCCACACTGCTGGTCTGTGAGGAGCTTCCTCATGTGGAGACACCTTCTTGGCTTTCCTGGAGGCAACTGTGGCCTCACCTTGGGTGCCTTGGGCTGCTATGGGTCTCTGAGCTTGACCACATTGCAGCCCTCTCGACCTTTCCAGCTCATCCAGTCCAACCCTCTGCAGTCAGCAGGGACATTCCACAACCAGAACAGGTTGCTCAGAGCCTCAAACCACCTCATCTGGAATGGGCAACATGGGTCAGGGTCTCGCCACCCTCACAGTGGAGAACATCTTCTCATCTCCACCCTGAATTTCCTTCTTGGAGTTCCAACCCCTTGTCCTGTCTCAGCAGGCTCTGCTCCAACAGCCTGTCCCCAGCTTTCTTCGATGCCTTTTGTTTTCCTTAAGGGGCCTCTAGCTAGTGATGGGGCTGACAGCCCTTGTGTGTTTGCCTCCATGTGCTTCATACATGGAGCATGTGCAGGTGGACACCCAGGAGGTGTGGAAGCTGGGTACAAACAAGGGCAGGAGCTTGTGGTCTTCTTGTCCTGAGGAGGAACCTGCCCTGATAGGGTAGCATCAGCAGGGGGACGTTGCCTGAACATCCCTTCTGCCTCCAAGGGAACATCACAGAGTCCCCAGCTCCCAGCACAGTGTGGTGGGAAGGGACCTCTGGAGCTCATCCGATCCACCCACCCTGCTCCACCAGGGGCACCCACAGCAGCTTGCCCAGGGTCTCAATGGCCAGGTGGGGCTGGAAACTTTCCAGACAAGGAGACTCCACAACCTCTCTGGGCAGCCTGCTCCAGGCCTCCAGCACCCTCACAGCCAATAAATTGCTCTTGCTGGAACCTCTTGGCTGCCACTTGGTGCCCCTTGCCCCTTGGCCTGCTACTGCACACCAATGACAGTGTGACCCCATCCTCTTGCCCACGACAGGTCTTTTAGCTCTTGCTGAGCTTTGAGAAGTTACTCTGTGGGGCTGCTCTTCTCCAGGCTCACCAGCCCCAGGGCTCTTAGCCTTTGCTCCAGCCCCCTCAGCACCTTTGTAGGCCACTTTGTTGCTGTCAGATTATGCAACCAAGGAGTGATGTCATGTGACAGAAGAAAACCAAGAGTTGATGACTCTGGTAGCAATGTGGTGGTGTTACAGCATCTCTGATGGTCGGGATCTGGCTGTGTCCATTCTGGTAAGGCACTGAAACAGGTTGCCCAAGCGGGTGGTGGAGTCACTGTCCCTGGAGGTGTTCAAGAAATGTGTGGACATGACATTTGGGGGCAGGATTTGATGACCTTTCCATGGATTGATGGTTGGACTTAATATCATGGTTTGGTGGCCTTTCCTCTTCATCTCTTTCCTTTCCCCCCATCTCCCTCTTTTCACCCTCATCTCCATCCTTTTCCTCTCCATCTCCATCCTTTTAGCACCACCTGCCCCTTTCCCACCCCACATTTTCCCTTTTTTTCCCCAAAACCCAGAGCACCTGAGTTCTGTTAGAGTCTCCTCCCACCCCAGGTATGACCACTTTGCTCTCCCTGCCCACTCCCCTTTATAAGCAGCCCCAGGAAAGGCAGAAGCCCCAAGCTTGCCCAGCTGGGCAGCAGGATACTCCTTCTGTCATTGCTGTTGAGTCCCCATGGTGCACACTAGGTGAATAGGCAGGATAGAGAGTTGGTGGTCACTGTCACATCACCCATGGGTGCTGGCTGGGCATCCTTAGGCTGAGCCCCTCTCTGTTTAGCTGCTTCTTTGTGCACACTTATTATGAGCTCAAGTACTTGGCTGAACTGGAAGCTCATGGGGAAGTAGTTTTGTGTTGTCATAGAGCTATGTTGGTAAGATCTCGTGGTTTGGTGGCCATGGTGGTGTTGGGTTGATGGTTGGACTTGGTGATCTTGGATCAAACTGAACCAATTCTATGCTTCTTTGACTCCTTGATGTGCACCAAGCCCCGAAGGATCACCTGGGGAGGAGCCATCTCCTGAATCTCGGGGGTTGAGATCTAGGAACAAGCTTTCTGTCATTAACCGAATTTGAGGGTCACTTGAGGACGTGACAGCAAATGAAGGCTCAGAGGTGGGGATGAGGTGTGGGAGAAGATGTTGGGGCAGAACCTGCCCCACCTCAAGAGGATGAGGAGAAGCAGGAACCCATGGATGGAGTTATCACGGTTGGGAGTTGGAGCTGCTGGAGGTTGTGTGGGAGGGCGGTGAGAAGAGCTGGAGAAATATCAGAGGGCAAGAGGAGGAATTTTAGAGCGTGAGGAAGGGAAGAGCAAAAAAGGGAAGGAGGAGGTCTGGTGGCGCTCCATTTTTCCTCTCAAAATGCTCAAATTGCATCTTCTGGTGGCCAAAAAAAAAACCCGCCCCCCCCCACCAAACCCACCCAGGCAGCAAGGTTCTGCTGAAGCTTGGGAACCAATCAGGAGGACGCTTCCCATCCCTGTGTTGAGCTGGGAACAGAAAGTTTCCCAGCTGTAACCAAGGAGAGAGCCAAAAATAAACCCCCCTCAGATGCACAGGCTGTGAGGAACATCTCCCCAGCTTCTGCCTCAGCCTCCCCAGAGCTTGCCAGAAAAGCCTGAAGAGTTCTCAAAAAGGTCCAAAGGAGATGCTGGGGAAGGGTCCTCTGCTGTGGGCCCTTCTGAGGGGATTGAAATGAGAGAGGGGGTTGGGGCTGGGTGGTGGGAATGAAGCGGTTGGTGTGGAGGACGTCAGCAGAGGCTCAAGAATGAGGATGTGGTGGCTGGCATGGAGTGGTGGAACCATTGGAGCATGGAATGGCTGTGGTTGGAGAAGACCTCAAAGCTCATGGAGTCAAATTACTGACTCAGCACTGCCACGGTACCACCAAACCACGTCCCTCAGCACCACATCTCCACAGCTTTGAAAGCCCTCCAGGGATGGGGACTCCAACACTGCGCCCTGGGCAGCCTGGGCCAGGCCTGGACAAGCCTCAAGGGGCAGAAATAGTTCCTCAAGGGTTCCTCCCTGCCCTGCTGCTGCTGGCCACACCATTGCTAATCCAGGCCAGGATACTGGTGGCCTCTTGGCCACCTGGGCACACATTGGCTTCTTCTGTCTGTTGTCCATGTTTCATGCTGGCCTGGCCCCCTCACACAACCCTTCCTCCTCATCTTGGGCTTGCTAGCTCAGGAGGACCTTTGTGCTCCTGTCATTGGTTCAGGGGTGAAGGTGCAATGCTGGTTGACCCTTTCAGCTGGGCCACCCAGCACAGCAGGGTGATCCCCTCAGCTACTGTAGCCAGTTGACCTCAATCAGAAGCTGCCTTCTGGTCCTCCTGGAGCTCCCTGATGTTCTGCTGCCAGGTTCCACCACTCTGGCAGATCTTTCTCATCCAAGCCCTCACCACATGAGGACTAGCCATGGTCTGGACCACTTCCTTCTGCTGTTTATCTCCCAGTTGCTGATCTCCTTGGAGATCCATCTCTGGCACCTTCATCTCCTAGACCCTAGACCTGTTTAGAGTAATCTCAGGCAATCCCTCCAGCAGCATGAGGCCACCACAGGTTGTCCACAGGATGGGGTATCCATGGGTCTGTTCCTGGATATCACCCACTTTGCTCACCTTTAGGGCCTTCTCATGTCCAAGAGCTTCTCTTCCTTTGGCGGGAGATGGTTCTATGCTTCAGTGTCCTGCTCTGGTGGCTTGGCTGAGGGTCCTCTCCTAGGTCAGCAGTGGCAAACCACAACCCCCTGTTGCCTCCTGAACACCTGTTGTGCAGCCTCTCAGTTGCTGCTGTGGTGGGACCATGTCTGGATCTGATGGGGAGAGCTCAGCTTGGGTGGTGCCAAGGAGGCATTGTTTGTCATCCTGGAGTGACTCAGACGAGCTCAGGGCCTGAAGGAGGGTTGGAGACCTTGATGCCATCTTCTCAAGGAGCCAGCCTGGTCACCAGGCATTCTCCTTTCTCCTGGAGCAGAGCTTGGACCTTTCAGGAGCAGCAGCTGGAGAAGCTTCCCTGGGGTGAGCCGCCAGCTGATGGTGGTTGCAGTCATGGGCTGTCATTCATCTTCTCAGGTAGCCTCAGGAAGGGGTGTGCATGTAAAGGAGCTTCACTGTGCCCTTTCCTCTGGTTGGCACAGCTCCAGAGATGATGTCTTGAGCCATGCTGACAATGCAGTGTCCAAGCTGACCACAGGTTGTGCCAGCTGAGCCAGCTTGGGCAGGCCTCTCCCCGCTCTGGTTGTGGTTTTCGGCCAATGTTCTTCTGGCCAAGGATCTTTGAGTTGAAGGAACCTTTCGAGGTCATCCAGTCCAACTCCACCCTGCAGCCAGCAGGGACACCTCCAACCAGAGCAGGGTGTTCAGAGCTCCACACAACCTCGCCTGGAATGGTCTGAGGCATGGGGCATCTCGCACCTCTTGTGGGCAACCTGGGCACAGGCTGTCACGACCCTCACAGTGGAGAACATCTCCTCTCCACTCTGAATCTGGGCAGCCTGATCCAGGGCTCTGACACTGGTAGAAGTGCGGGGGCAGCAAGGGTGGTGGGGCACTGCTGGTGGGGTGCTGCTGGTGGAACCCCATTTCTGGAGAGCTTTAGAGCCAGGGCTTGAGTTCTGTAGCCATGGGAATTGCTCAGTAGTGGAGTCCCCATCCCTAGAGGGCTTTCAAAAGATACAATGCTGAGGGCCATGGCTTGATGGTGCCCCTGGCAGTGCTGGGGGAAGGGTTGGACTTGGGCATCCTAAGGGTCTTTTCCAGGCTTCTTCTCTCCCAGGTGCTGAGGGACATTGTTTGGTGGTGCCCTGGATGTGCTGGGTCAAGGGTTGGACTTGGTCTTAAAAGGTCTTCTCCAATCCAAATGATTCCATGAGTCTATGAGACCTTCTCACAGCCAAGAGGAAAAGCTCTTCCTGGCACTTCTGTTTGTGATGTGTGATCCTGGGCCTTGAGTTGCCCCAGGGGAGGTTAGGATTGGCCATGATGAACAATTTCTGCCCCTTGTCCAAGCTTGGTCCAGGCCGCCCAGGGCAGTGTTGGAGTCCCCATCCCTGGAGGGCTTTCCAAGCTGTGGAGATGTGTTGCTGAGGGCCATGGGTTGGCGGTGCCCGTGGAAGTGCTGGGTGAATGGTTGGGCTCCGTGACCTTCAGGGTCTCTTCCGAGCCAAACGATTCCATGATTCTCCCTTGTCTGCTGTCACTCGTCTCTTGGTTGCCACCAGCTGTGGCCTGCCTCTAAGGCTGTGGCAATTAAGGGCACAGACTCTGCAGGATACTCAGGTGAAGATGTTTATTTGTACAGCTTATATCTCTTACATACATTTTGAGTCCTGTTTGTGCGGCAATCCTCAAACCGCGATTGGTTACCCGCAAAATATCATGCACCCCACACCACATCCATGTTGGTTACATTGGCTAATTAATGACCCATGCCCACATTCCTTTCCTTCCTAGTTCCTCTTCCCTTGTCTGACATCTTTGCTTAGGAGCACAGTGTTGTCCCATCAAGGCCAAACTGAAACATGCTACTCCCCATATCTCCCCCTTTTTGTTTTTCTACAACAGAAACTTGATTAATTGCATTTTGGATATGTTGGAGCAAGCACGGTGTGATTAACAAGAGCACAATTACAATCAACAACACCAAAAACGCTATTTTCACAATAGGCTGAACCTGACCCTTCAACCCCCCTCTTTATTAATTAAAAAAAAATTGTTTAATTGTTCTATTTACTACTCATAGAATCATAGAATGGTAAGGTTGAAAGGGACCTCAAAGATCATCTAGTTCCAACCCCCTGCCATAGGCAAGGACACCTCCCACTAGAACTTAAGGCCTTGTCCAACCTGGCCTTGAACACCTCCAGGGAGGGAGCAGCCACAACCTCCCTGGGCAACCTCTACCAGTGAACAGTACTGTCTGAATGCACTGTGCACACAGTGGTGGAGCGTAGTCCAGACTTTGAGACAGCAAGGCAGCAGTGCTTAGTGGATGTCTCCACTGATGCCACTGTGCTGTGTCACAGCTCCAGGTTACTTATATACCTTATGCATCCTGTCACCTAGGGCCTGTGTGAGCCAGGAAGTGGGCAAAGCACACTCTTAATAATGTAATACTAAAAAGCCCCACTGCTGTGCTTGGAATACAACAGAAAAGTAGCTGTCTTGTACCCTTGATAGTCATTACTATATCCCCCCACTTCTCTTTAAAAGGTGGTCACAATACAATAGAGCTTCTGTCCATCAGTTACAGCTACAGATCGCAGGACCACAGGATGTCAGGGGT
>WBNM01001990.1:35065-121945 GCA_013399055.1 Ramphastos sulfuratus | reverse complement strand
TCCTTTGGACTGGCTCCAACAGTACCACATCCTGCTAGTGTTGGGGGCTCCAGAACTGTACACAGTACTCCGGGTGGGATCTGACAAGAGCAGAGCAAAGATAGGCACTTTAATGCTTTCCAGTACAAGTCCAACTTAGGAAATAGCAATTAGGATGGATAGTTTTTCTAGGTTGTAGGTTGTATAGTCCATCTAGATCAGTTGATATGATGGAATAGTTTCCTGACATATTTTTTGCTAGTGCTTTACCTGTCTCTGTTTCCAGTATTCCAAAAAAACCCCATGACCTTTATTTTAATCTCAGAACACTCTGGAGCCTTAGGGAAAAAAAGATCTGGTGACTTGGGTGTACGAATGGGCCTGCACAGTTCTGTGGGCTTTACTGAGCTGTTTAAGAAGTAGAATGCAGAGTACATTTGCAGCTTTTTTCCTTGCAGTCAGGAAAATCCTGATACACTGCATGAGAAACTTTTTACAAGCTGGATCTCTGAATCTCCAAGACTAAAGATAGCTAGGCTTGTGTAACCATGATTTTTAAATCAGAGGTGACTGTTACATCACTTAATTTCATGCCTCATCTGAAACTGGACAGCCTTCCTTGCCTTCCTCCCATTCATTATCATATGCAAAAGCATATCTTTCAGCAAAGTAGCTAGTGTGGCTTTCATTTATAAAAGTAGTTGTAGAAGTCTTATGTGAGGTGTTACTGGCTAAAGAAAATAGGAGCCCAGTCTGTATGTTTTTAAAACTAAGTGGATTTCAGGAGATCTGTTTTACAAAAGCATTTTTTTCTTCTAGTGCACAAAAAAAATTGCTCTGATTTTAGAAATCTTCAAAGGAAAGAGAGGCAACTGGATCAAAATGGGTGCAGCATCATAGGGGTTGGAATGGACTTCTGGAAATCATCTAGTTCAACACCCCTGCTTAAACAAGGTTCACCTAGAGCAGGTTGGACAGGAATGTGTCCAAGCAGTCATAAATGTTGACTTTCTGGGTTTGCTAAGTCAGTAATTTTTTTGTTTGTTCTGGCATGAGTTTTTTTTTGTTTGGTCGTTTATGGTTTTATGGTTTGGTGTGTTTTGTTTTTTGTTTTTTTTTTTTTTGTTAAAGAGTTACCTTTTTGTGAAGCATTTATTGGCTTGTGAAATGAGTAAATCAGCAAGTTAAGTAATACTTGTGAATGCAGTAATACTTACTTTACCCCTTGGTTCTTAAGAGACCATCATGCTCACAGTGTAGGAGGACTCTGCAGCAACAGTTGCACGAAGAGAAGTAGCCACTCCTAGATTTCCATCAGAATGAATTTGGCAGTGTTTTAAAAATGTTGAGACTGCTAGAATGGAGGCACTAAGCCCAGTTTCTTTCTCTCTGCAGGTGTAAATCTGCGTTATAACAAGTTCATGCCTTACAGAATCACAGAATGTCAGGGGCTGGAAGGGACCTCGAAAGCTCATCCAGTCCAACCCTGCTGCTAGAGCAGGATCACCTGGGCCAGATCACACAGGAACATGTCCAGGCGGGTTTTGAGTATCTCCAGAGAGGGCGACTCCACAACCCCCTTGAGCAGCCTGTTCCAGTGTTCTGTCACCCTCACAGGGAAAACATTCCTCCTCATGTTTACATGAAACTTCCTGTGCCGCAGCTTCCACCTGTTGTCCCTTGTCCGGTCATTGGGCATCACCCAGCAGAGCCTGGCTCCAACATCCTAGGACTCACCTTTACATATTTACAAACGTTAAAGAGGTCACCTCTCAGTCTCCTCCAAGCAGCACAGCCCCAGATCCCTCACTCTCTCCTCATAAGAGAGATGTTCCATTCCCTTAATCATCTTTGTGGCTCTGTGCTGGACTCTCTCAAGCAGTTCTTTTGTCACTCTTGAACTGGAGGGCCCAGAGCTAGTCTAGTAGCTTTAAAGGCCAAGATTTGGATGAGTATTTTTGGGCACCAAAACTGAAGTTTAAGGTGAATGGTATCACTCTTAAGTCACTCCTACCTGGGCAAGAAATAGGACCCAGGGAACTACAGGCCCGTCAGTCTTACCTCAATCCCTGGGAAGGCAGCAGAGCAACTGCTCTTGGAAAACTATTCCCCAGCCCATGAATAAATTAATTGGGTGTAGCCAGCACGGATTCACATGCTCAGCCAATCTTGACAATCTGTGATATCAGCAGCTTGGGAGAGTAAGAGAGGGCAGTGAATATTGTCTGTCTTAGCTTCAGTAAGGCTTTTAGCACAGTTTCCCATAAGATTCTCACAAAGAAGCTGGTGAGGTATGGGCTGGATGAGCCCATGAGGTAGACTGAAAACTGAATAACCAAGCCCAGAGTGTGATGGTGCAAAATATAATTGGAGGCCAATAGCTAGTGGTATATGCCAGGTGTCAATACTAGTCCCCTTCAACATCTTTGTTAATGATCTGGAGAAGACAGTGAGCCCCCTCAGCAAGTTTGCTGGTAATACAAAACTGGGAAGGGTGGTTGATACACTAGAGCAGCGTGCTAGTACCCAGAGGGATTTCAGAAGCATGGAGAAATGGGCTGACAGGAACCTCATACAGTTCAGTGAAGGCAAGTGCAAAGTCATGCACCTGGGGAGAAACAATATGTGCTGGAGACCAACCATCTGGAAAGCAGCATTGCAGAACAGTGATGAGCACTAAGTTGACCACAAGCCAGCACTGTGCGCTTGCTGCAAGGAAAGTGAATGACATTCTGGGCTACATTAGGAGTGTTGCCAGCAGGCTAGGGGAGGTGATCCTTTGTTTTTATTCAGTGCTGGGATGGCCACAACTGAAGTTCTGTGTCCAGTTCTGGATTCCCTAGTACAAGAAGCCAGCAAAAGGCCACAAAGATGAGTAAGGGACTGGAGCATCTCTCATCTGAGGAAAGGCTGAAAGATCTGAGACACTTCAGCCTGGAGGAGAGAAGGCTCAAGGTGGAAACTCATCCATGTGTACAAATATTGGAAGAGAGGAAAGTAAAGAAAGCAGAGCCAGTTGACACCATAGCCATTTTAAGTTTACACCATAGACCAGATTCACACTGATTCCTGTTTGCTTAACGTTGATCTCAGACTGTTTGTACCCATTGCCCCTTATCCTATCACTGGGTACTACTTAAAAGAACTCAGCCCTGTTCTCTTGACCACCACCTTTCAGATGTTTGTAAGGACTGAGATCCTCTCTCAGTCTTCTCCAGGCTAAAGAGCTTGAGGTCTCTCAGCCTCTTTTCATAAGAGAGATGGTTCAGTCTCCTCAGCATCCTTATGGCCCTCTGCTGGACTCTCTCTGATAGTTCTTTGTCTCTCTTGAAACAGTGGAGAGCCCAGAACTGGATACAGTGCTCCAGGTGTGGTCTCACCAGGGCAGAATAAAGGAGGAAGAGATCTGCCGTTGACTTGCTGGTCACACTTTACTTAATGCATCCCAGGATCGAACTCATCTTGTTGGCTGTGAAGGCACGTTGCTGGCTTGTGCTGTCAGCAAAACCTGGTTTAGAAGGGAGGGGGAAACTCACCAGAACAAACAAAAAACCTCCAAACCAAACAACCAAAATCTGCTCTGTGATAAGTAACTATGTTGTCTGATGCCAGCATGTTATTCAAAAGCTAGAGCCTGAGGAATTTACTGTTGCTCTTATAGTAAATCTGAAAAGTAGTGAAAGAAATCAATTCAGTGAGCTCAGTGGAGTACTTGTCACACCCACAGTCTCATCCACCACTACTCACTATGTTTCTTTCTTTTCTCTACATCTCTGCAAATACACTCTTACAAAAACCTGTGTAGCTGTATTGCAGTTCTTCCTCCAGTCCCAAGGAAAGTACTGTATCAACCACCAGCTGGGATTGTCATCTACTAGCAGCAGTGAAATGGAATGGAGATGGCATCAGGAGAAAGTAAAGGCACATCTTCAGACAATTTTTTAAGTGCTTCCATGTGTTCAGTCTTGAATGAGAGAGGGATACAGAAATATATAGTTTTGTTTTCAGATGCCAAGTCAGAGGTGTGTAGAGTCCTTAAGCCAGCAGAGGGGTGTTTCTGCCCACAGCAAGTTTTTGCAGGTAGTGCTAGTGTGGGTGTTCTGAACTCAGAGCTACTGCTTGCCACCCTGATGCTCTGGTTTGCCCCTAAGCTCAGATGTCTGGCAGAGTGATTGCCTTGTCCTCCTCTAGGTCCATGCATGTTTAGGACAGGTCAGTCTTTACTTCATGTGCTCTTACTAAGAACTGCTTCCAGCACTACAGATTGTTCCCCAAATGCTGCATATTAGAAATCAATTAAAAGCTGGATAATGGTACCTAACATAAGCCAATGTGTGGACAGGTGGCCAAGAAGGACAACAGCATCTTGGCCTGTATCAGGAACAGTGGCACCAGCAGGGTTGTGCCCCTGTACTCAAAAATGGTGCGACCACACCTTGGGTACTGGATTCAGTTTTGGGGCCCTCCCTAGCAGAAAGACATTTAGGTGCTGGAGCAGAGAAAGTCAATGAAGCTGGCAAAGGGTCTAGAGAACAGGTCTTGTGAGGAGTGGCTGAGGGACCTGGTGTTATTTATTCTGGAGAAATGAAGGCTGAAGGGAAAGTTTCTTTTCTCTCTATAACTTCCTAAAGGAGGTTGAAGTAAGGTGAGTGTTAGTCTCTTCTGCCTGGAAACAAGTGGCAGCATAATAGGAAATGTACTCAAGTTCCACCAGGGGAGGTTTATTGGCTATTAAAAGAAACTTCCTCATTGGAAGGGTTCCCAACCACTGGAACAGGCTCTCCAGGGAAGTGTTTAAAAGACGCAGAGCTGTGGTGCTGCGCAACATAGCTTAGCTCCAGACTTGGTAGCGTTAGGTAATTGTTGGACTCGGTGGTCATTAAGTTCTTTTCCAGATGAAATGTATTCTCCTCTGTTCTGCTTTGTCCTGTTCTATTCTGTAAATTGTTACATTCTTCTAGCAAGGATGTTTCTAGGGATGTTCACCTATTGAATATTCTTACCTTCAACCTCTCATATTTTAATGAACAATAAATACAGTAGTGTATAGCAGTTTTCAGAGGGTACAGGGTCCAAAAGCAGAAGTTAAACAAATTCATACCACAAATGTTTTTCAGTACTATGTGGCATTTAGTTGGGAATTTTCATTCTGTTCTGGATTAGGTGTTGGAACTTGTGTTTGCTGTAGAGGAGCTCCTTTTAGATGGCTCCTTGCAGATAGTTCTATCTGATCTTGACCCATCTACTCCTTAAAAATCTAAGAATTCAGCATGGCTTTTTGACATACATACATAGGTGCAGATTGGATGTTTTATATGTTACCGGGTCAAGATAGAGCTTTTAGTTCTCTTCAGGGTTTCTTTTCCCCCAGTTACTGTAGACTCTATCTGTATTACACTTTTTATACAAGGCCTTCCTATTTTCATAGAATCATTAAGTTTGGAAAACTTAAAAGAGATCTAAGATCAAGTCTTAACTGAAATCCAAAACCACCATGCCCACTAAGTCATATCGTGAAGTGTCATGCCTACACATTTTTTTAACACCTCCAGGGGTGGTGACTCCACCACTTCCCTGGACAGCCTGTTCCAATGCCTGACCACTCTTTCAGTAAAGAAATTGTTCCTGACACAACTTGAGGCCATTTTAAGTTGGCTCTCTATTTAAGGCCATAGTGTTAGCTGAATTTTACTGCTGAATTTTTACATATTTTTCTCAAAGACTGTCTCCTATCAGTATCTTTGTTAAAAGTCTTTCAAGCCATATTCTCTCTTTTTTCACAATTCCATTAGTAATCTGAGGTATTCTCTTTTTAAGTTTAGATATGTCCCATTTTCTTCTTTTAGAGTACCTCTGTAAAAGTTCTTTATCTTGGCTCCTTGCTTTCAGCTTCACCTCCACCTCTCCAAACTCCACTGCATCAAATAGAATTGAATGTCATCTTTAATATTCTATTCTAGTTTATTTTGTGTCTCAGTAGTCACCTCCTCAAGTATTCAGATCTTGATCTTTTTCCACTTTCATATGAAAAAAATGGGGATGTTCTCATTTGCTTATTTTCTCAGCTACTTTTCAACTTGCTTCTCTAGTGAGCATCTCTTCATTTTTTTCTCTTTTATGCTTTACAAAATGGAGAAATCTCTTTTAAACATCCAACAGACCAGACCCGTCCTGTAGTCCTTTTTAAAACTCTTATTCTTCTGGATTACAGAGCATTGGTCAGGTAGTTAATAGCAGTAGAATTGTAGAATATCTGAAGATGGAAGGGACCAATAAGAGTAATTAATCTAGTTCTGGTGAACAGGTCTTGTGAAGAGCCACAAAGGGAGCTAGGGTTGTTTAGTCTTGAGAAAATAAGGCTTAGGGGAGACTTTCTCACTCTGCAACTCCCTGAAAGGAGATTGTAGCGAGGTGTGTGCCTGTCTCTTCTCCCTTAGTAGCAAGAAATGGGATGAAAGGAAATGGCCTGAAATTGCACCAGGGAAGGTTTAGATTGGCTATTGGAAGACATACCTTAACTGAAAGAGTTCTCAGTGACTGGAACAAGCTCCCCAGGTAGCTGGTTGAATCTTCATGCCTGGAGGTGTTTTAGAGACACAGAGGGTGTTGAGGGACTTAGGTTAGCACAGACTTGGTGGAGTTAGATGGTGGTTGGGTTTGATGATCTTAAAGGTCTTTTCCAACTGGAAGGATTCACCAAAAGGATTCTATCATTCTATGAGGTCCAATCCCCTGCTCCACATGAAGCTACGTAAAACAAAGCCATATGGCTAATAGCATTGTCCAGACACCCCTTGAACACTGTCAGGCTTGATGCTGTGATCAGCCTCTCAGTGAAGAGCTTTTTCCTGATGTTCAATCTGAGTTTCCCATGACACAGCTTTCATTCCATTCACTTGTACTCTGTTGCTGGTCTCCAGAGAGAGAATGTTTCTGTAGTATGTCTGTGCTGCATAAGGGATGTGGTAGCATTTTTTTTTTTGGTTGCATACTCCTAAAGTTCTTCAAACTGCTGAATAATGTTGTCTCCAAATTAAGAAGATACTTTTGCAGAAGTGTTGTGAATACTGGCAGCGCTGCAATTAAAATGTGCGCTGGCAACTAGCTGGTCAAAATGGTTCTGTGTCATCAGAGGTATCTATCAAATATGCCTTCTTGGAAAAGATGCTTCCCATGGGCTTACAAGGAACTTTCTCCAAGTTGCTCATTTAACTGCCAAACATTAGGTTCCTAATAAGGCTATTAGGGGTTTAGGTTTCAAAAGTGAGTAGGAACAACACTAGAAATGAAAGAGATTTCATCCCATCAGTAATTTCCATGAGTAATCAGACTTAAGAGGGAAGATTTAGCCTGCAATTGTTTTTCTTATGCATTATCAATGAAGGAAAAGCTACAGGAAATTCTGTATGAATGGGTTTTGCATAGATGATGTTCACAAAAGAATAAGAACTCTATTTGAACTACGTATCTCACTATAAAGGGAGTGGAAGTTTGTAAAAGTTAAAATATTTGGTTGAGAGGGGGAGGTTTCTCTTGATTTTTAGCTACAAAATATAAAGTATAGCTTAAAAACTGCTTTAGAAAGCACTTGAAATTCCTATTATAGGCAGAGGGAGGTGGGAGGAGAATTTATGTTCTTCATTAATAGGAACCTAAGCAGTATTGCTGGGGAGCATAGAAAGAGAGAAATGAAAATGCCAAGGTTTCTTTTCATATTAAAATCTTAATGCAATTTATAAAATGAACAAGTAGAAAATAAATGATAACTAAATCTACTTCTTTATGATGTAAAGCTTTTCCAGTACAAAGAGCTGGGTGGGGAAAGGAAATTTCAGTCTCTGTAGCTCTTGGAGATAAACCAGACTTTGTAACTGTTTGCAATTGATCCTACTATCTTAGGTTTTCAAGATCAAAGCTGTGCAGCTGGCAGGAAAACTTCTTCCAGCCTTCAACACACCTACAGGTATACCGTGGGCAATGGTGAATCTGAAAAGGTAATGAATTTTATTTTGTGGGGAAGTGTGTTCCTCCCCCGCCCTTTAACTCTGAATTGGTAATGCTCCATGTCAGTTTTTGTTAACAGTGGAACTGTGGAAGGTGCAAACAAACTGGCATTTCTGACACTTTAGAGAATCACAGCATGGCAGAGGTTGGAAGGCATCTCTGGAGATCATCTACTCCAACCCTCCCTGCTAGAGCAGGTTCATCTAGAGTGGGTTGCACAGGAATGTGTTAAGGCAGGTTTTGAAAATCTCCAGAGAATGCTCCACAACCTCTCTGGGCAGGCTGTTCCACTGCTAGGGCAGCCTTGAAGGGAAAGTTTTTCCTTAGGTTTAAGTGAAATCACTTATATTCTAATTTGTGCTCACTGGCTCTTGCCCTATCACTGGACACCAGTGAAAAGACCTCAGCCCCATCCTCTTGCTCTCCACCTTTTAGTTATTTATATGCACTGAGAATATCCCCTCTCAGTCTGCTCTTCATAGAATCATAGAATGGTAAGGTTGGAAGGAGACCTCAAGGATCATCTAGTTCCAACCCCTTGCCATAGGCAGGGACACCTCCCACTAGCACAGGTTACTCAAGGCCTCGTCCAACCTGGCCTTGAACCCCTCCGGGGAGAGAGCAGCCACACCCTCCCTGGGCAACCTGTTCCAGTGCCTCCCCACCTTCACTGGAAAGAACTTCCTTGACATCTAGTCTAAATCTTCCCTCTGCCAGTTTAAACCCATTGCCCCTAGTCCTGTCATTGCAAGACCTTATAAATAGTCCCTCCCCAGCCTTCCTGTAGGCCCCTCTTCTCATAAAAGAGGTGCTGCAGTTTCCTCAGTATCTTTGTGGCCTTCTATTGAACTCTGCCCAGAAATTCTGTGTCTCTCTTGAGGAGGGAAGCAAAGAACTGGACACAATCCTCTAGGTGTAGCCTCACCAGGACAGAGTAGAGGGAGAGGAGAACCTTCCTCAACCTGCTGGCCACATTCTTCATGCACTCCAGCATATCATTGGCCATCTCGTTCATGAGGGCACATTGCCAGCTTATGGTGAACTTGTCCACCAGTACTCCCTGATCGTTCTACACACAATTTTCTGAAAAATTCAGTAGACTTCAGAGCATTCTAACTAACTAGCTGCAATAAATTGTGGCCATGATTTTTTTCTTTTGTTCTGCAAGAATTCCACATGCCATTGAAATATACCCAAGTGTGTTATCGCACCTGATGATATGAAATGTCTTTTTCCAACCAAAACAATTCTATGGTTCTATGTGTTACTTAACAGCTTAATCATTGATTGTTTAGTCATTAAAGAAGCTATTTAAAAAAGTCATGTCTGCAGAACATGGTTAAACCTGCTGGGCTTTATGTACTGTGTTATCTTCTGTATAGAATCATAGAATCAACCAGGTTGGAAGAGACCTACAAGCTCATCCAGTCCAACCTATCACCCAGCCCTAGCTAATCAACCAGACCATGGCACTACATGCCCCATCCAGTCTTGTCTTGAATACCTCCAGGGATGGTGCCTCCACCACCTCCCTGGGCAGCCCATTCCAATGCCAATCACTCTCTCTGGGAAGAATTTCCTCCTAACATCCAGCCTAGACCTCCCCTGGCACAACTTGAGACTGTATCCCCTCATTCTATGGCTGGTTGCCTGGGAGAAGAGACAAACCCCACCTGGCTACAGGCGCGTTCCAGGTGGTGGTAGATAGCAGTGAGGTCTGCCCTGAGCCTCCTCTTCTCCAGGCTAAACAACTTTCAGAAGACTCACAGTGTTTGAGAAGATGACGGGACACCAAAGACATTAATCTGTTTTACAGTTTAGCTATAAAAGTTAGTGTGCTGAAGTCTGCTGTGGTCCATGGAGGTGGGTACTTCAATTTAGATGGCTATTTAGATCAGTTACTGAACTTGCAGGGTCTGCATTGCCTCTTGGAAAAGAGTTGGCATGCCTAATTGATCTCCTATTGATTGTTCAGTGCTGGGGTTTCCCTCCGATTTTGATGCCAGGCAGTTTTTCCATTTATTTTATGTTCTTAAACGGTACCTAACTTGGAGGACATGCCTAGATTGTGTGTACACTTAAGCAATTAAGGATGGTGAAGAGCAGACATCTTTTTGAATAATTTTAGATTGTTTTCCTTTTAGATTAAATGTTTGCTGTGCTTTGTTAGATTTTGTAGAGGTTTAGAACTACTTTTGAGGCCTTACATGACTTTTTTGTGATCAGGAAAGGATCTTCACTTCGTTCTCACTAATTGGATGAAGATCATGGAAGATCATGGTTTGCCCTTCAGTTCATGCAAGACCTCACCATCCTTGCCTGGTTTTCTTAGCTTTGCCTGTGCTGCAGTTTTTCCTCTGAGACCATATATTTGGCGTCTGTACAATTAATATTGTTGGGCTGAAGTTGTGCACAGCTTTGTTTATTCTCTTTAATGTCTGTATCAATGATCTGAATGAGGGGATTCAGTGCACCCTCAGCAGGCTTGCAGGCCCTAAGCTGGGAGTAGGGAGTGCTGATCTGCTTGAGGATAGCAAGGCTCTTCAGAAGGACCTGGACAGGCTGGATCAATGGGCCAAGGCCAGTTGGACTGAGATTCAACCAGACCAAGTGCCAGGTCCTGGTTGTGTCACAACAACACCGTGCAACACTCCAGACTTGGGGCAGTGGCTGCAAAGCTGCCCAGCCAAGAAAACCTTAGGGGTGCTTGTTGACAGCCAACTGAAGATAAGCCAATGAGTGCCCAGATGGCCAAGAAGGCCAACAGCATCCTGGCTTGTATCAGGAATAGTGTGGCTATCAGGATCAGGGAGGTGATTGTCCCCCTGGATTCTGCACTAGTAAGACCATGCCTGTTCTAGTGGGAGGTGCCACTGCCTATGGCAGAGGCTTGGAATTAGATGATCTTTGAGGTCCCTTCCAGACTAAACCATTCTATAATTCTACTGTGTTCAGCTTTGGGGCCTTCACTACAAGACATTGAGGTGCAGGAGTACATCCAAAGGGCAAGAAAGCTGGCGAAATGTCTGGAGAACAGGTCTGGTGTGGAACAGCTGAGGGAACTGGAGTTGTTTAGTCTGGAGACAAGAAGGCTGAGGTGAGACCTCCTTGCTTTCTAGAACTTACCAGAAAGGAGGTTGGAGCAAGGCAGGAGTTGGTTTTTTCCTCCCAAGTGACAGGATGATAGGAAATGGCCTCAAGTTGCACCAGGGAGGGTTCAAGTTGGATAATAGAAGAAACTTCTTCACCAGAAGGGATTTTCAAAGGCTGGAACAGGCTCTCCAGGGGAGTGGCTGAATCCCCATTCCTGGAGGTGTTTCAGATATGCAGAGATGTAGTGTTCAGGGACATGATTTAGCACCAGACTTCATAGAATTAGGTAATGGCTGGACTCCATGACCTTAAAAAGGTCTTTTCCAAATGGGACAATTCTGTAATTATGGTTTACTCAGTCTTGTGTTTTTCTTGCAGTTTCATGCAGTTTATAATTTCTTAATGAGGTGGGGGGGGGTTTGGTTTGGTGGGGTTTTTTTTTTTGTTTTGTTTTTTTTTTTTGCTTTGTTTACCCTTCACTGTGCTAGGTTTGAGGGGGCCAGGTGGCCATACTCTCAGCAACACAGACATCTGGTTCTCTGGCTTGAGCAACATAGATGGTGAGTTTTAAGAAGCTGCAGGCAGTAGATGCATGAAGGTTTACCAGTAAAACTTGGAGGCTGATCACATCTGAGCACAGTCAGGAAGGACAAGAGAGGAGGATTTTCAGTAGGCAGAGAGGGAAGAAGGATTGGAGTGCCAGAAATTTCCTGTGGGCTGGTATTGCTTATGCATTTATTGTGTTAATGTCTTGGTGAACCAGTCAGCATCACAGCAGAGAACAGAGACTGGTATGCCAGAGGGCAGAGAATAGAGGCAGGGTATGCCAGCAGGCAAATAAGAGAACACTTAACATGAGGCTTACAAAGACAAGACCTGAAAGAAGTGGAACAGGCTGCCCAGGGAAGTGGTGGAGTCACTGTTTCTGGAGGTGTTTAGAAAACATATATTCACATGGCACTTTGGGACAGGGTTTAGTGGGCATAGTGGCAGTGGGTTGATGGTTGGCTCTGATGATCTTAGAGGTCTTTTCCAACCTCAATGATTCTATGACTCTAAGGGTTTGAAAAATTATTGACTTGTTTATCACTATTCTTTATATTCATAATGAAACAATTTTCTCTCTTTATGAGAGCCATCCTCAAAAAAACCTGAGGCAATCCATGATTTTGTCTCATAAACACTTGTTCCTATGATTTAAAAGGTATTTTTCTGTGTCAGGTAAGATCTAAAAATGCTGTTCCATAACCAACACTTTTCCTTTACGATTCCTCTTCCTAATTTGTAATTTAAAAAATAAATGAGAAGGCATTCCCAACTGATTGTAATTGTGCTGATAACTAAAATCTTTTGTGAGAGGAAGTAGAAGTAATCTCCAGCAAAATGTATTTAACTCCAGAAATTGAAAGACCCTGTCCTGAAAGGTGAAAACTTCCAAATTAGATTAAACTAGAGCTCATTTAGAAGTTACAACTTAGCAAGATGGTATCTATTAAAGTGCAAAAGATTAAGAGGTATGATATTTTCTGGTGATTCTTTACGTGAACCTGAAGAACTCATAAAATTCTGCCTACGGTAAACATACTGGTTTCCTGTATGGGTACTAGTAGGACCCACTCCCATCCTTCTCAAGTGTCTAATATTCACTTGAACCTGTCCCATAGACATCTTGTCTGATAATTGCTTTTGATTTTTACTCATAGGAACATAAAATGAATAAATACTAATCAAGATTTAATCCCAGCATTAAGTTGTTATGCTTCTGTGACATCAAGATATTCTATCTTTTAATAGGAAGACTTTTTGTTGATAAGGTTATTGCTCTTTATTCCAAAAAGACTCAACTAACTGAACCAACTGACCATCAAATGGCATCTCCTATCATCTTGAATATGGGTTAATATTTTGCTGTGGTGGTTGACTCGAGTGCTGTGCACAGTGATTCTGATTTTTGTTGTTGTTTTCTCCCTTTTTTTTTCTGCCTACTTGTTGGAACTCCAGTGGTGTGGGTCGAAACTGGGGCTGGGCTTCTGCTGGCAGCAGCATCCTCGCTGAGTTTGGAACTCTGCATATGGAATTTGTACACCTCAGCTATTTGACAGGGGACCCTGTATACTACAACAAAGTAGGTCTCAAATTCAAGTTTTTATCATGCAATTCTCTTTTATAGTGTTTCATCATTAAAGGGAAATACTTTCTAAACTGAATTCAATTTGCATTGATAGCAGATGATTTTTTTATGCTTGTATTTCTGCTACCAAATAGGTGACTTCTGCAAGTGGAAACTTCTGACTGCACTTTTTTTTTTTTTTAAATTTCTGCATACATTTAAAACTTACACTTTTAAACACGTTAATGCGAGCAGTCCTTTAAAATTAAAAGCCTCCTAATTTGCAAGGCTGCCTCAGGAAAGTTTCTGGCTTCAGAATAAGAAAATCTGCTTTAAATAAAAAGGAAGAAAAAGAAAAGAGATTTAACTACGTGCAGAGAGCAGATTAATGTTGTTAGTGGTGATCTTTTTTTTTATTTGATTTAGGTCATGCACATTCGGAAGTTACTCCAAAAAATGGATCGCCCTAATGGACTTTACCCAAAT
Source organism: Ramphastos sulfuratus (assembly GCA_013399055.1). Classification (NCBI taxonomy): domain Eukaryota; kingdom Metazoa; phylum Chordata; class Aves; order Piciformes; family Ramphastidae; genus Ramphastos; species Ramphastos sulfuratus. The sequence goes on along the minus strand of WBNM01001990.1, from coordinate 108,273 downwards.
TATTTGAATCCAAGAACAGGCCGGTGGGGTCAGCGTAAGTATTTTTATTTCACTTCTTCCTAATTAAATTTCTGCTTTTTACTTTATTGTTGAGATGGAGATCAGAAAAATTACTCTGTAGGATGTGAACAGCATTCCTTGGAAAGGTGCGAAGTAGAAGGACTGCTTAGACATGAGATCCCCCGAAGCCAGTTTTTGCCTGTTGCGCTCTCTGAAGTCACACAGATCAGTTCTCTGAAGCAGTTTCCTACTAAACTTGATTCCTGTCCTTACTTCTGCCAGTCAATAAAATCATCATTCATAAAGCATGAGGCTGAAAAGAGTATAACTGTTTTGATTTTGTTCTGGGTTTTGTTCTGCAAATTGTCTGGTAAGTGAATTACTGTAGAGTAATATGGAAGTGATGCATGTTTGCTAAATTTTAGCTCCTTCCCCTGGTGTTAGGGCCTGACATTTTGTAAACATCATTCTACTATCTAGTGGTGTGATGAACCTCACTGTAGATCCTGCTGGCATCAATCTGTGTGTCTCATTTAAAAACCTGAATGAAAAGAAAATACTGGTGGTGTTACTCACATTGTAACTGGAGAGAGAAAACAAAGGCAGGGACACAAATATGATTCCTTCTCCTGAAGTGGTTCTTCCAACCAAAATCGAGTGGTGTAGTGCTTTCATAGTGGATGTGATAAAAGAGAATCTTCATCTTCAAAGTTTCTGTTCTTCTTTCATGAATTCAGGTTTATTAAGGAAAAAAAAAAAAGCAGTATGGTCTAGTTCTAGTGCTATTTGAATTCACTGAGAGATTATGGGGATTTCAATAGTTGGATGTAAATACCTATGGAATCCCAGACTGGTAGGGGTTGGAAGGAATCTCCATGGTCCATCTAGTCCAACCACCTCTGCTAGAGCAGGTTGCAGAGAAATGCATCCAGGAGGGTTTAGAAAGTGTCCAGAGAAGGAGACTCCACAACCTGCCTGGGGCATCCCCACTCAGTGCTCTGGTACCCTCACATAAAAGAATTATTTCCTTACGTTTTAGCAAAAGCTCCTGTGTTCTAGTTTGTACCAGTTGCCCCTTGTCCTATCATTGGGCACCACTGAATCATAGAATCAGTTAGAGTTGGAAGGGACCACAAGGATCATCTAGTTCCAATCCCCCTGCCATGGGAAAGGACACCCTACCCTAGATGAGGCTGGCCAGAGCCTCATCCAGCCTGGCCTTAAACACCTCCAGGCATGGGGCCTCAATCTCCTCCCTGGGGAGCCCATTCCAGGCTCTCACCACTCTCATGCTGAAGAACTTCCTCCTCATGTCCAGTCTGAATCTCCCTACCTCCAGCTTTGCTCCATTCCCCCTAGTCCTGTCACTACCTGAGAGCCTAAAAAGTCCCTCCCCAGCTTTTTTGTAGGCCCCCTTCAGATACCGGAAGGCCACAAGAAGGTCACCTGGGAGCCTCCTTGTCTCCAGACTGAACAGCCCCAACTCTTTTAGTCTGTCCTCATAGCAAAGGTACTCCAGCCCTCTGAGCATCCTTGTGGCCCTTCTCCAGACATGCTCCAGCATCTCCACATCCCTCTTGTAACAGGGGCTCCAGAACTGGATGCAGTACTCCAGGTGGGGTCTCATCAGAGCAGAGCAGAGGGGGAGAATCACCTCCCTTGACCTGCTGGCTACATTTTTCCTGATGCAGCCCAGGCTCTGGTTGGCTTTCTGGGCTGCAGGTGCACACTGCTGGCTCATGTTGAGCTTCTTGTCCACCAGCACCCCCAAGTCCTTCTCCTCAGGGCTGGTCTCCAACCAGTCATTGCCCAGCCTGTATTTGTTCTTGGGATTGCCTCGACTCAGCTGCAGGACCTTGCACTTGGTCTTGTTGAGCCTCATGAGGTTGGCTTGTGCCCATCTCTCCAGCCTTTACTGTTCTTGGGCAGGAAGCGAATTAGTTACACCTAGGAAACGAGAGGCATGGAGAGACTCCAACAGAGGGGCACAAAGATGCTGAGGGAACTGCAGCATCTCTCTGACAAAGAGAGGCTGGGAGATCTGGGGATCTTCAGCCTGGAGAAGACTGAGAGAAGATCTTCTAAATGATTATCAATATCAAAAGAGTGAGGGGTCCAAGCTCTTTTCAGTGTTCTCAGTGATAAGACAAGGGGCAGCTGGCTCAAATTAGAACACAGGAGGTTTCACTTAAACGTAAGAAAAACCATCTTTGCTATGAGGGTACCAGAGCACTGAATCAGTCTGCTCAAAGAGATTGTAGAGTCTCCTTCTCTGGAGACGGTTCAAACCCACCAGGACATGTTCCTGTGCAACCTGCTCTAGGCGAACCTGCAGGGAGGTTAGACTAGACAACCTCTGGTGGTCCCTTCCACCCTCCACCATTCTGGGATTCTGTGAAGTTACTGACAATACGTTGTCCTTAAAGTTTCAGTTTCTTTAAGACTGAGGAAAACAGTTGGTAAGAAATATGTTCTAACCGCTTGCATTAACTTGCAGTTAATTTTGTTAGCTTTTCATTTCACATGGCGAGTGATTGACTTGAGGTAAACATCAAATTTGATTTCATTTTAGATTATTTTAAAAAAAAACAGTGGCAGTGCTTTCTAGAGAAGCCTGTTAAGCAGACAGCGTAACTAGAGTTTGGGTTAGAAGTCAAGAGATTTTGGAATTATAAAACTAATTTGTGCTGAGGAAAAAAAATATTTTTTTCTAAAACAAAAATACATTGAGGAAATTTACTTGAATATGTATTTGCAAGCAGGTTAGGTGGGAATACCAACTAGAACAGCAATATATAAAAATGTCAATCTGCATGTTACTGCCAAGTCAGGACATGCTACTCATGATTGCACATTTATGTAAGGTGCATGTTCTTCCTTTCTGCTTTTCAATACCAAAGCCAAATTACTCTGTTTCGTCTGGAGCCAGACTCATCTCAGTGGTTCCCAGTGACAAAACAAGGGGCAGTGGACACAAACTGTAGCACAGGAGGTTCTATGTAAACAGGCAGAAAAGCTTCTTCCCTTCACGGGTGGCAGAGCACTGGAAAAAGTTGCCTGGAAAGGTGGCGGAGTCTCCATCTCTGGAGGCATTCCAAACCCACCTGGATGTGTTTCTGTATGGTTGACTCTAGGTGACCCTGCTCTAGCTGTGGAGTTAGACTAGATGATCTTCAGAGGTGTTTTCCAGCTCCTAACATGCTATGATTCTGTGATCTGGTTCCATCATCTCTTGCAAGTAATAGTGTTATTGAAGAGGAACTTAAATCACTGTGACCTCACATCCCAGTTTCTGCAGCTGGGCTACCTATAAAGTTAGTCATGTTGGTTGCATAGAGAAACTGTGTGGGTTTTAGACAATATATTGTATCCATAAACAAGAGGATAGGCAGAAGTATCTATTCTGTGTTAGCCTTCCATGGTTATTACACCCTAGTGGTAGTTGAGCATATTAAGAAGTTACTGTAAAGTAAGCTCACACATGAATTTACTGTGCATAAGCTGAATATTACGATTAGGGATGTAGTAGCAGGTACTGAAATTACCATCACTGAGTGCCGATGTGATGAATGTTCAGAGTGCAGATATATTCTGCAGTGCTTTCACAGAGTCCTGGAACGTTTTTGGTTGGAAAAGACCTCTAAGATCATTGACTGTTGTCGGACTGTCAACCCAACACCATGCCCACTAAACCATGTCCCAAAGTGCCATGTCTACACCTTTGTTTAACACCTTTGTTTAACACCTCCAGAGATAGTGAGTCCACCCATTCCAATGCCTGACCACTCTTTCAGTAAAGAAAGGTAATTAGCCTGCCTTGTTAGACCACCTTTGATGGTATTCCCACTTCTTTCCAGTTCTCTTTCACTGTTACTACAGACTAAATAGAGGAGCAACCAAGGTGGCTGAAAGGGAGAAATTTATGTCCTCCATTTCCCAGTTGTTTGTGCTGTAGACCAGCCTTTAAATTAACCAAAGTAAATGGCTTTGTGGCTCTCGGCATATTTCAATTTCTTCAGATAGTATTTCATTTGCAACAATAAAGGCTTAAACTAACTCAAACCAGTTTTTAAATACACTTTGGAGAAGGCTGCTGAGGATTTAATTTATTTGGATCAGATTTACACGCCCATTAAAGTGGTACAATTTTCACACATAGGAAAAGCTATAAAAACAATTTTAAACTACTTTTGTTAAATGAGTGTAAATACTGGGTGAACATCCCTAAATTTTTATGTCTGCCTGTGCAGCTGGTTTTAGGCTAATGCTCTAGGGTCTGAGCTAGGTAATTAGCTGAATTGCTTAATTTAAACTCTTGCAGATAAGGGACAACCACTTCAATTGTTTTCATTTGTGATGTGTCATTCTATCAAACAGATAGCACCATCTGTCTCTGTTTGTCAGTACTTACAGAAAAAATGAAAATCATAGAATCATTAAGATTGAAAAAAGCCCTTAAGGTTATCAAGTCCAGCTGTCTAGTCAACACCAACATGCCCACTAAACCATGTCCCAAAGTGCCACGTCTGCACACTTTTTGAATCCCTCCGTGGGTGGTGATTCCGCCACTTCTTTGGGCAGCTTGGTTCAGTGTTTTGGAACAATTCCAATGAAGGCATTTTTCCTACTATCCAATCTAAACCTCCCCTGAAACAGCGTGAGGCCACTTTCTCTTCTCCTGTCGTTTGTAACTAGGGAGACCTGGCTCCATTCACTTGTCTTCAACCTCTTTTCAGGGAGTTCTAGAGAGCAAGAAGGTCTCCCCTCAGTCTCCTTCTCTCCAGACTAAACAGTTGCAGTTCCCTCAGCTGCTCTTCACAAGACCTGTTCTCCAGGCCCTTCACCAGCTTCCTTGCCCTTCTCTGGACCGACTCCAGCACCTCAGTGCTCAGGGCTGGAGAGAGTTGGGGCTCTTCAGCCTGGAGAAGAGAAGGCTTTGAGGAGACCTTAGAGTAGCCTTCCAGTATCTGAAGGGGGCCTACAGGAAGGCTGGGGAGGCATTATTTACAAGGTCTTGCAATGACAGGACAAGGGGCAGTGGTTTTAACCTGGCAGAGGGGAGATTTAGACTGGATGTTAGGAGGAAGTTCTTTGCAGTAAGGGTGGTGAGACACTGGCACAGATTGCCCAGGGAGGTTGTGGCTGCTCCCTCCCTGGAGGTGTTCAAGGCCAGGTTGGACAAGGCCTTGAGTGACCTGTACTAGTGGGAGGTGTCCCTGCCTGTGGCAGGGGGTTGGAACTAGATGATCTTTGAGGTCCCTTCCAACCTTACCGTTCTATGATTCTTGTAGTGAGGGCCCCAAAACTCATACTCAGGGTGGGGCCTCACCAGTGCTGAGTCCAGGGGGATAATCACTGTCTAGATTCCTCTGCAGAGCCTTTCTGCCTTTGAGCAGATCAGTGCTCTCACCCAGTTTGGTGTCATTTCCCATCCATTTAGTGTCAGTAAATGTGATTTAAATGTAATGCACTTCCTCAAGGAATCACTGCATCCAGCATCCCCCAAGACCTGGGTTTTTCTTTTTCCCGTTATTGAAGCCCAGCCAGTTACAGGTGTTTCCATTCCTGTCCCATCAATGTGGCTGCTGCTGTTAATTTTGTAGTTTTGGCCAGCAGTGAAGGTGCACACATACACTAAGAGGCTGTTAGTGTCCACATAGACTGCCACCAACAGTGCTGCCTCTGTGGCACTGATGCATAGTGCTGCCACGACTCATAAAATGTATATGCAGGTAGCCAGGTCTTGCTTCTCCTGATGTTCACTGTATGCATGCACTTTCGTGCTCTTCACAAGTACCCTCGACTCACAGACTTCAACTATTGACAAAGACTCTTCGTCTAATCAGTAGCCATGCTTGAGCTCTGGACCCCTTAAGCAGTCACTGGCTCTGAACTTGGGTCTGAGCATCTTGCGTGGAGCATTTCTTTTACAAGGAGAGGCTGAGAGACATTAAGCTCTTCAACCTGGAGAGCACAAGACTGAGAGGGGATTCTCTCAATGCTGATCATTTTCTGAAGGGTGAAGGTCAAGAGTAAGGGGCCAGGCTCTTTGCAGTGGTGCCCAGTGACAGGACAAGAGGCAGTAGCTACAAACTGGGACACAGGAGGTTTCATTTTTTCCCTTATGTTTAAAATGTCTTTATTTTGGGGTGCTGGAGCACTAGACCAGTCTGTCCAGACAGGTTGTAGAGTTATCTTTTGTGATTTTTCAGAACCTACCTGGATATGTTCCTGTGCAGCCGGCTCTAAATGAACATGCTTTAGCAGGGAGATTGGACTAGATGATCTCTAGAGATCCCTTCCCAACCTCTACCAGTCTGATAATGTGATTTTTCTCATGCAGATCTCCTACTACTCAGCTCATCCAGCCTGAAGTTCTACATAGACACACACACTCAGGATTAAATTCACTGGGAAAAGCAAACACACACAGGTGTTTCAAGTTGCAGGCCTAGGGTCTTGTGACCCACTGTTTTCTCCAGCTGCTGCCGCTCGAATCTACTCACCAGTGTGACCTGCAGCCCCTTTCTGCAGGTGCTGCTATTCTGACATTGCTACATGCATCCTAGTCCCTTCAGTTACTGGCACCCAAGTCTCCCTTACATACTAGAGTCTTCAGATGCTAGCAGCAAGACCTGCAGGCACTACAGCCCATGATCTCTTCTCCAGCTGCTGATATTTGCACCTTACAGCACTCTCATGAAGGATAGTATGTGGGATTAGGTTAAAAAAAAAGGATTTTAAAAGAAGATAAGGTAAACTGTGTTGGTAGGGTACAGTGCTCAGACCAGCATGGTGATCCACAGCCTGCTTACATGTGACCAGCACCTTTTAAGCCACCTCCTGTCCATTTTCCCCTTGCTCTTTATTCCCCAGTCCACCCTGATTTCTCTCTCTTTAGCTCTAAATAACCCATAGTAAATTTTCTCTAAAGCCAGAGCCCCTTTCTGCTGTTCCCATAAATATGTTCTGCAGAGTCCTGCAAGTCCCTTCAAATATCAGCCCTGAAACGGACTGCTGAGAGAAATTCTGGAGGCTCCAACCCTGAAAGTGTTCAAAGCCAGGTTGGATGGAGCCTTGAGCAACCTGGTCTAGTAAGAGGTAGCCCTGTCCATGGCAGGGGAAGTCAGAACTAGATGATCTTTGAGGTCACTTCAAACCAAGCTATGGTTCTGTAATCTCGTAATGCTCATGACAATTATGTTACCCCCTTTCTTGTCACAGACAATGAACTGTGGCTCTCCNAACAGTTCCATGTCCTTCCTTGCTATGCCTGAGTTGTTCCTTTACCAGCACATCAGTCAGCAAAAGAGTTCTGGTCCTTGTTACTGTCTGCTACCACCAGCTTGTTAATATCTGTGTGTTTAGCGTACCAATTTCTAAATGCTGCTTATGAGATAATTTGATGAAGAAGTTGCTCTCCTATTCTACATCTCCCCATCTGTGGGAATGCTCATATGAAAATAAATCTTATTTCAGCTGAAGGACACTGTCCTGGCAGTGCAGGTTCTATCTAGTGTATGGGGAGAGTGGCTTCCTTGAATGCAAACTTCCAAAGGTGCTGCAGAGACTGATAGAAAAAAAAAATCACTCTTTGGAGTTTTGTTGTTGGCACTTTCTTTGCTAAAATTAAGCAAGAATTCCTTTTAGTCTTTGTTGGAGAAAAGGGGGCTAAGGGAAGACTTTCTTGTGCTCTACAGCTACCTGAAAGGATGTTGGAATCAGGTGGGGATTGGTCGCTTCTTCCTAGTAGTAAGTGATAGGACAAGAGGAAATGGCCTCAAGATTCACCAGAAGAGGTTTAGGTTGGCTATTAGAAGAAACTTCTTGTCTGGAAGTGTTCTCATCCACTGGAACAAGCTCCCCAGGGAGGTGGCTGAGTCCTCATCTGTGGAGATATTTAAAAGTTGCAGAGATGTGGTGGTGAGGTAGATGTTTTATCACCAGACTTGTTAGATAATGGTTTGACTCGATTATCTTCAAGGTATTTTCCAACTGAAACAATTCTATGATTCTGTCTCTGGGATATTAAAACCTGTGTGGATTGCAAGGTGAAGTGAATTGTAATGAAGAATGAAGATTAAAGAAATACTGCAGATAGGTATTTCAGGTGAAAATAAAGTTGTAGCATGGACTAAATAGATTGATAGTCCAGTTATTGGTAGCAAGAAAGGTGCTACCATTGGAAGACTCCTTACTTGGCCAGCTGAAGCTGCTAGTGTTCTCCTTTAACTATGGAAGTTCTTTGCATTTTCTCCCCACCACACACATCCTCACACTGTTTAATTACTAGGTGCCTCATTTAGCAGAAATAGACTCTTAAATTATATCTGTTAATACCCCTCCCTGCTCTAGACAACACTGAGAAACCAGCAGTGCCCAAAGTCGCAAAAAATCAAATTGTGAAATGTCATCTCAAAGGGCTGGCAAAGCATTCATCACCTAAAAGGAAGTGAAGTGAGTGGTGTCAAGAAAACCTGTGTCTTCCCAAAACGTATTTTACAAAGCTGTTGAAATAATTACCTTCAGTTTGGACTTGTGGATAATTGTTTCTAGTACTTCGATTTTCAGGTGTTTTTTTTTTTTTTCCCCTTTGGAATAAGGAAAAGTTTTTTCTTGATAGAAATAGTGCAGGATTCAAATAATCATTTTATTTGTAGAAGTACTTGTATAAGTAGTTTTCAGCCTGATGTCATCTTTGCATGTTTAGTTCATTCAGTGAGTAAATTTTTCTGCCTTCTAGTTGGAATGTCAGTTGTAGAACTGGAGATATGTAATCTGTGTGATGATTAGTGAGGCTGAGGGAAGACCTCATTGCTCTCTATAACTCTCTGAAAAGGAGATTATATTGAGGTGGGCATTGGTCTCTTCTCCCTAGTATGAAGTTAGAGGACAAAAGGAAATGACCTCAAGTTGCACCAGAGAAAGTTTAGGTTGGATATCAGGAAAAAACTGCACTGAAAGAGTGGTCAGGCATCGCAGCAGGCTACCATGGGAAGTGGTGGAGTCACCATCCCTGGTGATGTTCAAAAATTGTATAGACATGGCGTTTTAGGCCATGGTTCAGAGGACATGGTTGTGTTGGCTTGACAGGTGGACTTGATGATCTTTACAGTCTTTTCCCAAACTTAATTATTCTATGATTCTATCTTGTTCTGTAATTAGAATCTGTTCTAAATAGAAAATAAGCTCTATGATCTCTGATGGGGATTCCCCCTTGCCCATTTGCTCTACAACTGTATACAAACATAATTAACTCTGTTGCAAGAAAGGACCGCACTCGAATTTGTTCATTAGAAACCAAGATAAATTTAACCTTAAAACTCTGTTATAATCAGTAGTAGTGCATTAGAAGGAATATGCCTTTTGAAATCTAGAATGTGAATCAGAATCATAGAATCAACCAGGTTGGAAGAGACCTCCAAGCTCATCCAGTCCAACCTATCACCCAGCCCTAGACAATAAACCAGACCCCATCCAGTCTGTTCTTGAAGACTTCCAGGGACGGCGGCTCCACCACTTCCCTGGGCAGCCCATTCCAATGCCAATCACCCTCTCTGTGAAGAACTTCCTCCTAACATCCAGTCTAGACCTCTCCTGGCACAACTTGAGACTGTATCCCCTTGTTCTGTTGCTGGTTGCCTGGGAGCAGAGACCAAACCCCACCTTACTACAGCCTCCTTTCAGGTAGTTGTAGACAGAATCACAGAATTAACCAGATTGGAAAAGACCTCCGAGATCATCCAGTCCAACCTATTTACCTAACACCTAATTAACTAAACCATGGCACTAAGTGCCTCACCTCCAGGGACGGTGACTCCACCACCTCCAAGGGCAGCCCATTCCAATGCCAATCACTCTTGCTGTGAAGAACTTCTTCCTAACATCCAGCCTAAACCTGCCCTGGCGCAGCTTGAGTTTGTGTCCTTTTGTTCTGTCCCTGGGTGCCTGGGAGAAGAGACCAACCCCTACCTGGCTACAACCTCCTTTCAGGTAGTTGTAGACCGCAATGAGGTCTGCCCTGAGCCTCCTCTTCTCCAGGCTGCACACCCCCAGCTCCCTTAGCCTTTCCTCACAGGGCTGTGCTCCAGGCCTCTCACCAGCTTCTTTGCCTTTCTCTGGACATGTTCCAGTACCTCAACAAAATGAAGACATTTTGCTGGTCTGTTGAGTGAGATGCTGAAAAAGCTAAGAGCTTGGCTTAGCGTTGTTAATGATTCTAGTGTTATTGGAAGGTTAAACACAAATATGAATTATGCTTTCAACAAGGACTGTCTATAAATAATTCCAAAAGAAAGGATTTGGATATGATGTAACTGGGTTTAGAAAGTGCTTCTGTACATTGCTATGGAAAGAGATTAATATTTTATTTAGCCGTACGACCAGATCGTACTTCTAGAGCATGATCTTGATGCAGAGTGCATCAATATCTAGAATTCCAAATCTGACCCACAACAGCTTTAGCATTTGGTCTCCTCACGGTGAATTTGGTAGATTTATCTATATTAACGGAGTCCAGCATGTCTTGGGATGCTTCTTGACTTCATAATACCTATCTTCAAAGCCAGCAATTAAACTAAAATGTTTGGGGAGTAAGAAGGTATTCTTTGACGTGTGTTCCATAAGATTTAAATCTTTGAGCTCTTGGGGAATCTCTTTGTTTCTTCAAGAATCACAGAATGGTGGGGGTTGGAAGGGACTGCTGAAGATCTTGGAGTCCAACCCCCTGCTAGAGCAGAATCGTGCAGGGTAAATCACACAGGAACATGTTCAGGCAGGTTTGGAATGCCTCCAGAGAAGGAGCCTCCACAACCTCTCTGAGCAGCCTGCTCCAGTTCTCCAACACCCTCCAAGGGAAGAGTTTTCCCTTTGATGTTTATGTGGAATCTCTTGTGTTCCAGTTTGTGTCCATTGCCTCATGCCCTGTCCCTGATCATCTCTGTGAGATGCCTGACTCCATTCTCCTGACGCTTCTCCTTTAGATATTCATAAGCATTAGTGAGATCATCCCTCAGTCTGATTTTCGTACTAGGATCTCTATGTACCTAAAGTGTATTTTTAAACTCTTCTCTAAATACTCCTATCTTCCAAAGGGAAACCTTTCAAAGTCCAATTACAAAGTTTTTCAGCTTTATTATAGTCACTTATTTTATTCCTTCTGTATCACTTGTTGGAGGCTGTGCCAAGCTACTTATAGCGTTGTAGTTCTCTAGACCGCTAATAGACTTGGGCCATATGTAACAGACAGTTTCTTTTTATTCTGTTTTCAGTATGTGAAACTTCATCTTCTGAGTTACACATTGAGATGTACCTTCTGGTGATCACATTTCTAGCTTGGTGGCATTGAAGGAAGAGGTTCTGTAGTCTTGTTTAGTGGACATGGAATGTATGAACCAGTGTCATTTAGTGGGTACCGTGGTGGTGGGGTGATGGCTGGACTTGATAATTTTAGAGGTCTTTTCTACCCTTAATGATTTTGTGGTTCTTTAAGAACCTACTGTAAGATACCAAATCAGGACACCCCTTCAACATTACAGAATCATAAAGTACATTCAAATTGTCTTAACCCATGACTACATTAAATTTGGTTCTAACAATATGAGTTACCTAAATATATGCTTTAGTTGGGTGGGATGTACTTGCTGGTCTGTTTCAAATTATATTGATTGTCATTACACAGACTTGAATTGCGTAAGTCTGAGAAGTTTAGTCTTTAGTTTGATAATCACTACAGTTCTAGGAAGACATTTTGCTTCCCTTTATTATATAAGAAACTGTATTGCTCAACACTTTCCATTAAGTGATTGCTTTTTCAGTTTCATGTAGCTGCCAAACTTCCAGCTCTTCCAACTGGAATATTCTGTCTGCCTCAAGCTGTTTTGTTTAGTTTTTTTAGACAGTTGGCAAAAAATACTTCAGCCATTTCTAAGTGCACTTAGAGGTGGAATGTCATTCTACCCAGACAAAAGTTTTTTCTAAGCCTACAGTTAACAAGCTTAAGAATTATCACATTTTGCATATAAAATACTGTGAGAATAATTTGTTTCAAGACTGCTTGAGGAGAAAACCATCCATGTTTTTCTAAGACTTTGAAAAAAATTCACATTTACTTTCTCCATATGGAGTAGTTAAAGTTCAGCTGCTACATTCTCACACGTTCCCAGGCTGGGAGGAGCTGAGCGAGATTTTTCTTGATGCATGAGTCTGTTGTGGCACAAGACAGTAGAACAAGAAGCAGTGTCTGTTCAGCTGTCTCCTAACTTATAAATGCTTGGCTTTGTGGCCTTGACTGTTCTTTAAATGTAGTTCCCTTATAGAATCAGTTTGGTTGGAAAAGACTTTTAAGATCTCCAAATCTAACAACCCATGTCCACCTGGTGTCTGGTGCTTTAGCACCAGTCTGGTGCTAAACTATGTCCCTCAGCACTACATCTCTGCAGCACTGAAACACCTCCAAGGATAGGGATTCAACCACCTTCCTGGGGAGCCTGTTCCAGCGTTGGAGAATCTTTTCCAGGAAGAAGTGTCTTCTAATAACCAACCTAAACTTTCCCTGGTGCAACTTGAGGCTATTTCCTCTCATCCCATCACTTGTTACTAAAGAAGAGACCAATACCCACTTAGCTACAACCTCCTTTCATGTGGTTGTAGGTGTGACAACGTGCAAGTTTTCAGAAGAATTGTCATGCTGGTAATGTGTTCCTTCGTGATAAATGATTCATAGGTGACTACAAATTGCACCTCCACCTTCTTTTATCGGGATTGCCTCTGCTGCAGTTAATTTACAAGTGTTTGCACTTCTAAGCCATCCACAGTGGCTTATGGATTCCTTAGGTGGAATTTCCACTGTGAATTGCAGCAGCTGCAATTTTCAGGGCCTCAGCTTTCTGGATTAAAGGATTAGAAAGGGAGCTTGCACCTATTTAGAGCAGCTGAGGGGGCACTAAGCCCAACTACATGAAGTAAAGATTGAACTGAAATTTAATCACAGCCACTTTGAAGACAGACAGAAAACCAATTCCTGAAAATTTTCTTAGATAGGGGAAGAGGGCTTCTGCAGCAGAAGGCCAGTTGGTGCACAGGACAAGTAATGGTGATGCAACGTGTGGATTTCTTAATGAAAGTTCATATTAACTTAATCACTTCACTACTCCCTTCCCTTTGTAAATTCATAGAATCATTAAGGTTGGAAAAGACCTCTAAGGTCACTGAACCCAACCATAACCATACACCACCATACACACTAAACCATGCCCCAAAGTGTCATGTCTACACAATTTTGAGTATCTCCAGGGATGACAACTCCATCACTTCCTTGAGCATCCTGTTCCAATGCCTGACCACTCTTGGAGGGCCCCAAAACTGAATACAAGACTCAAGGTATGGCCGCATCAGTGCTGAGTCCAGGGGGACAATCAGTGGCCTGGTCCTGTGGGTCACACTGTTCCTGATACAGGCCAGTGTGCTTTTGGGCTTCTTTGGCCATGTGGGCAAACATCTTCAGCTGTCTGTCAACCAGCATCACCAGGGCTGTCTTTGCTGGGCAGCTTTCTAGCCACTGTGCCCCACACCTGTAACATTGCATGGGCTCATTTTTGCCTAAGTGCAGGACCCACACTAGGCCTTGTTGAATGTCTTCCTTTTGGCTTCAACCCATAAATTCAGCCTCTCCAATTTTCCCTATAGAGCCTTCTTTTGAGCAGATCAGTGCTCCCACCCAGTTTGGTGTCATCTGCAACTAGCTAACATTCCAGTCCTAAGATTTGAGTAAATGTACTTCTGCTTAGCATTTTGTTTCCTACTTTTCATTCCATGTGCAATAAAGAATGCTTAAGCTTTATGAAAGCAGTGGAAGGACAGACTGACTTGCCCACGGCTCAGGAAGGTGCAGTGTCTCGCTGCACATCTGCTCATGACTCACACCAAGCCTCACCCTGCGGTGTGACTCCAGCATCAGTTCTGGCATGGTGTGCTGCCTTTTAAAACAGTGCCTTCCATTATTTCTGCTCATTGCCATGAAATGACAATTGATCAATTAACACAGAAAGCAGAGAGATTTAGCAACTCATGAACTGTTTATAATTTGCCTTATTAAATCAGCTAACAACTTAAAGCCATCTGTTTAAAAAAAAATTATACCACTTAAGTTTGCTCTAGAGAGCAGGTAGATCTTCATTAGAGCAGGTTTTGTTATCAGTGCTGTCTTCAGGTGGCCTTCAGGTGTTGTGAAACATTTCATCACTCACTGAACCAAACTTCCCCTGTACACAAAATGAAGTGGCACATATTTGTAGCTTGCAGTCTGCTGCCATGACCATGTTCTTGGAAATACCTAGGGTTCATTTAGAAACTGTGCTGTGGAGGAAATCATGGACAGCCATTAGGTAGGTCTGGGTAAGAGACCTACCCAGACGCAGGTAGGTCTGGGTCTAGACCTAGACCTACCTACCTGCATCTGGGTAAGTCTCAGACGTCGTTGGCATCTGTTGGGTTGGTGGTTGGTCGCCATTCCTGGAGGTGTTCAAGAAAAGCGTGGATGGGGCACCTAGTGCCATGGTCTAGTTGATTGGCTAGGGCTGGGTGATAGGTTGGACTGCATGAGCTTGGAGGTCTCTTCCAACCTGCTTGATTCTATGATTCTATAAGCTACTATCACCTCAAAAGAATTAGTCCCGGAGAGAAAGAACAGACAGGTGTGTCATGGCAGCTCAGCTATAATTGAGGAGGGGCAGCCCTTCTGCCTACACTCTGACAAGCTGGCTGAAGGAAAACCAGATTTGTTTCTCTCCCCAGGTTTGTAAAGAAACAATTTGAATTGCAGAGAAGAAATCGCCAAAGCACCACAGACACTCCCTCCTATCTCAAGCTGCAATTCATTGTCCTTTCAGTTAGGTGATGCCTGCACTCCTTCCTGACCCACTGTGTATTTCCACTGCGAAGTAATCTGAGGAGAGACTCTAGCAGCAGTGAGCTAAGGGATTGCTGATACAAATAAGATCATTTGGAGAGAAAATGGCTTTAGAAATAGTACATAATGATAGTGTAAGAGTTTAGAAGAATGCCCACCATGCAAATACTTTAATTTGTCTTGATTGGAAGGAATGAATATTCTAAAAATGCATATGTGGCATTAAACAGAATGCATCGCTTCTGCTATATTTGCTATGTCTTCACACTTCTGGGAGTGGGTAGTCTGAGAGACCTTCTCACTCTCTACAACTACCTGAAAGGAAGTTGGAGCCAGGTGGGGTTTGATCATTTCTCCCTGGTGATAGGACAAGAGGAAATTGCCTCAAGTTACATGAGGGGAGGTTTAGATTTCCTATTAGAAAAAAGTTTCTTCGCTGAAAGGGCTCTCAGCTACTGGAACAGGTTTCCCAGGGAGGTAGTTGAATCCCCATCCCTGGAACTGTTTAAAAGATGCAGAGATGTGGTGCTGAGGGACATGTTTTAGTACCAGCTTTAGTGGAGTTAGATGGTGGTTGCCCTTGATGACCTTAAAAGTCTTTTCCAATCAAAACAATTCTGCGATTGTGTTCTCTTTGCTCTATTTGTCTTAATCTTGAAAGAATTTTACTGTCGATCACTTCTTCACCCTAGAAACCTTTACATGGCATAGAGCTAACTAAATAATTCCTGTAGAAATATGGGAAGCATTAAGTCCAATTTTATATTTGCAGAATAATTCTGAATTTTAAACATAGTACTTACCTTCACAGCTATCTGCTGAAGAGTACTCAGTGCTAAGACACTGTTGTAAACTCAGTTATTCCAACCACGAATCGTTCCATTTTAGTACTCTGGATTGACATGCAAGGTTAGGGCTCTTTTCAGAACTTAAAAATATTTTACGTGCCAAACATTTTTATGAGCAAAACATTTTGGGTTGAGCTGAGTTAAATCTCTGAATCCATTGAGCTTCAGCGCAAATAGCAAGACAGAGTGATAATCACTCTGCACCTTCTGATGATAAGTTTGGGTAGGGAGCTTTGTTTATAGGAGAGAATGATACATGATGACCCAAATCTACAGTTTTCACCAGCTGTATATTTGTGAAGGAATATTGAGAAGTATTTCTTTAGCATTTCTGCTCTGGGCAAGAGCAAGTTGTCGAAATCCTGCAATGTCACAATGAGCGCTTTAATTTTCAGTCATTTCTCATTATCATCCTTACGCAAAATGCAGCAAATTCTACTTTAGTAGCATCTTCTGACACAGCATCTTCTGAGGATCTGTATTTATAGAATTGTGCAGCTCTGTTCTCCAAACGCATGAAGAACATGCAAAAAAAAGGCTCTCTAAGGAATGGCTTTGAGTCATGTGTGCACCAGTGCTACTGGTTCCTATGTTCCCTGTATTTTTATGTAAAATAAGGATCAGTGTGGAGAAGGGCTGCTGAAAGCAGAGAAAGGCTGTTCTCAAGTGACTGATGAAGAAACAGGACAAGATGAGACTGAGGGGAGACCTTATTGCTCTCTATAACAACCTGAAAGGAGATTATGGTGAGGTGGGTGTTGATCTCCTTCTCCCAAGTAACTAGCAATAGAAAAGAGGAAATGGCCTCAAGTTGCACCAAAGAAGGTTTAGGTTAGATAATACAAAAAAATTCTGTACTGAAAGAGTGGTCAGGGATTGGAGAAGGCTGCCCAGGAAAGTGGTGGAATTACCATCCTTGGAGGTGTTCAAAAAACACGTAGACATGGCACCTGGGGGCATGTTTTAGTGGGCATGGTAGTGCTGAGCTGACAGTTGGACTCGATGGTCTTAGAGGTCTTTTCAAACCTTAATGAATCTGTGATCCTGAGTAGATGTGAAATGTGATGTGTTTCTGGTAATCTAATTTAGAAATTTACCTGGAATGGGGATGTCTCTGTTTAGGAAATAAACTTTTCCACTCATCTTTATGCTCCTTTCCTGTCCTGAACCCAGATGGAGCTGCTGCAAGACAAATCCTGCTGAGGGTTCAACAACCCTGTCGTGGCTGGAGACTGAGTGTATCTGCTCCTGGTAGTGGAGCAGCACTGACTGAAGTGGCAGAACTCAGATGGGGAGTAGGCAGCAGCCTAACAGAAGTGGATTTAAACCATGTCTCTTGTGAAGACAGTCCCAGGGTAGTTCTGGCATGAGTTGTAACTTCGAAGTCTTAGGATGATTTTTTTTTTTTTTTCTGAAAACCTCAGAGCCTTATTAAAACCACAGTCTGTTAGTTCTTGTGTCTACTTGACAATGGAATTGTTGAATGAAGGAGTAATTTCTAGCTCTTGCATTTGTAGGAGAAAGTGATGTGAATGCCTTCTTATGGCTCGGACCTAGGGAGCTCGTGGAAACTCATTGTAGATAAATCACCGAGTACCTAGGTGTAAAAGGGCTATGCGGGAGATACATAAGAGACAAGGACATGAAGTACTTTGCTACAAGCTCACAACCTGAAATCAAATGTCAAAGCTACAGGCTTTCCACTTGCTCCTTCCTTTATTTAGAAATCCATTGTTAAGTAGCAGAGGAGTCTAGAATTGGCTAGAAGAGTTAGGAGAGAAGCATCTACAGCTCTAACCTTCTACTCACATCTTCAGAGGCAGGCAGACATGATGGGGCAAGATGGTGCTTGGAGGAAAAAGGAACAGAAGGAGAGCTCTAACCTCTCTTCCACACCTTTATCCCAGAAAGACTGTGAATATTGCTGCCTTTTTGAGGTGCTTCAGAAAGGGAAGGATGATATCTAAGGTTGGACCAGATGATCCTTGGTGTCCCATCCAAACTGGCCTTCTGTGATATCTAAGGAACCAATAGCAAGGGACTGGGGCTAGGCTTTTTTCAGTGGTGGCCAGTGACAGAATAAGGGGCAACAGGCACAAATTTGAACCCAGGAGGTTCCATCTGAAGAGGAGGCAAAAATTCTTTCCTGTGAGGGTGATGGAGCACTGGATCAGACTACTCCAAGAGACTGTCTTCTCTGGAGACTTCCCAAACCTGTCTGACATTGCTATCCTGAGTAACCTGCTCTGTGTTACTTTGCTTCAGCACAGGGACTGGACTAGGTGATCTCCAGAAGTCCTTTCCCACCCCTACCATTCTGTGGTTGTCTGATAGCTTTTCTTTTTTTTCACTGAGCAAAAAGCAATTGCACTATAATAGCTATGCTTACGGCAGTACAGTTTTGGCACTGCAGCAAAGCTGGTCTTAGACGTTTCCTTTGCCTCGCTTCAGCAAACTAAGACTGTTCTGGTGCCAGCATTTTGGGAGCTGTAGCGTTGGGGGTGGGGAAAAAGTTAAGTGCTGTTGTGCTTGAAGTCACTTATTAAAGCTCAGAGTTTTTTCAATGAAGAGTGTGCTAGGGAGCATTTCCTGTGGTTGGAACAGAAGCTCAAAGACTGAGTCAGACCATCAGTAGGCTTTATGTGGGAATGTATGATAATTCACCCAAAGAAAAAACATAGGTAGTTCTCACATGGTCTGTCAGCACAGAATAGTGATGGCTCTACTTCTGAAAGGCGAGAGAAAGGGAGAAAAAAAAGGGTGACAAAAAGGAATTCTGCTTGTTAGGAGGTCCGGGTGATGAGGTGGTGGATTCACATAGTCAGGCAGCCTTCCTGTGCAGCACATGGCTTGGCTTTGAGTGGTTATGAAATGGAGCAGGGCTTGTGTTGTACACTGACAGTTTGCCTCCCTTTTGACTGTAACCATTTAAATAAGAACATGTACTTGGAGAAATTTAACAGTCTCAACCTTGGAAATAAATATCTCATGGAAAAACTATCTTCTGTGTACTTCATGACATTTAATAACCAACCACATGACCTGGTTGCATCCTTGATACAGGAAATTAAATATATATGTATGTGTGTGTGTGTGCACTGTTTTACATTTAACAAAAATCAATTGCACTCTTCCCCAAACCCTATAGCAGCAATACAATTAAGTTCTGTGGAACAAAGTAAAATCAGATTTAAATAAGTTTTTTTTATATGGAGGATGACCTGTGCAGAATGATGAACAGTGAAACACGTACAGCAGGTTCCATGCCTATGAAGTAGGTTTGGAAGAGACAAGGGGATACAGTGCAGCTTTGTCCTGCTAAACCAGCTTAAAATGTTGGTAGTTCAGCAGACCTCTAAAAAACATAAGTTGGTATTTTGAATAAGTTTAAGGTACTATTATATAACAACTTCAACCTGGTTGTGTTGTGTTTGTTTTGTTTTTTTCCCCTCCTACAGATCACACATCCGTAGGCGGGCTGGGAGACAGTTTTTATGAATATTTATTGAAAGCCTGGCTTATGTCAGACAAGATGGACACGGAGGCGAGGAAAATGTACGACGATGCAATTGAGGTGATTATAATTCATTGAGTTTTCCAACACAGCAGAACTTCAAAACCATCTTTAACACAAAAAAAANCTGCTATTAAAAAAAAAAAAAAAAAAAAAAAAAAAAATCTACCCCAAACAAAACAAAAAAAAAACAACAAACCACAAAAAACACAAAAACAAACAAAAAAAAAAACCCAACCCAAAAACCCACACACTGTAAAACTTGTTTAGATTACATAAATTTTAGGAAATCAAAAGATGAATAAGAGCAGCTTTCACTCTGAGTAGTTTCAAAGATATTATTGTGGAAGACATCCAATGCAGATTATTGTGCTAAAAATAATCAGCTTGTCTAAAATGGAATAATGTAAAAGCCCAAGCTAGAGTTTATTAGAAAGAGATAATAAAAACCATAATGTGTGCAGAACTTTTCTGCAGAGAAGTCACTTTTCTCCAGTTTTCAGTCATTCCAGGAGCTGAAGTCCTGAATTGTTTAATTCTTTAAACTCTTTTCTAAAGCATTTAAAAGCTGTATTCCAGTTATCTTGTAAAATGTAGTTCATGCCTATTCCTTTCTCTGTGGTTCTTTTGTGATACAATCTTGCTCCCTTCTCACAAATCAAGCAGTGCTTGCCCAGACTTAGCAGCATTTTAGGAGGACAGAACCATAGAAAAGTAGGGATTGGAAGGGATGTCTGAACATCAACTAGTCCAACCCTCCTGCTGGAGCCGGATCATGCACAGTAAATCACACAGGAGCACATGCAGGCAGGTTTGGAATGCTTACAGTGACAAGACTCCATAACCTCTCTAGGCAGCATGTTCAGTGTTCTGCCACCCTCAAACCTGTACTGATGCAGGGTGTTGTTCTTCCCCAAATGCAGGACTCTGCACTTACCCTTGTCCAATTTAATTAGAGTGGTTCAGTGTGATTTAAGATGAGGACTTTTTTGTAGTAGCTCTGAGCTTTATGCTCCTCAGCTCTTGCTTTCTTACTTTCCCCATATACAGCCGTCTTCTTTTATCAGTCTTGGTTGTGCCCATACATGCTAACTTGCCAGTGCTGCAGTAAGACACACAGAGAGTAACCAGGTTAGTTTTAGACAAGGTAGCTGTAGTACCAACAACAGCAAGGTCCCTATAGTCTTGTCCAAGTGCAGATATGTGCTTGCTATCTAACTTGTTGAATGTTCTGTGCACTCTGTGTTTCTTTAACTGCAAGCTTTTAAAGCTTTGTTCTAGTGCTGTCTCCTAAAGCTAAACTCTTCTTCTTGGAATTCTCAAAGTGCACAATTAAAAAGATAAATAGTGAAAGCTCTATGTCTTATTCTGGACGTCACTGTGATTACCTGTGGCTTTCAGCTACTTGAACTGTCTTTTTTTCCATACATCATTTTAAAGGGTTATCTACATCATGTAGCTGGTTACTAACCAAGGTGCAACAGGCATGTCCTGAAGACAGGGAATTAATGTGGCCAAGTTAGGAATTGTAAAAATAGAATTATTTTATTTTCCTGAAAGCCTCACCCCAAAACTATATACAGAATTAGTTTAGGTTTATTTACAGGCTCTAATTAAGTTGGGAAAAATCTTCACAGGATGCTGTGGGGAAATTTAGAGATTTAGGAAGTCAGGAAATGGAGAAGGCTAAGCTATAAACACAGCTTTATCCCACTATCAATCAGGCTGAGCAGAGAATTAAGGGAGCAGCAGGCTTTAGTCACGGAGGTGAGATAGGAAATAGGCCATGGTCCCCTACTGGATTTCTCTGCTGCCTTCTGACGCTGCAAGCAATATCCAATAGTGGATCCAAATGGCAAAAGTCCAAGGTGGGTGGAAAAGCCGCCAAAGTCAGGAGTGTCTCAAGGCACAGCTTCCACAAGACACAGATTTGTGGAAGCGATGCTGCCCCAGCAGCAGCAGGGGAGAGCCAAACTGCTCAGGTCTCCCCAGTTTGGAATGGCAGCCAGGAAATTGGCTGCAGTATGGTCCGAGAATAGCTGGGTCCAGGTGCCACCAGCAGCTCTCTCAAAAGGACCCCAGGACTTGCCAAGCTTGCAAATTTGCACAGAATGGGGCAGAAGTGGGGAGAGGCATCCAGAGGCAGGGACGGTGCAAAACCCAGAGCCATGCAAAAGGTAGGAGCTGTCCAAAAGCGGGGATGGTCCAAACCAGGAGCTCTTATCACAGCAGGAACCTGTCCTGTTGGGAGCTGTCAAGGCAGGAGCTCTTTCAAGGCAGGCACCTTGTGCCTTTTCCCCTTGCTCCATTTATGCTTTTCTAGACAAAGTGTCCATTTGACATTTTATACTGGGCACGAAGAACCCAGCCAGCCACCAGCCTGATTCCCAGCATGGGCTGCCACACGGCTCAGCACACGGGTGGAGAAAGGCACCTGCTGCTGTTCCCCCTTCACACCCATGGAGCGGGGGGAAAGCAGTTTTCAGGCCTTCTTCTTGTCCCTATTCAAACCCCCAGAGACAGAGAGGGGGTAGAAGGAAGGAATTTGGAGTGCTCTATAACAATGCATTCTCTCCAGAAGGAGAAATATACATAAATATTTTTCTGTAGTCTCACAATATACATCAGATTTTGTTATTATTTCTTAAACTTTTTTCAAAGACTTCAAGTCCAACCATCAACCCAACACCACCATGCTCACTAAACCATGTCCCAGAGTGCCACGTCTACACATGTTTTTAACACCTCCAGGGATGATGATTTCACCACCTCACTGGGCAGCCCATTCCAAAGCCTGACCTGCCTTTCAGTCAAGAAATTTTTCCTGATACCCAACTTAAACCTCCCCTGGTGCAATTCGAAGTCACTTCTTCCCATCCTGTCATTCATTTTTGAGAAGAACCCAGCGTACACCTCACTACAAGCTCCTTTCAAGGAGTTGTAGAGTGCAAAAAGATCTTCAATCAACCTTCTCCTCTCCAGATTAAGCAACCTCAGTTCCCTTAGCCTCCATCCTCACAAGACCTGTTCTCCAGCCCCTCATCAGCTTTCTTGCCCTTCTCTGAACTCACTCCAGCACCTCAATGTCCTTCTTGTAGTGAGTGCCACAAAACTGAACCCAGAACTCAAGGTGTGGTCTAATCAGTGCCAAATACAGGGGAACAATCACTTTACTGGTCCTGCTGGTTGCTCTGTTGCTGATATAGGCCACGATACCGTTGGCCTTCTTGGTGACCTGGACACATGTTGACTTATCTTCAGCTATCTCTCAACTAGCACCTACAGGTCCTTTTCTACCAGGGGATCTTTCACCCTGAAGTGCTCTCAGGGGTTGTTGTAACCCAAGTGCTGAACTTGGCACTTGGCCTTGTTGAGTCTCATTTAATTGCCCTCAGCACATAGAGTCAGCCTGTCCACGTTTCTCTGTAGAGCCTTCCTGCCTTCAGACAGATCAATACTGCCTCCCACCTTAGTGTCATAGGCATGCTTACTGATTTCTTCTCAGTATTCTCCTCTTCAGCCAGCCAAGAGCTCTGTTTGCACTCTTAACCTCTGCCTTACACTCTCATCCACTTCCCACTTGGTTTTGCTCGGAAGATAGAGAGAGTCTTTTTGATTCACTGCTTTCCTGCTAGGATGATTTACGTTCCTGTCCCACTATGTTTGACCTCATTCTTATCTCTCTTAAGAAACACAGTTGTTCAAGCAAAACCCTGTTTTGTCATCCGTTTTGAATGATTTTGCAGCACCGACTTTCCATTTATCACTATCTAACTCTGTTAGAAATCTATCAATTTCTGTGTCATATGTGCATTATTTTTTAGCATTTGTTTCTTGCAGCTCGTTGGGAGGAATGCCACCTCCAATTGGCTAAAAGTGTCTTTGCAGAACCTTCATGGGAAGAGGAATTTTCCATGATCGTTTTACTTTGGCCTGTCCTAGCAAGCCAACTTTTAATCCGCTTCATATGTGCTCCTTTAATTTGTTTTGGACTAATATTTTCAACAGTATCGGGGAAATTCCTGACATTTCTTATGCCAGCATGCACTGGTCAGTCAGGTTTGAAATCACATCGTTCACTTGACATGATTGTTCTTTTAGCATTTTAAAACATTTTAAAAACATCAGCTGCTTCCCCGTCCTTTAGAAATTCTTTAGCTTTCCAGGGATTGGTAAAGTTCAACATTAATAGGTCAGAATATTAATTGAGTACCTTTAATAGTCTAAAACACAATTTGCTGGGTCCTGTGAGTTTAAAAATGTTTAGCAGTGTACGTTCAACATCCATTGTGGTTCCTGTTGAAATATTTTATTCTGATTCCTAAACTATGGGCAAGTTAAAATCAGAGGAAATAAACTTCCCCTTTCATCCTCTTCACTATTAAGCCCAGTCTTCCAAACATTTTGTATGGGCAACTCTCTGTCTCTGAATGGCAACACAGCAAAGCAAATTTGGGGCCAAATGAAAGTGTGCTGTGGATAGGAGGGAGAAGGAGCTGAGCTGCTTCCACTTCATGTGTGGTAGGACCTGTACTGAAGGCACCATTGGATGGTTTTCTCTTCAGCTTTCACAGAATCACAAAATTAAGCAGGTTGGAAAAGACTTTTGAGATCATCAAGTCCAACCTATCACCTAATACCTTCTAATTAACTAAACCGTGGCACTAAGTGCCTCATCCAGCCTCCTCTTAAACACCTCCAGGGATGGTGGCTCCACCACCACCTCCCCAGGCAGCCCATGCCAATGCCAATCACTCTCTCTGTCAAGAACTTCCTCCTAACATCCAGCCTAAACCTGCCTTGGCACAGCTTGAGGCTGTGTCCTCTTGGTCTGTCACTGGTGGTCTGGGAGAAGAAACTAACCCCCACCTGGCTACAACCGCCTTTCAAGTAGTTGTAGAGAGCAATAAGGCCCCCTCTGAGCCTCCTCTTCTCCAGGCTGAACAACCCCAGCTCCCTCAACCGCTCCTCATAGGGCTTGTGCTAAACTCCCCCATGTACCTCTGAATTTGCAGGAACCATACTGATTTATGCATTGTGGAACGTCCTTCCAGTTTAGGATTTGTGTTTATCACAGGTCATAGAATCATAGAATAGTACGGTTGGAAGGGACCTCAAGGGTCATCTAGTTCCAAGCCCCTGCCATAGGCAGGGACACCTCCCACTAGTACAGGTCACTCAAGGCCTCGTCCAGCCTAACCTTGAACACCTCCAGGGAGGGAGCAGCCACAACCTCCCTGGGCAACCTCTGCCAGTGCCTCACCACCCTCACTGGAAAGAACTTCCTCCTAACATCTAGTCTGAATCTCCCCTCTGCCAGTTTAAACCCATTGCCCCTACTCCTGTCATTGCAAGACCTTGTAAATAGTCCCTCCCCAGCCTTCCTGTAGGCCCCCTTCAGATACTGGAAGGCTACTCTAAGGTCTCCTGGAAGCCTTCTCTTCTCCAGGCTGAAGAGCCCCAGCTCTCTCAGCCTGTCCTCATAGCAGAGCTGCTGCAGCCCTCTGAGCATCTTCGTGGCCTCCTCTGGACCCACTCCAACAGTTCCATGTCCTTCCTGTGCTGGGGGCTCCAGAACTGCACACAGGACTCCAGATGGGGTCTGACGAGAGCAGAGTAAAGGGGCAGAATCCCCTCCCTTGCCCTGCTGCCCACACTGCTCTTGCTGCAGCCCAGGACGCGGTTGCTGTCTGGGCTGCATGTGCACACTGCAGGCTCATGTTGAGCTTTTCATCAACCCAGACCCCCAGGTCCTTTTCCTCAGGGCTGCTCATATTTGCCATTGAAAGACATGAGCAAAGAGGCAGGCAGCAGGGCTTGTTTGGCAGTTTCAATTTAAATTTTTACTTAAAACCTTAAAATATTTTTAAGAGTCTGTTCCCTCCTCATCTTTTTGTTGTTACCCATAACATAGATCTACCTCCATAACTGACACTTTCATTCATTGCTTTTCAAAACTTCCGGCAAAATCTCTGCATCATTTAGGCAAGCAGGAGGAGAAAGAGTATCCCACTCAAAGCATGGAGGTTGAAATCTTCTCAGCATCCACCAGTCTAAAATCATACAATCATAGAATCATTAAGGTTGGAAAAGACCTCTGAGATCATCAAGTCCAACTGTCAAATGAACATCACCATGCCTACTAAATCATGTCCTGAGGAAAGTCTCTCTCCAGCCGCATTTCACTTCCTTACTTTACTACCGGAGGGATATTGCAAAACAGACACCCATAACCTCACTTTCCAGTCTTGCTGTAGGCAGTGATGCCCCATTTCATGGCAGTATTAAGAAGAAGAATGATGACAACACCTGTTCTTCAGATGTCATAATTTCCAATCCATGAAGCCTTATCTATGTCACCACGTACTGTGTAATAGGAGTCCAAACAAATTCTGTGTCAAATACCTCTCCATGCTATATGACATTATTACAGTCATCTATTGTGAAGGACACTTCATTTCACTCTCCTGCTATGTGGATTCACAGCTGTGATAAAAGCTGAGATTATGAAACTTGAGAGGAAATTCTTGTGATAATAAATATTGAGGATGAGCCTCTTAACTTTGCTTTCCACATCATCATGGGGATCTCCCAGCTATTCTGATGTAAAGTGTCTTCCTCTTTTCACGTGTTAGAGCACTGGAGCAGGCTGCACAGAGAGGTTGTGGAATCTCCTTCTCTGGAGACTTTGAACATCCACCTGTACAGGAGCTTCCTGTGCAATCTGATCTAGGGGAACCTGCTGTAGCAGGTTGGTTGGGCTAGGTGATGTCCAGAGATTGCTCCCAACCCCTCCCAATCTGTGATTCTGTGAAAACATTACTGATTTCAATCCAGCTGCTTTAACAATCCTTTATCACTTAAGCATCAACTCAAAAAGAAAAAAAGAAAAAAGAATATTTGAAATACCTACTGCAGTCACATAAGAGATTGAAGCTTTTAGTTTGTCTATTTTGTCAGAAACAAAAGACCTCGCTTTTTTTTGAGAGGAAAAAAGTATTGGACTGTCCACTTTCAAACTCTAATCACAAATTGCAAGCTAATTAATCTATGTATTTATTTCCCTAATCAGTGTTGCAGCAAACTGTAGTTTGCACTGAGTAGATAGCAAGAAGACAACTGTATGCAGCAGACATGAACTCCACATTCACAATCTTTGCCTCTGTGTTGTCAGTATGTCTGGATTTCGTGCAAAGTAGGGTTGTGGATGCTTGGGACCTAATTTGCTGTAGGTAACAGAAAAATAACAGAGATTGGTGGTAATTCACATCTGTAATAGACCTTGTGGATGGTAAGGAGTGCAGTAAATGCTTTCTAATGGCACTTTGAGCCTTCATTTCTAATCATCCTTGGAGTACTGTGACCCATCACAGATCATGCACTCTGAAGAAAGTTGTGAACCCATCAGATGGTTATGTTTGCAAGTACAAAAGAGATTTCTAGAAAGAAGACAGGAATAATGTCCCAATGGTAAAAAAAGATAATTGTCTTTATGATTAAAGCATTCCAGCTGTAATGAGATTCTAGTTAGAAGAAAAACTGTCTGATGCTAAGAATAGTAAGTCCTGCAGTAGATTTGTGGGGATTGTGCACCTCTCTGAAAGAGGCTCAAGTAAATGTGTTGTTACATGTGCTTTGCCAGCTTTGGAAAGTTAGATCAGCTACTCTCCTTTGTACTACCAGAAGTACAAAGTCACAAGCAACAGCATACATGGAAGCATTCCAGCCCCACCTGGATGTGTTCCTGTGTGATTTACTGTCTGTGGTCCTGCCTTAGCAGGAGTGTTGGACTAAATAATCTTCAGCAGTCCCTTCCAATTCCTGCCATTCTGTGATTGTGTGATTTTGTGATACGCTGGTAAAGGTGTGCAAACAAAAAGCAGCTTCACCTATAAAATAATTACAGTTTTTGTGAACAGCTGCTCTGATCCCCATCCTTTAACCATGTGCAATCAGAAGGGTGCTATGGAAAAGCACCTAGAAGGTGGCTGGAGCATTCCTGTCACTTCCTATTAAAGACTGAGAATATAAGTGCTACCTTTACTGTTGCTGACCAAAAGTTCCCAGTGCAGGTCTATTTCCTGAGTATGCGCAGGCTGTACAGCAGAACAAGTAGTTGCTTTTCAGAGTTACCAGTTAGACAAACATTGTTTTAGCCGTAAAATATGTTCTGAATGCTCATCTGAAAAGTGTAGTATTTCATGATTGTCCTATGTTTGATCTCATTAGCACTGTTTAGCAGTTAGGGTATTATTTTTTTGTGTGTCCACTGAAATAATGTTCTTAGAGCTGGTTATTCCTGTATAGTTCAGAAGTGAATTTGAAAGAATAAAATTCTTTTTTATTTTGAAATCGACTTGATTCTTTGTAGGAGAGTTAGCATGTAAAACTTGAGTGTGAAACACTATCTGAAAGTTCTCTTAATCTTCTTGTAGGCCATAGAAAAGCATCTCATCAGGAAGTCCAATGGAGGACTGACCTTCATTGGGGAGTGGAAGAATGGGCACCTTGAAAGAAAGATGGGCCACTTGACCTGTTTTGCAGGGGGAATGTTTGCCCTTGGAGCAGATGGTTCCAGAGATGATAAAGCTGGACATTACTTGCAACTTGGAGCTGAAATTGCACATACGTGTCACGAGTCATATGACAGGACAAGTAAGATACGTTTCTAATCTAGTTATTTTGGTAGTTCAAATGCAGAAATTGTTGTTAAGATTTGTTTTGGACCTGTGTGCTATTTCTACCAGTGTAATTTTTTTACGTTCAGGTAGGTACTTCTGATCTACACCACAATAAATAAATACAAACCCAGATGTTAGACAGCTCCTTCCTGCATCTTTGTTCCTATTTTTGGATCAGTCATCTAAAATAAGTTACATGGGTGCAGAGAGGAAGGAGTGTGTGTGAACTCTTGTCCTCCTTCCAGAAACATGGGGCAGGTTTTCATTTTGTATATACTGTTCTTTCAGCTATGTAGAGTGAAAATACTGTAAATACAACTTACACTGGGTTTAGTAGCAATATGTCTTGAGTAAGTACAATTAAACTAGTGAGGAGGAGGATGAATATACAAAGTGTGAGGTAACCGAAGACCTGACTAGTGAGGAAGCAACTTCAGTTTTCACTGTTGGGTTGGAAGTTTCTCAAGTTCATTCTTCTGGACCAGGTTTATTTTACATCTTTAGAATGACCTCGATGCATGAAGTTGAAGTGTGCTGGTTACAGAGTGGCTGTAAAGTCGTAAGAGACAGTTAAAACAGAGGAGTTTCAGAGTAGTAAACAGGAAGATCTTGAAGACTGCAGAAGTGAGAGGTTCACTAGAAAAAAAAGTCTCTTTCTCTAAACTAAAAAATGCCAGTGCAGTGCTAGTGTGTGTCATGTGAAGAACTTTCATTACAGATTAGAGAATATTAACACTGCTTTAGGTGACATGTGTAATTCATCATCCAGGACATGCTGTACAAATTTGAATTTCAAGCAGAACAAATGCAGAGAAGGACCAAGAGAATGCTGAGAGCAACAGAACTTTTATCTTGCAGTGGGAAAATAAGAGAGGTCAGCCTGTTCAGACTGGGATAGTAATGCCAAAGAATAAATTTGTTGTGATCTCAAGGGGTAAACACCGAAAAGAAATAGTTATTTTAAGATCTAAACAAGAAAGCTGTACCAAGAGTAAAGATGTGTATTGCTGTGAATAAATGTAGGTTGGAAATTGGAAATGGCTTTGTGTAGCCATCAGAAAAGTGAGCTTCTGAAATAGCTTGGTGGGGGAAATACTGGTTTTAAGATGAGAATTCCTGTATTTGTTCACAGGGTTACATAATGTCATTGTATAATTGCCTGCTGTTTGAAAGAATTCAGTCACGTAAGTGGTACTTTTACCTGGGTAGCAACAGCATTTAGGAAAAAAGAGAAGGAAAAGAAACCTAGGAGGATGCTTAAGGAAAAAAAGTAGCAAATAGTAGCTGCTGTTGCATTCTGAAAAACAGCATTTTAATGTTTAATTTGATGCTTTAAAATAAGTAGTGCTACTTTTACACTTTGTGCAGTCTTAATTTTATTCCTTCAGATGTTTGCTCTGTACCCTAAATAAGTCAAAAAGATGGGGATAAAAGTTTTGGTTGCATGGTTAATGACACGCATATACCAGAAACAGACCGAAAGCTGTACCCACAGCTGTGTATTTGCAGTGCCCTAGTTTTCTTTTATTCAGTGATGCAGTCTCAGGATTATGGATATTCTTTTGTTTGGGTTGTGGGGTTTTTTTGTTTGTTTTTTTTTTAGCCCAGACTCATTTTTCAGAGAAAGTGAAAGAACCATTCTATCTAAAATATCATAGAACCATAAAGGTTGGAGAAGACCTCTAAGATCAAGTCCAACCATCAACCATCATGCCCACTAAATCATAGCCTGAAGTACCACATCTACAGGTGCTTTAAACACCTCCAGAGATGGTGACTCCATCACATCTGTAGACAGCCTGTTCCAATGCTTGACTGCTCTTTCAGTCAACAAATTTTTCGTGATATCCAGCCTAAACCTCCCCTGGTGCAGCTTGAGGCAATTTCCTCTCATCCTGCCACTTGTTGTTGGGGAGAACTGACCAACAAACACCTGCTTACAACCTCCTTTCAAGGAGTTCTAGAAAGTAATGAGGTCACCCCTGAGCCTTCTCTTCTCCAGGCTGCACACCCCCAGCTCCCTCAGCCTCTCCTCACAGGGCTGTGCCCCAGGCCCCTCACCAGCTTTGTCGCCCTTCTCTGGACACGTTCCAGTCCCTCAACATCTCTCTTGAATTGAGGGGCTCAAAACTGGA
The DNA here is from genome assembly GCA_013399055.1 of Ramphastos sulfuratus. Taxonomy (NCBI): domain Eukaryota; kingdom Metazoa; phylum Chordata; class Aves; order Piciformes; family Ramphastidae; genus Ramphastos; species Ramphastos sulfuratus. The sequence continues at coordinate 78,187 of WBNM01001990.1, read as the reverse complement.
CACAGGACTCAAGGTGTGGCCTGACCAGTGCCGAGGACAGGGGCAGAATAACCTCCCTTGTGCTGCTGGCCACACTGTTCCTGATGCAGGCCAGGATGCCACTGGCTCTCCTGCCCACCTGGGCACACTGCTGGCTCATGTTCAGCTGCTATCTACCAGCACCCCCAGATCTCCCCTCAGCCACTTCTCACAAGACTTGTTCCTGTACACCTTATTCTAAATCACATTCTCTGATTTAATGATTCTAACTACCAAGGCTGGTGCTAAACCATGTCCCTCAGCACCACATCTCTGTTTCTGAAACAACTCCAGGGAGGTGCATTCAACCATCTCTGTGGAGAACCTGTTTCAGTGCTTGAAAATCTTTCCAGAAGTTTCTTCTAATAGGCAACCTAAAAATCAGTTATGCTGGCCTAACATACTTCCCTAAGCCAAGAGATTTTGGATAAAGATGCAGACTATTTGAGATGGTGGTACCTGTTGTTTTCTTCCAAGATCTTCTCCTGCTGCGCTGTGTTCCATCAAAGGACATCAAAGACTCTCCTTTTTTTTTTTTTTAATTGTTTTGTTTCTAAAGAACTGATCATAGACTGGTAGAGGACCTCTGGGGATTATGTCAATCATTTATTTTTTTATCCTACAGCTGAATGTGCTCATGTTTTTATATTCTTGGTGTTTCAATAGTTTTCAAGAGAATTACTGTGCTCCTGTCAAGATAGGCAGTTTTCTCATGGGAAATTACTAAATTATTCAACAAGACAAAAGATTTATGAGACCGCTTAAGGACAAGCTAGTTCCTGTTTTTCTCACCTACATGAGATCTAGCAGTCTCCTATCCACTCTTCCTGCAAAGTTTGGTAAAGAAAATAATATTGTTTTTCCTCCCCGTTTTTCTCTCTAGCATTAAAGCTGGGTCCAGAAGCATTCAAATTTGATGGTGGTGTAGAGGCAGTGGCAGTGCGACAGAATGAGAAGTATTACATCCTGAGACCAGAGGTGATCGAGACCTACTGGTATATGTGGAGATTCACCCACGATCCCAAGTACAGGCAGTGGGGCTGGGAAGCAACACAGGTAACTGAATCGTTATGTCGGTCATTTAATTCCACAGACTTTCATTTTGTGGCCACCTTCATCTCGTGTTGTACTGAAAAGCTCCAAACAGTAGTCCATTTGCATGATTTCCTGTAAACCAGAGTGCATGCCACAGAATTACAGTGTGATAGCAGCTGGAAGGAGCCTCTGAAAATCATCTAGTCCAACCTCCATGCTGGAGCAGGGTCACCATGCAGCATTTTGTTCAGGCTGGTTTGGAATGCTCTTACAAATGATGCAAAATGAATAATTGATATTGTTAATTTCGATATCCAGGTGAAGATTGTTAATAACTATGAAAATTGTTCATTAACATTAAATCTCAACAGAAAACTTATTTACAAGGTTCAAAACGCAGAGTTTGGAAATATATACACACAGGGAACAGGCAAAACTGGAACACTTTAAGAGGTAACCAGCAGACCCAAACATTTTACTGGAAGAGAAGGTTCTTGCGGTCGCTACACCACTTGCTATCCATTATCCTGCTTAGCCACTAGATGGACACAGGAAGTTCCTCTCTGCTTATGGCAGAAGGTAATTAGTGATTACAAGAGGCTTTAGGTATTTGCTCACAAAATATTATCAGACAGTACCCAAAGCACGTGGAGGGGTTGCTGTCAGTGGTCTCAAAACCGTTCCCAGGCTCTTTTCTCAGGCAGCTGGGAGTCTGGCACAGTCTCTGACCTGGTTCTGCTTGACTCTCAATTCAGCAGAAGCATTGCAGAGGGGCAGGCAGGATGCAATGCCATGTGCAGGCTTGGCACAATGTCACACTGGCTGTGCAGGCCGATTGCCTGCAGGCATTTAGAGCCTGTTCCTGGTAGTGGAGTTCCACACAGCTCAGGATGCAATGAGGCAGCAGCAGGACCATGATTACAATGGCAGAGCATGTTGTGCTACCTGCTCATCCCTTTTTATGAATACAGCCGGAGACTAATGGCCCTTTGGACATAGATTAGCCAATCAGTGTGACACTTTGCCAAGCTTGACCATATTAGGATGCTCTGCTGGGAAGAGGGCTTCTGAGGTTTTGACTTTGCTTCTCTGTGAGGGATGCGTCCCTTCTGCGCATTGCAGGCAGCTGAAGAGGCTGACCAACAAAGAGGCTGTGGCACAGGAATCTCTGGTGCCCAGGTTGCTTGCCATTAATCTGTGGCTTCTAGCGGTTTGGAGCAGCTCTCCTCCCCTCAGCCCTTTGTAGCTTGCTTCTATGAAGAGGCTCTTTTAGCTGCAACCTCGGTAGCAGCTCTTGTTGCTTCTCCAGGTAAAACAAGGCAAGTTGCTCACCATCATGGCCAGTGTAAATACAAACCCAAAGACAATGAGTGGCCAATGGTAACAGAGATAGATATCTGATACTTCAACCTATAGAATCAGATTTGTTCAAACATGGCCAGACACACACACAGTTCATAGGTGGGTTACTGGGGTCAGGCTGCACATACCTCACATGCAACACATACTTGGACCCTAGGTCATTGACCCCTGGGCAAGCCAGGGCATGTTTTTGGGCTTGTGCCCCTCTAGGACAACAGTGTCAGAAGCCTTGGTGAAGTTGAGGGTAGACAACATTCACTGCTCTCTTCTCATCTTCTCAGCTGGTCACACCATCATAGAAGGCTCTCGAATTGGTCAAGCATGATATGGGAGTGCCTTACACAGTTATTCCTGACTTGCAGCTGCTGAGTTTGCAGCTTGGAAATACAATCCACTGGTCTTGACTCCTACTGTTATCAGTAGTCCACAGTCCTTGAGAGAGGTAATTTGTCTGGGGAAATGGAAGTGTTAAGCATGTGTTTGCACTCTACATTAAAAAGCAGAGCTGTTCTTACAGTTTCTTTTTGGCCAGCTATTAAAAGATAAGTCATTGGACAACTGTTTTTAAGCGGTTTGTAAACTAGATAGCATAGTCATGTGTATAGATGGGTATCACAGCTTTTCCTTTCTTGCGGTATCAAGAAGTAGTAGCACTAAGGTAGGACTTAAAAATTTGTTGGTTAGGTATTTTAGCTATTTGGCTTGGATTTTTTTCCTTGCCTAGCTGCTTTCCTGGATTTAAATCTAACTGTTGAGTGTTTTAACCAAATTCCCAAGTGCAAAAATGCATTTGAATCTTTCTCATTGAAAATGGCTCGAACAGGTATATAGCAGTCCACATTGTAACTGCCTTCATTTGTTCTTTGTACATAGATGGATAATTCTGGTACCTGTCAGTCACAGATTATGGGCTGCATTTGGGCTGTATATTAGGCATCATTTTCACGTGACAGTATCATATTTAAATAAAAGTACTTCGTAATCCCAGAAAGACTTTTTGCCTTTTAAATGCTTCCTAGGGCTGATCTTGTGGAGCCTGTGATGATCTCTTTCTCACTGCTACCACCTGCTGGATCTTGCAAAACTTAATTTGCTGGCCGATCGGTTTCCTGGTCATCTTCAAGATCTGTGTATTTCTATAGCTCCTCCTTTTAAAACACAGCTTCAAGCCAGTTTCAGAAATGAGAATAAACATTAAAGAGACCAAGACTCTAATGAAATAATTTGACTAGAGCCAAAGGAAATGAGAGAAGAGCACAGAAAGATTACACAAGCCTGGAGGAGGTTTGTTGCAGAGGCAAGAGATGCAGAAAAAGTACTTGGAGATCTGAGGGGAGATTTTCTCATTCTCTACAACTCCCTGAAAGGAAGTTGGGTGTTGGCCTCTTTTCCCTAGTAACAAGTGGTAGGACAAGATAAAATAGCCTCAAGTTGCACCAGAGGAGGTTTAAGTTTAGATTGTCTATTAGAAGAGATTTCTTCACTGAAAGGGTTCTCAAGCTCTGGAACAGGCTTCCCAGGGAGGTGGTTGAATTCCTATCTCTGGAGGTGTTTCAGAAACACAAAGACATGATGCTGAAGGTCACAGTTTAGCACCAGACTTGGTAGAGTTAGATAATGATAAGACTTGATGAAATTAAAGGTCTTTTCCCAGTGAAATGATTCTGTGGTTCTATAATAAATGGGTTTGCACTCACCTCCCTTCCACAATTATAGATTTTCTTGACCCAACCATCATACTAACACAGCAGCATGGGAGGCAGTTTGTTCCCCAGGGTTTTCTGTTCCCTGCATATTGATAAGTTCTGGTGCTTACTCCTCACACCTGCTCACTACTTCCCTTCTTCTGCACCACATATACCTCTGGTTGTATTTGTTCATTTATAAATAGAGAAGAAACTGGTGTGACACACAGCACACTTGGCTTGCTGCTGTTGTACAACAGTATCTGTATTCACTTTTCCTGTTGCCTTTCAGCCACTGAAGCATACTTTGAACTCTGCTTAACAGATTTCTTGTGGTGAATGATATTTTCTTCACCCAATAGTTCATGTAAACGTTTGGGGAAAGTGAGTTTTCTGAGTTCTAAATGGTCTTATTTTTCTACGTTGACCTGGTAGAACCTGGTGTTTCATGACTTGAGTTCTTGGTGTTCCTTTTTCGCCTCTGAATAGATTTAATACCTCCCTACCCAAGTGGAGTTAGGTCAGTTTGCTAACAAATCAGAGGTCTACTTCTGTTTTTTTAAGAGCTTCTGAGAGAAAATCCAGGTGACTCTGCAATGGAGCCTGGATCATCTCTCAAAAGAGATTTTTGAGAGTCAAACCATAAAAGTGGTTGGAGTTGATGGTCTTAGAGGTCTTTTCCAGCCAATATGATTCTGTGATTTTAGTGCAGGTGTTATCCATTGACCAAGGGCTATTTTGTCACTTCTCTCCAAATCCAGTCTATGGGGAAAAAAAACCTAGGAAGCTGAATCTTAAATTCCTGCAGTGATCAGAAACCTCGGGACCTGGTCTCTATCTCTTTCCTAATTTAAGGAAAAAAAAAAAAAAAGTGAATTCTCCCAAATACTGACCTTAGCACTGGAGACAACATCCATCTGTAATTGTACTGGGCCAGCCAAACTGCACGATGATGTGCTGAGGGGCTGGCTGAAGTGTTACAGAAATATGCATGCAAGATACTCAGGATAAATACTCACTAAATAATAAATAATCACTAAAATCCTTTTAAAGCAAATTGTTTGCAAGCAGTAAGAGGCACCACTTCACAATAGGCTTATAAAGTCCATTAGTGTTCTAAGCTGTGTGAATGAAGGGCTCAAATATTTGTTGTGGGCTTGCCTATCTGACTAAGTAGGATTGTACCACAGAAGCTTCAGAATTCATTCAGGATTTCTACTTCAGGGAAAGTAATATACAAGAAGGCTGAGGAGGGACTATTTACAAGGTCTTGTTGTGACAGGACGAGGGGCAATGGGTTTAAGCTGGCAGAGGGGAGATTTAGACTGGATATCAGGAGGAAGTTCTTTACAGTGAGGGTGGTGAGACACTGGAACAGGTTGCCCAGGGAGGTTGTGGCTGCTCCCTCCCTGGAGGTGTTCAAGGCCAGGTTGGACAAGGCCTTGAGTGACCTGTACTAGTGGGAGGTGTCCCTGCCTATGGCAGGGGGTTGGAACTAGATGATCCTTGAGGTCCTTTCCAACCTTACTATTCTATGATTCTATAAGACTTCAAGTTTGGGTGAACTTCACACAAATTGAGGACTGACAGTAAGATGGAGTAAATCATAGGATCATAGAATCAACCAGGTTGGAAGAGACCTCCAAGCTCATCCAGTCCAACTTATCACCCAGCCCTAGCCAGTCAACTAGACCATGGCACTAAGTGCCCCATCCAAGCTTTTCTTCAATACCTCCAGGGACAGCGACTCCACCACCTCCCCGGGCAGCCCATTCCAATGCCAATCACTCTCTCTGTAAAGAACTTCCTTCTAACATCCAGCCTAGACCTCCCCTGGCACAACTTGAGACTGTGTCCCCTCGTTCTGTTGCTGGTTGTCTGGGAGAAGAGACCAACCCCACCTGACTACGACCTCCTTTCAGGTAGTTGTAGACTGCGATGAGGTCTGCCCTGAACCTCTTCTGGGCCTGTGCTCCAGGCCCCTCACCAGCCTTGGTGCCCTTCTCTGGACACGTTCCAGTCCCTCAACATCTTTCTTGAATTGAGGGCCCCAGAACTGGACACAGTACTCAAGGTCTGGCCTGACCAGTGCTGAGTACAGGGACAGAATAACCTCCCTTGTCCTGCTGGCCACACTGTTCCTGATCCAAGTACATGGGCAGAAGAACCTCCCTTGTGCTGCTGGCCACACTGTTCCTGATGCAGGCCAGGATGCCATTGGCTCTCCTGCCCACCTGGGCACACTGCTGGCTCATGCTCAGCTACTCTCTACCAGCAACCCCAGTTCCCTTTCTGCCTGGCTGCTCTCCAGCCACTCTGTCCCCAGCCTGTAGCACTGCTTGGGGTTGTTGTGGCCCAAGTGTAAAACCCTGCACTTAGCCTTGTTAAATCTCATCCCACTGGCCTCTGCCCACCCATCCAGCCTCTCCAGCTCCCTCTGCAGGGCCCTCCTACCCTCCAACAGATCCACACCTGCTCCTAACTTGGTGTCATCTGCAAACTTACTGATGCTGGACTCAATCCCCTGGTCCAGATCACCAATAAAGATACTGAACAGGGTTGGGCTCAGCACTGATCCCTGGGGGACACCACTAGTGACAGCTGCCAGCTGGATGTGGCACCATTCACCACCACTCTCTGGGCCCAGCCCTCCAACCAAAAGGCTGAGGTTAGAGGTTTTGACCTGCTGGAAAGTAGCTCTGCAGAGAAGGACCTCAAGGCTTAAGAGTTTTCTATAAAATCATGTTGACCGCTGGTAGTTCCCTTCTTATTCTTCTGTATTTTTTACATGCATTTTTGGAATTGTTTGGGACTAATATCAGGTGCCATTCTAAAATTATTCAGCCTGCCAATGCCTCAGTATAATAGCATTACCATGATGCTCTTCAAGTCATCTCAGACTTCTACGGGACAGTAAATTTAACATCATTTTATCAAGGAGATTGGTCTTCTGCTGTTGAGTGAAAAAGGATCCTGGTAGCAAGTCAGATGCCTTTTAAACTAAGTACTCTGATATCTGTGTGAAGGCACAACAGTGCAAATTTCAAGTGCTTTTCAAGCAACTTGTCTGCAGTGCCCTGGCGTGCTGTACTCCTCTGAACTAAGAAGAGTTTATTTATCCATATTTAATGGATATCCATTTATCCATGATTTAATGGCCAGGGTGGTGTTAGGTCAGTGGTTGGACTCAATGATCTTAAAGGTCTTTTCCCAGCAAAACAACTCTATGATTCTGTTTGGATGAATAGCTGTATAGCAGTCTTTCAGATAAATTTTTCCTCAATGGCTCATTACTACCATCGGGGGCAAGATCTCTGAGCAGCTAAGATAAATCCTCTCTGCTTCTCCTGAACTTCAGTCTAGACAGAGTCTGCCTCCCTGAGGAGGAATTTCTGAAGATACAAAACTATTTGGTAATTATAAGGGGGTGGAAAATCAGTGTAAATTGCACATTTATTTTCTTCCGTCCTCTGAGTCTGCCAGCCTGACCAGTATTGCACTTAGTTTCTCAAGCATCAGTCTTCTAGAGCAGAGAGACAGCAGGGTCTCAGTACTATCTGCAGTCTCCAGAATAAACATGCTGGAGGAGGCAGTGTCTTAACAGTGGTCCTATCTCTTCCTCCTTTCCATTTTGGCATAGCCACTAGCAAGTTTGTCCTGTCTGAGCTGCAGCACACAGTATCAGTGTTTCAGAATTGTTGACCAGAGCAGTACCTGCAAGGTCAGACTCTGCATGCTAGAAATTCTGACAGAATTGTAAGTACTGGAGTGTCCCCTCCCTCTAACTTGCCACACTTCAGAGCAGAGACAAGTATATGTTCTGCAGTATTACAGAATAAGGCAATAGTGACCTAGAAAGAAAAAAAAAAGAAAGTATTGGCTCTTGTTTACATATATATAACATTTGCCTAGTGGCTGTAGGCTTGAGGGAAGGAATATGCAGATGGTTCCATAGACAGCATATCACAGAATTCCAGTGTGGTAAAGTTTGGAAGGAAGCTCTGAAAGTCATGTAGTCCAACCCCCCTGATAGAGCAGGTCCACCTAGTGTAAATCACACAGGGTTCGGAATACCTCCAGAGATGGAGACCCCACAGCCTCTCTGGGCAGCCTGCTCCAGTGCTCCACTGCCCTCAAAGGGAAGTTCTTGACATTGACATGGAACCTCCTGTGTTCCCATTTGTGTTCATTGCCCCTCGTCCTGTCACAGGACAACCCTTAGAAGAGTCTATCTCCATCCTCCTGACACTGCCCTTTAGATATTGGTAAGAATTATTTCTTCAGAGGTTAGCCAAGGAATTAATTTTTTTTTTTTTTCTCACGGGGTTGCTATGTGATAGCATTACTGTGGTGTGCAAGAGCATGCAGATAAAGATATCATTCTAGATGTCTCATATACACTTTTCTCTCCAGACTGCAGAGAAAACCTGGTCAACCCAAATCACCACACCTGAATAATCTCAAGCCCTAGTCTGCAACAGTAACAAGATCTGAAAAGTGTCCTGTAGACACTTTCTCCTTTTAACCTCAAGTTCCAAGAAGAAAAAGGAAACATTTCCATCCAAACACCAAGAAAACTCTACTTAAGGAAATAGAGCAAGAATTAGATTTTGCCAGGCTGTACCTTCCTTGGTGTAGTGCCACAGCCATTCCAGTAACTTCTTTTACCAAACTCTCCTCTTGAGGTTTTAAAAATCTTGCTTTTCTGAAATTTGAAAGTGGTCGGTGTCCTGGTAGGCATAAATCCTGCCAGGCTGGTTTAAACTCGTGCTCAATCCTCCTTTTGTTCAGGGTCCGGAAGTTGAGTAGATTGGGTTAAGCTGAGCAAGGTGCAGCCCCTCAATGTGCATGTGTGCTTGCACGAGGCACGAAGCTTTGAAGGCATTGGGCAGTACAGGAATGCTAAATGCCTATTGGCCAGTTTCTCTTTCAAATTGGTCTATTTAAGGGGGATGATTTAGAAGCCATCTCTCTCCCTTGCCACACAGCAGCCTTTCCTGCACAAGATCACTGAAGCAGCGCTCGTTAGTGGCTCGTTACCTGGGAATCGCCGTGGCCACGTGTTTGCAGCGTACACTGGCTCTGCAGCTCTCTCTCCTCCCCCCCTCTGCCGAAAATACTTTGTATTTTTACCGCGGGATCATTTTTGCCGTGAGTTTGGACGCGTTTTATACGGGAAACTTGCTCCGGGATCGTTTACCGTGAGTACCACGTGCTGGGGTTGATGCGGAGCCTCTGCAGCACTGTTAAGGCTTTCCTGTTTCGCGTTACTCTTTTCCCAAGTTCTGACCGTTTTTACTGTTTAATTCTGTGTTAATAAATATCCTCTGTGCCAATATTTCGTGTCGACCGAAAATCCAAAGAATCTGAGGGATTTTCCCCCGAATTTTCAAATATTAATATAAAAAATTAATATTCAGAGATATTAATAAAAATATCTCATAACAGTCGGGTGTTGGAACAGGGGAGTGATGGAGTCACCATCCCTGGAGGTGTTCAAAAAGTATGCAGACATGGCGCTTTGGGATGTAGTTTAGCAGGCATAGTGGTGTTGGTTTGAGGGTTGGACTTGATGATCTTAGAGGCCTTTATCAACCTTAATGAGTTTGTTTTTAAATAACCTGTGAATTGGTTTCTCCAGGACCAGTTTTAATGGCTGACATCCTGATTGCTTTAAGGTTGTGCATGTGAGTGGAGTACTGAAAGTGCAGGCGTCAGGTGCTCTGAGCTACTAATGCATCCATTCCAGTCTTCCACTGTGCTTTTTGCAGTATTGTGCCCAAGCTGACTAACTGGTTGCTTTTTGAAGCCCTGATCCTTTGGCCCTTTTCTACATTGAATGTTTATGGATTTAAACTTTATGCTTTAAGGATGAAGAGCTCTTCTGCAATCCAGCACACAAAGCTAACTTGAGGGGAATATATAAAGGAGAAACAGAAGAGCATGTGTAGGAGTTGGAATGTGAAGAGTATGCAGCAGCTAGAAGAGTTTATAAGATGAAATCAACAGTCCCAAAAGATGAATGCAGTATTTAATTCCTACTTCCAGCAAGTCCCTGTTGCTAGCTGCTAGTCACAGAGTTCCTGTAACTCCTCAGACTCTTCCAGCTGCAAAATCCAGGGATGCTTGTCAACTTCCTGTGCACCTCCATGGCTTTGATTCACTGACAGACATTCTACTCAGTGTTACCTATGAGGAGCCATACCAGCTCAGAGCAAAAATCTACCGAGTCCAACATCTTGTCATCAATATCCGTCAACAGGAAATACCCAAGAAAGAAAGTATTGTTTCTTCCCCAGAAGTTTGCCACGTGAGATGTTGTCTGGAGCCCTGCAGGGATTTAGCTTTCTTATGTGTCCAGTCACTTTTTTTGTTTTGTTTTTTTTTTTTTGCCTATGTATTCTGATAATGTCCACAGCATCCTCTGACAAGGAGATCCACAGCACAGAAGGAGCTACCTTCTTCATTGATCAAACGTGATCCTTTAATGTTTCCAGACTTTGCTCTGCAATTAAATTCTCTTTTTCTTTTTCCTTCCTCTTTGCAGGCAATTGACAAGTATTGCCGAGTCAGTGGTGGCTTTTCTGGTGTCAAGGATGTCTATTCCTCATCTCCTACATATGACGACGTACAGCAGAGCTTTTTCCTTGCTGAGACTTTGAAGTAAGTTCTCTTCATCCTTGCGTCTTCCTCTAAAAGAAGAATGCAGTGGCTCAACATGTAACCTCTTGTCTTATCAAGGTGTTTTGTAGTTTTGGCTTTTTTTTTTTCCCCAGCTTTAGGGTCCCAAATCAGCCTGTTTTACCAGCAGAAAACACAAGTGGAATTTCCCATACAAGAAGCTTATGCCGAGAGAGTTTTAGTTTTTAAGACTTCTTCTTAAGACTTTATTCTGAGGGAGTAAATGTGTGGAACACTACTTTGAGAGACATGTTGAGGTACTGGAACATGTCCAGAGAAGGGCAACGAAGCTGTTAAGGGGCCTGGAGCACAGCCCTGTGAGAAGGTGAGGGAGCTGGGCATGTGCAGCCTGGAGAAGAGGAGGCTCAGGGCAGACCTCATTGCTTTCTACAACTACCTGAAAGGAGGTTGTAGCCAGGTGGGGTTGGTCTCTTCTCCCAGGCAACCAGCAACAGAACAAGGGGTCACAAGTCTCAAGTTGTGCCAGGGGAGGTCTAGGCTGGATGTTAGGAGGAAGTTCTTGACAGAGAGAATGATTGGCATTGGAATGGGCTGCCCAGAGAGGTGGTGGAGTCACTGTCCCTGGAGGTGTTGAAGAAGAACCTGGATGGGGCACTTAGTGCCATGGTCTAGTTGATTGGGTAGGGCTGGGTGATAGGTTGGACTGGATGAGCTTGGAGGTCTCTTCCAACCTGCTTGATTCTATGATCGTATGATTCTTTATGCCCTTGGGTGATACTTCTGTATTTATCCCACAACATGTTTTCCTAGAATGCTTTATGGTGTAGGCAAGAATATCAGGCATATTTTATTATCTCTTACAGCCTTAAGCGTTTTCAGTCCAGTGAACTCACTAGTGTTACACTCTTAGCACAGGCTGTGCTAATGCCTTCTGTTACATATTTGAGTCAAGGTTGAATGTGCAAAGTTGCTGATCGTCTACTGTGTTTCTTTTTAACCGATAACAAGAAATGCTGTGCTAAAATATGGCAAAACTTTAACTTCAGAGGTGATATGTACAGTAAGAAAAACTACTCAAATGTGGGGGAGTTGGTCTCTTTACCCAAGTAACTAGCAGTAGGACAAGAGGAAATCACAGAATCACAGAATGTCAGGGGCTGGAAGGGACCTTGAAAGCTCATCCAGTCCAACCTCCCCTGCCAGAGCAGAATCACCTAGACCAGATCACACAGGAATGAATCCAGGCAGGTTTTGAATATCTCCAGAGAGGGAGACTCCACAACCTCCCTGGGCAGCCTGTTCAAGGTTTCTGTCACCCACACAGTTAAAAAATTCCTCCTGATGTTTCCATGAAACTTCCTGTGCCTCAGCTTTCACCCATTGCCCCTCATCCCATCATTGGGCATCACCCAGCAGAGCCTGGCTCCAGCCTCCTGGCACTCACCTTTACATATTTACAAACATTGATGAGGTCACCTCTCAGTCTCCTCTTCTCCAGGCAGCACAGCCCCAGCTCCCTCAGGCTCTCCTCTCCATTCCCTGGTTGGACTCCATCTTAAAGGTCTTTTCCTACCAAAACAATTCCATGATTCTGTGAAATTAATTCCACTCCTAGACATACATTGCTACTGCTTGGATACTTTGGCTCCCGAAAGATACTTGGCAAATTTTAAGAGTTTGGGCAATATGAGTGGCAAGAATTCGATGTTGAGGTACTTGAACATATCCAGAGAAGGGCACCAAGGCTGGTGAGGGGCCTGGAGCACAGCCCTGTGAGGAGAGGCTGAGGGAGCTGGGGGTGTGCAGCCTGGAGAAGAGGAGGCTCAGAGGAGACCTCATTGCTTTCTACAACTACCTGAAAGGAGGTTGTAGCCAGGTGGGGTTGGTCTCTTCTCCCAGGCACCCAGAGACAGAACAAAAGGACACAAACTCAAGCTGTGCCAGGGCAGGTTTAGGCTGGATGTTAGGAAGAAGTTCTTCACAACGAGAGTGATTGGCATTGGAATGGGCTGCCCTTGGACAGTGGAGTCACTGTCCCTGGAGGTGAAGCACTTAGTGCCATGGTTTAGTTAATTAGAAGGTGTTAGGTAAATAGGTTGGACTGGATGATCTCGGAGGTCTTTTCCAACTTTGTTAATTCTGTGGTTCTGTGAAGAAGGTAGCTGTTGAGTGGGAAAGGAGCAAGGCATAGAAATACATGGCTTAGATTATTCAAAGGATGAATCAAAAGAGAAACGTGAAATTGAGCAAGAGAGAACATTGCTGCTGTGGTGAAAAAGTATCTAGAGAGGAGGTGCAGAGGAAGAAAACAAAGTAGGAGTAAGGAGGAAAAGAAAGGCACAGCACTTCAAAGACAAATGACAAATGTAGAGAAGGAGATCAGATGTGTGAGACAAAACTGAATCTTCTCAGCAAGATTTTTTTATCTGTAAATTATTCACNTGGGCATCACCCAGCAGAGCCTGGCTCCAGCCTCCTGGCACTCACCTTTACATATTTACAAACATTGATGAGGTCACCTCTCAGTCTCCTCTTCTCCAGGCAGCACAGCCCCAGCTCCCTCAGGCTCTCCTCTCCATTCCCTGGTTGGACTCCATCTTAAAGGTCTTTTCCTACCAAAACAATTCCATGATTCTGTGAAATTAATTCCACTCCTAGACATACATTGCTACTGCTTGGATACTTTGGCTCCCGAAAGATACTTGGCAAATTTTAAGAGTTTGGGCAATATGAGTGGCAAGAATTCGATGTTGAGGTACTTGAACATATCCAGAGAAGGGCACCAAGGCTGGTGAGGGGCCTGGAGCACAGCCCTGTGAGGAGAGGCTGAGGGAGCTGGGGGTGTGCAGCCTGGAGAAGAGGAGGCTCAGAGGAGACCTCATTGCTTTCTACAACTACCTGAAAGGAGGTTGTAGCCAGGTGGGGTTGGTCTCTTCTCCCAGGCACCCAGAGACAGAACAAAAGGACACAAACTCAAGCTGTGCCAGGGCAGGTTTAGGCTGGATGTTAGGAAGAAGTTCTTCACAACGAGAGTGATTGGCATTGGAATGGGCTGCCCTTGGACAGTGGAGTCACTGTCCCTGGAGGTGAAGCACTTAGTGCCATGGTTTAGTTAATTAGAAGGTGTTAGGTAAATAGGTTGGACTGGATGATCTCGGAGGTCTTTTCCAACTTTGTTAATTCTGTGGTTCTGTGAAGAAGGTAGCTGTTGAGTGGGAAAGGAGCAAGGCATAGAAATACATGGCTTAGATTATTCAAAGGATGAATCAAAAGAGAAACGTGAAATTGAGCAAGAGAGAACATTGCTGCTGTGGTGAAAAAGTATCTAGAGAGGAGGTGCAGAGGAAGAAAACAAAGTAGGAGTAAGGAGGAAAAGAAAGGCACAGCACTTCAAAGACAAATGACAAATGTAGAGAAGGAGATCAGATGTGTGAGACAAAACTGAATCTTCTCAGCAAGATTTTTTTATCTGTAAATTATTCACAGGATCACAGGATGTTGGGGGTTGGAAGGGACCTCTGGACATCAAGTCCAACCCTCCCCTGCGAGAACAGGATCATATGCTCTAGCACAGGTCACACAGGAACACATCCAGATGGGTCTCCAGAGTCTCCAGAGAAGACTCCACAACCTCTCTAGGGAGCCTGTTCCAGTGTTTTTTGACCCTTACAGTAAAGAGGCTCTTCCTCATGTTGAGCTGGACCTTCCTGTGCTGTAGTTTACATCCTCTGCCCCTTGTCCTATCACAGGGCACAAGTGAGAAGAGGCTGTCCCTTCCTTCTTGACCCCCAGCCCTCATATATTTATAAACATTTATTAAATCCCCTCTCAGTCTTCTCCAGACTAAAATTTTTCCTAATACCCAATTTGAACTTCTCCTTGTGCAACTTGAGGCCATTTCCTTTTATCCCATCACTAATTTCTTGGGAGAAGACACTAGCATCTACCTGGCTATAACCTCCTTCCATGGAGTTGCAGAGAGCAAGAAGGTCTGCTCTCAGCCTTCTCTTCCTCAGACTAAACAACGTCAGTTCCCTCAGCTGCTTTGCACAAGACCTGCTCTCCAGACTCTTTACCAGCTTTGTTTTCCTTCTCTGCACCCTTCCAGCACCTATACGCCTTTCTTGCAGTGAGGACCCCAAAACAGAACCCAATGAGGCGAGGTCTTATTTGGAGTATTGTGTCCAGTTCTGGGCTCCCCAGTTTGAGAATGTTGGGGAACTGCTTGAGGTGGTACCACAAAGTGCTACAAAAATGATTCGGGGACTGGAGCATCTCTTACAAGGAGAGGCTAAGAGACCTGGGGCTCTTTAGCCTGGAAAAGAGTAGATTAAGAGAGGATCTTATCATTGCTCGTTAATATTGAAAGGGTCCAGCACCAAGAGGATGGGACTGGGCTCACTTCAGTGGTCCTGTCTAGTGACAGGATAAGAGGTAAGGAGCAGAAACTACAACATAGGAAGATCCATCTAAACACAAGGAGGAACTTCTTTGATGGTGGCAGAGCACTGGGCCAGGCTGCCCAGAGAGGTGGTGGAGTCTCTGTCTCTGGAGTCATTCAGAACCTTCCTGTCTATGTTCCTGTGCAACCTGCTCTAGGTGAACCTACTTTAGGAGGAGAGTCAGACTAGATCACATCTGGAGGTCCCTTCCAACCCCTTCCACTCTGTATGGCCTCACCAGTGCTGAGTACAGGGGAACAATCCCTTCCCTGGTTCTGCTGGACAGACTATTCCTGATACAAGCCAGGATGCTTTTTGGCCACCTGGGCACACGAAGACTCATCTTCATCAGCCGCTGACCAGAACTCCAAGGTCTTTCTCTGCTGGGCAGCTTTCCAGCCACTCTGCCACAAGCCTGGAGCCTTCCTATCCTCCAGCTTAAGTGTTGTCTGCAAGCTTACTGAGAGAGCACTTAGTCCCCTCATTTTGAACATTCATCCCACCAGAAGCTGAAACAAGTCAGGTATCTGGAATGACTTAATGATTTGTCTTGGGCTTTTTCAAAATTTGGATTAAAGTGGATTAGTCATTTTCTAAACAGGTTTACTTCATTAAGAAGAATTCTTTGCCAAGTCCTTTCCCCAAATCATGGTGCTTAGTGTTTTGATGTTAGTTTTACATTGCAAGTCTTTGAAAGGAGGCTCAGAAACACAAGTTACTTGGAAGGATTAAAAGATTCTCTTTATAACAACTTCTTATGGGAGGGCTTGATCATTATAGAAATGGCTCTTCAGGTCATTATAATAGGGAAGGTAGTGTGGTTGCTGTCCAAATTTGAAAGCAAGAAAGTTTCAGTTGCTGATTTGGTGAGGTTTGAAGCTTCTGTGTTGCCAATGCCTCTGCTATTCTGCTTTAATAACCACCATTTTTCCTTTCTGTCTTGCTAACTAGGTATTTGTATCTGCTTTTCTCCAATGATGACCTTCTACCATTAGACAACTGGGTTTTTAACACAGAAGCTCATCCTCTGCCTGTTTTACATCTAGCCAACACCACACTGTCAGGAAATCCTGCCTATCGATAAAAACATCTCTGTGAAGAGGAAGAGAGACTTGTTTTCAGCTCTGTTTTGTTTACATGGACCACTTTGAGACTTTAAGCAGGAGAGGAGACAAACACTTGATAAAACTAGACCTCTGAGTCAAGCAAGTACCAGTGTGAGAAACAAAGCTCTTCAGCATATAGATAAGTTAAAATTTCTGTTTTATACATGACCAAAACACATTAAGTGTGGTATTTGCAGGACAGAGACTTAATGCGCTTCGAACCCTAGCAAGACATGAAATCTGCTGTTTAACAGGAGTGCAGCAGCATAAGAAAGAAGCTTTCCCACCCAGGGAGAAGAAGTTGCTGCTCTTCACTGTTGCAAGAAATAGCCCACCAGTCACATCCAGCTGGGTTCCAAATACCTAGAATTTCTTTTTCTTTTCTTTCTTTTTTTGTTTTTGGTTTGGTTGGTTGTTTTTTTTTATTTGATGACGGCATGAACAAAGCAACAACAAAAAAAAGCAACATCTCTGCACCAGCAGCATCAGGATTTGAATATTTCTTTCTGTACCTGTCTGAATTTTTATAAGGAGCATCTGTTTGTTCAGACTGGCAGCCATTCTCAGGGCCTCTAAGCTATTAAAACTAAACTCTTGAACTATAAAAACTATTTCCTCTTCATTTTCCCTTTTCAAAATAACACTGAGAGATCTATGTTGTATGCTTCCATCCCAGCAAACAAATTAGTAAGCATTTGGTTTGTCAGCAGCATGGACTTAGTTTATTTGGCTAGCTACAGTCACAGAGTCTGGAGCATATTGCAAGGGTAGGAAGGAGCTTGAGTTCTTCTTTCCTTGTAAATCCTGTCACATGGTTAAAAAATGATTAGTTCTCATTCTTTTAGCCAAATAAACAGAGATGAGAACTACAGCTCTCTCAGGATTTATGTAGGATGATGTGGTATTGTGGCACTGAAAAATGCACCCCTCAAGCTTACATGGTGGGAGCTTGCTGCTTTATATTTTTCCCACACAATCTGGAGTTTTCCCAGAAGTTTTATTCTTGGGAGACTATTCACTGACCCTTCTTTGAAGGTAGATATATATGATCGATGCCTAAAACTGCCTTTTGATTTAGTTTGCAAAATTCATTTTCCTAGGCACCCCAGCACAAAGCCAAACATGATCTTCTTTGGAAACAACATCTCTTACAAATGAGTGGAAAAGGAAACTGCAGAATCTCTTTTTCAATTAGTTTATGAGAAATAAGGTGCAGCTACGTGCATGTTGTGGGGGCTTTTTTTCCCCTTATTCCAGAATAAGGACCAATTATTTTTATTTTTTAATTCTTCTTTATAGCTCTCAAGTTCTTTTGCCATGGTGACTGACAGTTTTGCTGAAAAAGAGCTGCAAGATGCTCCTTTCCTTCCTAATTACTGCACAGGTTGAGTGCACTATGTGTTTTCATACCAAATTGAGTGGAAGAACCCTTCAGTGAGCTAGATCATCAGAGCTGAAGGGAGTGAGTGCTCTCTGTCCCCCTCAAAAAATGGTTTTGTATGAAGTTTTATATATAAAAGCTTTTCTCTCTGTCATTATATATTCTGACTGTACATTATTGTAGAATTTCCCCCATAACATTTTCCTTCACTCATTTTGATGCTAACTTAGCATCAAAGTCAACCACGTGATCTAAGAGAAATGCTATCCAGTGGTTTTTTCCACACAGTTTAAGAGGAGGAATACAAAGAGCTTGGAAGAAACTCCAATCTCAATGTTTTCACCTCAGTACTAGTTCCTTAGGTGCTGTAATTTGCAACAGTATCTTAAAACTAATTTGAGAACCGATAAAGTAATTGAGATAGTGAACAGTACTGATTCAAACAATTGTTTATTTAAAATTAGAAGTAGCTCAATAAATGGATTCTTATTACTGGTCCCAATAGAAATTTTTTTAATTGCTCTTCAGTGACTTACTGAAAAGCTAGTCATCTTCCATTTTCCAAACTTCAGACACATATTTTCAAATTCACTTTTTCCCATCACATGAGAACTGTTTTTAGCTTCAAACCGTGCTCAGTTGCCTCGTTTTTCTATATCTCTCTGTGTGCAGAGGACAAAGAGGAAAATCAAACTCCTGCTTAATTAAAAAAATAAAGAAAGAAAAAGGCACTTATCACCTCATAGACCCATGCCCATACACCTCCTGAAAATGCAGATGTAGAATGTCTGCCAGTCTGTTCAGAGAAAGGTCAGGGAGAGAATTTTGGAGTCTCAGAAGCAGCAGATTGTCATTGCTGCTTTTTCCATGTCCCTCTCGTGATTTAATCCCTTCAGATTAATCCCTCCACGAGTCCCAGTGGGTTAACTCACTGCCACAAGAATGCTGGACTGGAGGACCTAAGCCATTTCATCTTATGGGATGGTATTTTTCTCAAAGCAGATGTGAAGTACTGCTATTTCTTCTTTGTGTAGACAGGCAGCAGGCACCAAATAAAAGACACTATTTCTCATTTTCCGGTTGCCCCAATGGCTGTCAGTTCCTACTCTACCACTCTAAAATGCAGACTGTCTTTTTTTCCTCCACAGAAGCTACTGATGTGCCGTAGTCTATGAAAAATAACATCCTTTAAGGACTAATTGCTGTGTCATCCATCAGTCTTTCCAACCTGATATTTCCTAGAGCAAGCTGAGTTTGGAGGTAGTGGCTTCTGTGTGAGGTGTGTGCACAATAAGCAAGCACCACAGATACTGAAACTTGTGACCAAAGTGACGTGCTCCCGTTCTGAGCCCTTCACAGAGAAGTAGGTTCTGATCTGCAGATCACCTCCAACCCAAAGTTCAGACTGTTTTCCCTCTGGGTACTTAAGGTACAGTAGAATATTGCCATTTTCATTCTGTTGCTGCTGCCTTACATCCTTTCATGAAGATAAGAGTGTAAATTTAAGCACAAAATGACTTTAGTCCTAGTTGTTTCTGAATCTTGCACAGTGTTCTCTAACAAAACAATCTTCATTTTCTTTAGGTAGCTGTCCCATTGTAGCAATTTCTACAATACCCTCCCCTCTTACAGGATGAACTAAAGAACAGAAAATCATGTATGTTTTTGGCACGTTGGATTTGGGCAAGAACCTGGAAATCCCAGAGTTGTCTATCTCCTATTTGCATGCAGTCAAAACAAGGATGTTCAGTTATTTTCCTAAGCCACACCTTAAGCTTGCCTGTTGGTCAGGATCTGCTAGCAGCAATTTTTTTTTCTAACACTTAGGGCTTGACTTATCAAAGAAATCAGATTTCTACAGCTTCCACTGACTGTCCTGGAGCTGTGTGCGTCCTGCAGTCAAGAAGTTACCTTCTTAGCTTTGCCCTTTAAATAAAACCAAATACCCTTGGATGATGTTCTGGGTGCACACTTTGCTGCACAGTACAGTTCTTAAAACAAAATGTTTAACAAAGTATGAAAAATAGTAATTATGCTGGAGTCAAGGGGGAAAAAAAAGCAGATCGTTCCCGCTGGGAGTCACAATTCTGAGGCTTCTTTAGAGCCCTACTCCAAATTTGTGGATCGCTGTCTTCTCCCTTCTGACAATTGGTGTATTTCCATTCAGTATTGTATAAAATTTATGTGCTGAGTAACCATATCCTGAAAACTGAAAGTAATTACACAGTCTTTGTGATACCATCCATTCAGGTTAAAGATCTATCCTGCTGTGATCTACAGCTAAGCAAAGCCCAGTCCGACTGTCCTTTATGATCGCTTCTATCTGTCCCTGAGGAAATCACATTACAAACCTCCATAACGTGGCTCGTAGTTTGAAAGGAGAAGTGGTTAGTAGCATTAACATTGAAAGGATAACAACGTAACCTGATATCCACAGCAAATGATGAGGCAGTTTGCATCTCAGGGCTGCAGTAACAGGCTTTGAGCAGACTGAGCCTGTTAAGGTATATTACTAAGTCTAGTCCACGTTTTTAAGGGGACAGATAAGAAACAGGCTTCTTGTTAGCAGAGGGAAATGAAAGGAAGCTCTTGCTCCACGCTGTAGTTTGGAGTTCTGTTCACCCTGATAAGACATCCTCTCTTTAGCTCCTTCAGTTTTGAGAAACAGTCTTCTGACTCAAGAGCTTGAGTTGCCACACAAAGAGGAAACCCAAGCTCTTCTGCAAGCTGTGTGCATACAACTTTAGCAGACATGATAAGCACTGGCTGCGGTGGCTGTCAGCCCCTTCTAACAAACTGCTCTGTAATTGCTCAGAAAAGTTGTGAACCACCCAAGTTGCAGGAGACAGCCTGAGTTGTTACAGTGAATTGTTGCCTTTAATCCTAATTGCTTGGTGGAAGTTGGGTTTGCATTCTGCCTTTACTCTTGCTTTGTCTGAAACTGACAGGTTATTTTTTTTCCTCCAAAATAATAAAAGGGCAAAAAGTCTTCTGATGTGGAAACCTTCTGCCTCTGACCTGGAATCCTGCATATGTACTTTTTACAGATTAAAAATAATATTGTATATAAAAAAGATTGAATAAAGAATGTCTTTAAGTGAAAAAAACAAAAGGTGTGGATGGTGTCCTTTGCCTTCAATAGCAAGCTCCTGTAGAATCATAAAATTGGTTTGGTTGGAAAAGACCTTTAAGACCACCATCTCCAACCATGCTCTAACTCTACCAAGTCTAGTGCTAAGTTATGTCCCTTAGCAGCATACCTCTGCATCTTTTTAAACACCTCCAAGTAGGGAGATTCAGCCCGCTTCCTTGGTGCAGATTCTATCCAGGAGTTTGTAATTCTAAATTTCATGTTCAAGTTCCTTATTCTTTGAAGTCATAGCAAGTTTGTCAAGAGACATTATTCTTTGCCTCTACTCTAGCCTGCTGAGGCCATACCTGGAGTATTGTATCCAGTTTTGGGTTCCCCAATTCAAGACAGACAGGGAACTACTGGAAAGACTCCCAACAGAGGGCCACGAAGATGACGAGGGAAGAGAGCTGGAGCTCTTTAGCATGAAGAAGAAGAGATTGAGAGGGAATCTTCTCAATCTTCATCAACATCTAAAGGGTGGCAGTCAAGAGGATAGGGCTGGGGTCTTTTCGGTGATGCCCAGTGAGAGGATAAGAGGCAATGAGCATAAACTGGAATGTGCAAGGTTTTACTTTAGGAGAAAATTGTTTTCTGGGAAGGTGATGGAGCACTGGGGTGGGCTGCCCAGAGAGATTGTGGAGTCTCCTTCTCTGGAGAGATTCCAAGCCTGCCTGTTCCTGTGCAAGCTGCACTAGGCAAACTTGCTTTAGCAGTGAGGTTAGACTAGGTGATCTCTGGAGGTCCTTTCCAATCACTCATTACCATTGTGCAAGAACTTCTCAGTCTCTGTCAATCGCTATAGGTGTTATCAGCTATATGGATTAGCTGAGGTTGGGTCTCTTTCAGCATGGAATAGAGCTGTGTGCTTACAGACAAAGAGGAACCCTGCCAGGGGAGCGAAGAGTCCTGCTTGCTCAGTGGAGAAGGGCGGAGACATTGGCATGGTTATCTCTGAAGCAGTGGCATCCAAGTGACATCCATGGTGCTCATTTGCTGAGTGTCTGCAAAGGCCTCAAGGGAAACTTGAAAGACTTTTTTCTGTGTGCCCAGAATATGACTGCAGGTTTCGATGGCTGCTATTCTACTGCTTCAGACCTTGCATACTTAACCTAAGATGTTACTAAAGGAAACGGTAGTGTTAGAAATGGAACTATCTACAGCACTGATTGATTTAATTAAACTCCACACAGACTTTGAGCTGCCAGCATGTCTGGAAATGTGCTTTATTTATGTTAGTACCACATCAGGTCTAATATTTTCTTCATACCATCTTAAACCAAACACAGCAATGCCCATCTTTCGGAGCTGTTCTCAGCAAGTGAGCTGTATGTTCAAGAAGCAAATGCAGGATCTCATCTGCTTGTTGGAAGAAGGTACAACCTTTTGGCTCAAAAGTCAAGATATACATTCTAAAGAAACTCCTGTAGCCATCAGAGGAGCATAGGGACAACACATGTTCATCTGTTGAGGCTCTTGAAGAAGTGAGCAAAATTTTAGCGGCTTTTGCAGACAAGCCTGCTCCATGTTTGGCAAGGCTGGCAGGAGCTGATTGAGAAAGTTGTAGCTGAGTAGTATGTATTTGTAAAGTGTAATTATAGCTCTAGTGCAAACTGCTTTACAAAAACCTTGAAGGTGCTATGGGTTGAGAAGAAGGGCTGGTGTGTTCTGAACACAGAGAGTGGATGGGGTCTTACTAACTAATGTCTTTGTGCCACACAAGATGTGGAAGTGGACTCTATGGTGAAGTTAACCTGATCAGCCTGTACTTAACAAACAAGCGAACAATTAGTTACTATTTATTTTGGGTTGGGGTGGAGGGATAGAGGTGTTACAGAAAGTCTTCATTTAAATGCTTTGTAGTTGCCTGCTGTTGATGTTCACCCAGCTGTCCTCTGGCTCAAAGCCCTAAGTTTGGCCAGGTCTCAGCAACTCCGAAGCCTTAGGAAGCTTTGCTTTTCAAGTATTCCCTTCTCTCTGGGACTATGGAGGCGATCCACTGGCCAGTGCACTGCTTGGCCTCTTCCCATGTGTAGCGGGGCATGTAGCCAAAATCCTTCTGTGCCTTTCTATAGGAGAAGGTGAACGGGGTGTTCAGCAGAGTGACCAGGTGGCGGTTGGTGGAGGGGATGTATCTGACAAAGGGACGGAGCAAGAAGCTCACGATCTCCAGCAGCTGTGAGAAGTAATACAACAGTGTCAGGGGCATGGGGAGCCGGGGCTCGATACCAAACCCCAGGTCTCTGGTCAGCTCGTAATTTAGATCGGCATAGCTCATATGAGGAGTGTCATCTGAGATGTAGTAGAACTGCCCCCTGACGTGCTTGGCTTTCTGCGGGACCCGTAGGGCTTTGGCTACCTGCACGTGTGCCCAGGCAATGTTCCCCACGTACACAGGGTTCACTAAAGCCTCCTCCCTGGAGAAGCGTAGGAAGACATTTTTGTTCAAAAGACACTTATCTAGATGACCTCGGAGAAACGGACATCCTTCTCCAAATATGTACATGGACCTCAGGGCACAAGTCGCCAGCGTGCCACCATCCTTCAGCGCACAGCCATCTGCTTTCAGTACAGAATCCTCTGCCAGTCTCTTACTCTGGGCATAAGGAAACTTGGATACGCTCTCATAAGCTGTATTCTCATCACCATCATATATTGGGTCACCTCTGCAGTTTGGGCCTGTCACTTCTATGGTACTGGTATATATGAAGTGCTGGACATTACAGCGAACACATGCCTCCAGCAATAGCTGAGTGCCTTCAAAAGAGAAACAAGCGAGTCAGTCTGGAGCTCCCCAAGAAAGAAAAAAATGAGGTTTTAGATCAGAATCATCATCTCTGGCTCAAGCTTGTCCACATCTCTCCTCTCTGCAGCTGGGAGAATCCTTGTCCTGAACTGGGCAGGATGTTTGAGGAAACTGAACCTGTTCCGAATCTGTATTTAAGTGTTGCCAGTGCACCTACTGGAGCTAAAGTAGGATGGGCTGCATTTCGGAGGGTGGGTTTAAAGGTACAAGTCAAATTTTTCTCTTGTTTTGGTTAGCACAGGCGCTGACCACAGATTCAGGGTGTTGTGGCCTGTTGGTTGGATTGACTTGTCTTAAAGCAGAGAACCTTCAGAAGCTGCCCCACCCATTAGAGCAATCCTGTATCCAGATCTGAGGATGCTTTTGGGTGTCTTGCTATGCAGGGATCTATGGGACCTGAAGGTTGGCTTCAAAGACAGGTTCACTCAGTGGAAGCCTATCCACTACTTAACTGTCTTCACAGGAGGGCTTGAAGACAGAGCAGGGGGATGAGGGACAAAAACTAAACCATGAGGGGCATGGTTTAGCACCAGTCTTGGTAGAGTTAGATAATGGTTGGACTCAAAGATCTTAAGGGTCTTTTCCAACCAAAATGATTCTGTGATTCTATACTACAACATAATAGTATCTAGTTGATATATTCTATGATTCTAAACCTGCAGTGTTTATAAGGACTGAAATACGTGCACAGGCAGGGGTGCTACACAGGGAGGAAGAGCAAGACCCAATTTCTCAGCTGTGCATTGGAATTCAGAGGTGAATTGCTTCCAGAAGGGCCCACTGAGCCCACTGAAGGCAGAGCCTGTGCAAATGTTAGGATGGGAATACGCAGCTGATGACAAGAGTGAGTGGTCCCGCAGTGCCCTGCAGTGGAAGACTGGAGCACGTTGCATGTGGAGAAGGCATCTGTGGGGAGCTGCATCCGGGTTCAGCATGAGCATGCTTTGCACTCACAGCTGCAGCCCTGAGAGTTGCAGAACAGCCCAGTTCAATCTGGCTCAGAAAAGCAGTATGGGTATTCCGTTTCCTGAGCAGATGATGATCAGGACATAACAGACAGGGGTTTGAGAAAGATGCTTCAAGCCACTCACCTGTTACATTGACTTCCCACAGCAGCTGCTTCTCTATCAGGCCCAAGGTGTCAATGATAGAAGCTGTGTGGATGATGAGTGAAACCCCCTGACAGGCACGGTGCAGGAACGTCACGTCTCGGATGTCCCCTTCCAGGATTTTCACCTCAGTCTTACCCTGAAACTCTGCAAGGGCAGCAAGCAACAAAGCAAAAGACCTGATGGGCATCTTAAAGAAGAGCTCTAGGAGTGGAGAAGGGCTGTGTGGATGCTGGGGCTTGTGCCTGGGAGGTCCTCACAGCCCAGGTAGGGGAGTGATACTGTAAAGCTGGCAAAGCAGAAGACATTTCCCAATGACAGTATTGTCCCATACCTGTTACAGTGCTGTAGTAGTCTCTCTTACATTACCAACCATGGGTGTGAAGACAATATTGAATTGGGTTCTTGGTGACTTTTTTTTCTGCTTTTTTTTTTTTTTTTTTTTTTTTTTAAGAGAAATCTTTCCCACTGCTAGCCAGTCACAGAATGGTAGGGGTTGGAAGGGACCTCTGAAGATCATCTAGTACAACCACCCTGCTAGGGCAGGATCAATCACCTGGAGTCAATCACACAGAAACATGTCTGCAGGTTTGGAATGCCTCCAGAGACTACACAACTGCTCTGGCAGCCTGATCCAGTGCTCTGCCACCCTCAAAGGGAAGGATTTTATTTCCTTATGTTTACATAGAACCTCCTGTGTTCCAGTTTGTGCCCCTTGTCCCTTGTCCTGTCACTGGACACCATTGAGAAGAGTCTGACTCCATCCTCCTGATACTCACACTTTAGATATTGATAAGCATTAATAAGATGCTCCCTTAATCTCCCCCAGGCTAAACAGCTGCAGCTCTCAGCTTTTCCTCATAAAAGAGATGCTACAGTCCCTTCATCAACTTAGTGGCTCTTGCTGGACTCTGTCCAGTAGTTCCTCATCCCTTTTGAACTGAAAAGCCCAGAACTGGAGGCAGTCCTCCAGATGTGGCCTCACCAAAGTAGAGAGGGAGAAGAATCATAGAATCATAGAATCATAGAATGGTGAAGTTGGAAGAATAGTAAGGTTGGAAAGGACCTCAAGGATCATCTAGTTCCAACCCCCTGCCATAGGCAGGGACACCTCCCACTAGTACAGGTTACTCAGCCTGCTGGCCACACTCTTCCTAATGTACTCCAGGATGCCTTTGCCTTCTTGGCCACAAGGGCACATTGCTGGCTCATGCTGAATTTGTTGTCCACCAGCACTGCAAGGTCCTTCTTTGCAGAGCTGCTTTCCAGCAGGTCAGCCACTCATCTGTTCTGCTGCAGGGTTATTCCTCCCCAGGTGCAGAACTCCACACTTGCCCTTGTTGAACTTCATCAGATTTCTCCCTTCTGCCCAACTCCACAGCTTTTACAGGTCTCACTGGATGGCAATGCAGCCTGTGGGGTGTCGGCCACTCCATCCAGTTCTGTATCATCAGCAAATGTGCTAAGAGTACACTCTGTCCCTTCACCCATGTTGTTGATGAAGATACTGAACAAGACTGGACCCACTACTGATCCCTGGAAACACTACTAGCTACAAGCCTCAAACTGGACCCCGAAGCCCTCTCTTCTCTGTCCTTAAGCTAGTTCTCAATCCATCTCACTGTCCAATCAACCAATTGCCACTCCTTAAGTCTGACTATGGGGTTGCTGTGGGAGACAGTGTCAAAAGCCTTGCTGAGGGCAAGGTAGGCAATGTCCACTGCTCTCATCTATCCATCCAATTATGCCATTGCAAAAGGCTGTAAGACTGGTCAAACATGACTTTCCCTTGGTGAATCCATGCTGACTCTGCCTGAAACTTCCTTCAGGTGGGAGCGTTTAAGATTGCACCTGGGGAGTAGCTTTAGCTCTGCATGGTCCAGTGGTTGTCTGTTTCTGAAGTGTTAGCCCAAGCCTACTGAACAGCTAGGCACAGCTCCTGTCTTCCAGGTGCTGAACAAGTTTTCTCTGCCCACCACGTGTGCACTGAGCTGTGTTCACTCCTATTCTCTGCCCCTTGACCTTGCCTATATTGCAGCTTTTCTAATATATTGCTTACAGCTATGACACAGCTTCTTTCTGTACCTTGGCCAGGACTTACTGTGTGTCTCCTAACTCCAGCTCTGGCTCCAGGTCACTATCTGTGATGTGCAGCATGAAGCCATAGTCTCATTTTCAGCATGCACATACTTCTGGTCCAAATCTGAGCTTTCAAGGCTGGTCTCTTGCCTCAGCCCTCTTTTGCTTTGACTCCTGCTTTTGAAACCCTCTGCCTCCCCAACATCTAGTGTGGATAACCCTGGTGTGGTTCTAGATGTCCAAACCATCCTGCTCCTGAGTTCTGCTGGGCAGAAGCATCTTTTGAGTAGACCAGAACTACGCTAAGAAAATTGAGCCCACACAAGGTGACCGTCTGGAGAAATGTCTAAGGTGATGCTGCTCTCCTGGGGAGTCTGCTAACCTGGCTCAAGTCGTGTCATGGGAGAGGAGAGGACCTTCTCAGCATGGCTTACAGCTGTTAAGGAGCTGGTTCATTACAAGAAATGCTCTTTGCTGTGTCTGCGCTAGAGGGCTCTCCAGGCACAGCTGCTAGGAAGGGAGTCTACAGCACAGGCAGATCCTGTCTTCTTCCAGCAGATTCAAATACCCATTACAGGTAAGAGGAGAACCTGATTCATTTAGACAGCTTTGGGCCTCCTTTCTGACTGAAATTCAGTGTATCCTGTGCTTTCTCAACAACTTTCTAAACAGCAGGCAGCATTTCATCTCATGTCTTTAATGGACATGCTTGGATATGAAACTGAGTGGGAGCAGGTTTCTAAATGGTTTCTCTCTGTAACATCCTAGAATGCAATATTTTATTAACAACTGCTTTGTTGCAACAAGCTTGAGAGGAGTTGTTTTATCATTGTCAGCTGCTCTATGAAATTTGTGAAACATTTACAAACCCATTACTAAATCTAGAGTGACTGCCCTCTAAACACAGTCACTACCACATGCTCACTTATGCTTCTTACTCTTTTTCTGAGTGCATTCATTTTCTAGGGCCCTGTTTCCAGACATTTTTAACTGACCTTTGGTTGTATGGCTGCAAAAGTGTCAGGCTGTGGAGTTAGGATTTTTGTCCATCAACTGCTCTAATTAATTTTCCTCTTTCTACAGCCACTGGAGTGATGTTCTTCACAAGAAGGGGTTTGTGGGATTGCAATGAGCCAAAGAACTGAAATACATGGTTTTTACAGTGTAAATTCTGACCACACTGTGACCCTTCAGAGTGGTCACACTGCCCGGGCAGGAGTTGGGAAAATAGGAGTTTTTACACACACAAATCAAAGGCTCCAGGAAAAAAACCAAAACCCCCCCCCAAAAAAAACAAAAAACAAAACCAACCACAACAAAACCAAAACACAACAAAAAACAAACACACAAGAAGCCTGTCCCTTTTAAAGCTGATGACAGGACTAATTGGTATCAGTCGCTAGAGAGCTGCTGCCTGGCTCTGCTTTGTGCCCTGTTTGGGTGTGGAGTTTAAGTTGTGTGCGTAATATGAGGCAGGAAAGCTGCACCTCCATTCCACTTCAGCCACCAGGAGTTGCCCTGGTGAGGACAATATGAGCCTTGTTCACTTTACCAGCATTAGCTAGATGAAGCAGCAGATCGACCTTGTGTTGCTCTGGGGGAAGAGGAAAACTACAGGTGAGTTTGGAAGCAGGGAGAGGAAAGAAGACATGATAGAGAGCTGCAGCAGCTCTGCTATGGGGACAGGCTACGAGAGTTGGGGCTCTGCAGCCTGGAGAAGAGAAGGAGACCTTGGACTGGCCTTCCAGTATCTGAAGGAGGGCTGGGGAGGGACTATTGGCAAGGTTTTGTAATGACAGGATGAGGAGGAATGGGTTTAAACTGGCAGAGAGGAGATTTAAACTAGATGTTAGGAGGAAGTTCTTTCCAGTGAGGGTGGTGAGGCACTGGAACAGGTTGCCCAGGGAGGTTGTGGCTGCTCCCTCCCTGGAGGTGTTCAAGGCCAGGTTGGACGAGGTCTTGAGTGAGCTGTACTAGTGGGAGGTGTCCCTGCCTATGGCAGGGGGTTGGAACTAGATGATCCTTGAGGTCCCTTCCAACTTTACCATTCTATGATTCTATGATTCTATGATCACATTCTGTGATTCTGTCATCCACAACCCCCCTGGAGGTGTTCAAGGCAAGGTTGGATGGGGCCTTGAGTGACCTGTTCTAGTGGGAGATGTCCCTTCCTATGGTGGGGGCTTGGAACTGGATGAGCTTGAGGTCCCTTCCTACCTAAACCATTCCATGATTCTATCTGATCAAAATGACAAGGAAAGGAACACAGCATCGGTTAAATGCAGATAAGACAGAAATTATCCTCTCTGAGCAGCCTGTTCCAGTGCTCCATCCCTCTTAAAGGAAGTTCTTTTCCTCATGTTGAGGTGGATCTAACTCTGTTTCAATTTGTGTCCATTGTCCCTCACCCTATCATAGGACACCACCAAAAACAGACTATGACCTGTTCTAGGAGGAGGTGTCCCTGCCTATTTCAGGGGCTTGGAACTGGCTGAGCTTTGAGGTCCCTTCCAACCTAAACCATTCTATGAGTCCATGATTCTATGATTGGCAGATTATGGCTTCAATGTGAGACAAATGGCAGAGAAACACTTGATTTCCATCTGCAGAAACCATTGTCCATGCATCAAAAAAGCGTGTGTGTCACGTGAAGGGGGAGGAAAGGAATGCATTCAATTCAGTTCTTCATTTTTGCATACAGTGCTTATGGGATGGTACCTATCTGCTGGGAAAGCTTCTGCTTCACCAATGATTTGTGTGTCTGCTGAGCTGTTAGCAATGCTCCCTATTTGCTATGGAGTGGTTTTTGCATGGAAAGGTAAGAATTGCTCAATAAAATTCAGTGTCTTACTGTGAGCAGTGTCCGACTCAACAATCCAGTCAGACTATTGGCCACAGACTATCTTTGTCTTTTCTGTGTCATTTAAAGTTCAAGCAAGCAGTCTGTGGGACTCAGGTGTGGGGTGGATGGTGGAGATAGACACTCCTCATGAGAGATCTCCACTTTCCTGGTTCATGGATGTTCCCTCCCTGAAGGTATTCAAGGCCAGGTTGGACGAGGCCTTGAGTGCCCTGTACTAGTGGGAGGTGTCCCTGCCTATGGCAGGGGGTTGGAACTAGATGATCCTTGAGGTCCCTTCCAACCTTACCATTCTATGATTCTGTGATTCTATGGTCTCTTTTGTGTATTCACAGGAGGAAACAAAAAAAAAAAAAAAAAAGCATCTGATTTTCATTTGTAAAAGGTGAAGCAATTCATTGGTTTCTTTAGCCCAGAGATGCTGAAATACTAATTTTATTCCAATTTCAGCTACTAGGATGTTCTGTTGCTACTCTGCCTCTCTGTTTTGAATGCAGTGGTAAAGGCAAACAAATGTTTGCAATGATGAGCAAAAGAAAACAGGAGGAAGTTTCCCGAAGCAGGAACTTTCCCCCAGCAAAGTTCCTGAAAAAGAGCCCTCACATTCCTTCTCCCTCTGCTTCTCTCCTACAGTACTGGAGCAGTACTGGGCTAGCAGTGCAAAACCACTTGAAGCTCAAACATCACACAATCTATAAATGATTGCCCCTGACAAATGCCATGAAATCAGGGTTCAGGGGGAGTGGAGAAAAACGTAGAGGAGGAGTCAGTGCTCTGGAATAGAGAGAAACCTTCTCACCGACAACTAAGGACTTTCCCAAAAGTGTCAGTGCAGTAGTGAACAAAACAAAAAGGATTAAAGAATTGCATAAATGGAAGCACAGGAAAGGCAGAAAGATAAATATGAAATGGAGATGGGAGGTAGGAAACCCAAGGCACCAAACTGCCATGTTTGACATGACGTTCATTCTCAACCACACAGTAGACTCTCCAGGGCTGTGGAAACCCACAAATGCCACAGTTTAACTTAAACTGAGTTTGATGGTCAAGATCTCAGCAGAAATGGTTTTTGGACAAAAGTTCCTGGCACAAAGAACTGTAACTTGCTCTGTCTTACTGCCCACAGCCCTGACTCTGCAAAGATACTGCAGGTAAAGGGTGCTCATGAGCTCACCGAGGAAGAAAGCCACACCAGTTCTGCTCCTTCTGTACAAGAAGGTCAAACAACATGTGCTAGCAAGTAGAAGTCTCTGCAGTAAAGAAAGTCAGAAGACTCTAGCCCCACATTTTTCATGGCAGCCCCTGTATTTGAAACAGGAGTCACTGTGCTGGAGAAGGGCAGGAAAATGTTTCTGGTAGTCCCAAACGCAAGCACTGGCAGAACATTTGAAGAGAACACACAGAATCACACAGAGTGGGAGAGGTTGGAAGGGACCTCTGAAGATTCTGTAGTCCAGCCCCCTTGGATCACCTAAAGTAAATCACACAGGAAGATACTCAGGTGGGTTTGGAATGCCTCCAGAGAAGGAAACTCCACAGTCTCTCTGGGCAGCTTATTCCAGTGCTCTGGCACCCTCGAAGTATTTCCTTCTTTTTATATTTATGTCCATTGCCACTTGACCTGTCCTTGAACACTAGAAAAGTCTGGTTCCATCCTCCTGACACTTTCCCTTCAGCTATTGTTTTAAAATGTTGCTATAGAGGCTGACACAGACAGAAGGACTGCCAGGCAAAGTGCAAGGTCTCAAGGCAGTTCAGGCACATCCGAAATGCCAGCCTGTTGTTCCCACTACCTGTTTGTGAAAGGGGAAAAAAAATAAAATAAAAAGCTCTGTTAGTTGATTTTTCTTTTCCTCTTTTCCTGTTCAGGTAGGCAGCAGGAATGTTGCAAGGATAGGAGAGGGAGTATCTGAACAGTGTTCAGTGAAGGAAGGAGGGAGGATAAGGACAGGATTCCTGGAGCTTTCCTATAAACAAAAAAGGAACAGTGAAACCTGTGCTGCAGCTCAGCCAAGATTGTGCTCAGACAAGGAGCTGTTTCCACTCCCCAGGAAACTCTAATCCCTAAAGAGTTTTGGTCCTGCTGCATCAGGGCTAAACAACACACTCTGCTCCTGCTGCCTCCACTGCAGCTACAGGTTTTCTTGCTGCAAGAACTGCTCAGAAATCAGAGCAGAAGGGGCTGCTGCACAGCTCAAGGGCATCTAGCAAATTCTCAAACACCATATGAGATTTAAAGGAAGAGGAAGGCTGAGTTGTACCAAACCATCCTAAAGGCTTATGCAATTCCCACCACGTTTATGGTGCACTGTCATTATTCTTTCATGTAATTTACAAGCTTTATGAAAAGATTGTGGCTTTTTAGCACATGATGTGGGGATATTCCATAAGGGTTCCCATAGAGAGGACTAACAGTCTTGAGGTTAAGATGCAGCAGAAGAAAGCATTGGCAAGTGAATACGATGTAGGGGCTTCATAACTTGATTGAATGTATACTCCTGTAGGTATGCTCAGGGTCCCAGGAAATGAGACATTTAAAATAGCTCAGTATTAACCCTGAGCTGTTTGCCCTGCCACAAACCATTTCTGACACTGAGCGTACTACTTTGTTTGTGCTGTCTCCAGTCCATTCAGGAATCTGGAGTCCTGGCCCACCCTCTGCAAATGCATCCTGTCCCTTCTGCATACAGCACGAAAGGGTTCTGCTACCCAGGCAACTGCAA
Organism: Ramphastos sulfuratus; assembly: GCA_013399055.1. Classification (NCBI taxonomy): domain Eukaryota; kingdom Metazoa; phylum Chordata; class Aves; order Piciformes; family Ramphastidae; genus Ramphastos; species Ramphastos sulfuratus. The sequence goes on along the minus strand of WBNM01001990.1, from coordinate 45,809 downwards.
CAATAACAACAACAACAACAGCAACAATTTTTCGTGTAACCTGTCACACTCATCACAGCTCCTGACCAGAAGATCACTATTCATCAGATTCATCACAGGTTGAAGAAAGCCTTTAGCATTTGTACTCACAACTTCACCACTGCCTTCTAGTACAGCACATTACAGCCCGGGGTTCGCACACACCCAACTCAGACAGTATAGCAATGCTTGTGTTTGCTTCCTCCTGCTGCCCCCAAGCAGACATGTGAGGCTTTGGAATTAATTTTGCTCTGAGGGCTTTGATGTAGTAGAAGTTGTGTTGAAGGAGCCTGCTTACTGCACGACTAGTATTTGGGTCTCTCTTTCAGTCTAGAGAAGCCTCAGGGTCCAGCAAAGAAAATTCTTATTTTTACCTTTGTATTTAAAGGAAGAAGGAAGGATAAAACAAGACTTCCTTGAAATGAAACCTCTATCTGCAAAGCTGGTTTGGATGAGAGGTAAAGACAAGAGAAGAGAAGAGAAGAGAAGAGAAGAGAAGAGAAGAGAAGAGAAGAGAAGAGAAGAGAAGAGAAGAGAAGAGAAGAGAAGAGAAGAGAAGAGAAGAGGAGAGAAGAGAAGAGGAGAGAAAAGAAAAGAGAAAAGAAAAGAGAAAAGAAAAGAAAAGAAAAGAAAAGAAAAGAAAAGAAAAAAGAAAAGGAGCCCAAACCAAACAAAAACCTCTATCCACATGAGACAACAGCACACCAGCACATAATCCTCAAGAGGTAGTACTTACTTCCAAATTTCCCAAGGGCTTCCTTGCTAAAGGCTTTGTCCAGCAGCCGGACCTCAGCCAGTGCCTCCTCTTCTTCCAGCAGCAAACAGACAATCCTCTGGCCAAGAAATCCTCCTGCTCCTGTCACCAGACAGCTTACTCCAGCCAGGGACATGGCTCTGGGTTGGTGGCAAAGTGGCTGTCTCTGAAAATCAGACTGGTAGGTTCACCTCCTGCCTGAGGAATGAACACACCGCATCAAGAGTATTTATGAATCAAAGGCTGTTCCCAGAAGGACAGACTACTGGAAAGCAAACTTTTAACTCCTACACTAAACAATGATTTATAAGGACATCTTACTTTTGCTAGCTCATCTTAATTTTCTTATTCAGAAACAGCATGCACAAAAAACTCTGTACAAACTCTTTACAAACTTCCAAACTAAAGAAATGAGCAAACCTGAAAACACTTAAAAAAACAACTTCAATGCCAAACCAACCTCACAAATGTCTGCCTCAGTCCTCAGTTCCACCTTTCCAGCTCTCAAAAGAGTTGGTAGAGTTAGATAATAGTAGGGCTCGATGTTCTTAAAGGTCTTTTCTAGCCAGAATGATTGTGTGATTCTGTGACTGGGAGGAGGTTTGTCTGTATTTATATCCCGTGAGCACCACCTCAGTCCTTTTGCTTGCTGTCCCTCCCATGTGCCTCCTTTGCTGCAAACAAAAATGGTGCTTCCACTCCCTGCTCTCCAAGAGGAAGGCTGTAGATGTGGCAAGTTCTGCACCTAGAAGTGATCCTGCATGTCTGAATCCTCAGAAAGTAAGCCTTCATGATCATTATTCTCTGTAAGTGCATTTGCTTGCTGCAGTGCATTGTTAATATGAAGGTAGAGAGCATTAAATTAAATATAAGGAGCAAGAGTAGCTCTTCATAATGGTTTGAGAAGTGAAATCTACCACAGTAGTTTTGGGTGTATTAGGCTTGCTCATTACAGCAGAGGTTTCTCACTCTCTTTGTACAAGATCGAAACCTGACCTCTGAGATTTTGTATTTATTCAGTATGCTCATAAAAATCATAAAATCATTTTGGTTGGAAAAGACCTCTAAGACCACCAAGTCCATCCATCAACCTGATGCCATCCTGTCCACTAAACCATGTCACCCAGTACCATGCCCATGCATTTTTTTAACACCTCCAGGGATGGTGACTCCATCACCTCCCTCTCCAGCCTGTTCCAATGCCTGACCACTCAGTACAGAATTTTTTCCTAATGTCCAACTTACACTTGAGGAATTCAAAGTCATGAAATGGTCTAATGTACCATTACAGTTAAATTATAGCTGTGGGAGAAAAATTTTCACCTCTGAAATGTTTGGTGTGAGAGTACCTAGTGAAAATAAGGCTGGGGCCATTTGTGCCCAGGTCTTTCTCTCTTAGGATTATCCCTTAGGGATAGGCAGACAAAACATAGGGGAAATGCCCAGGTGTGTCTCCCTTAGGATTATCCTCTGGGGATAGGCAGAAAAAACATAGGGGAAATGCCCAGGTGTTTCTGCCTTAGGATTATCCCTTAGGAGTAGGCAGACACTGCTACTGAAGCAAGATGATAACTAGGTAATAGCTTAAGTGAGAAGGAAGTTACCAGGAGGCCCAACAACACAACTGATTAGGCTGAAATTGCTGGAAGGGGGATCAGTGATTTCACTCACAGCTGGTACAGATGCTGGTACAAAAATACTTTGCTTGATATGGCTAACTCTTAAACTCCTTTTTTTATTAAACCATGAATTTTGGTTGCTCATTAAAGCGAGCCCTGCAGGAAAGCTATGGAAGTAGCACCCCCACATTGATGCTCTATTACCACCCTTTTTGTTTTGTTTTGTTTTGTTTTGAACAAAGCTGAGTCAGATTTATTGTTTGCTTGTTTATTTATTTATTTTAACATTTAGTTAGGTTGGTGGGGTTTTTTTTGGTTTTTTTTTTTTTTGGGGGGTTTTTTTTTGGGGGGGGGGGGTTGAGGAAAAATGGGTCTGCAAGAAATGGGAGGAAATCAAAGCCATTTCTGTTGGAGAAAAGTTTCTAGATGACAAAGGTGACAAATTTTGGCAACCCTTTCGAACACAATATCCTTGAAAATCTTTCCCTTAACCCAACAAAGCTGTAAAATAGTTGTTATCAGTGCTTCTTTCCTTGGCTTCTCTTAGGCAGGACCTTGACTTTCTACATTCTTATCAGGAGCTGCTGCAAATTAATTTTGTGCAGTTGCTTGCATTCTGCAAGAGAAAAATAGCTGACCAAAGCCTGCTGCTCTCTGGAACAGTTCTCTTTTACTACAAGAAAAGAAACAAAATGCATTAAAGAGTCATTATAAAAAAAAACAGACAACACAACACAGCCTCTTAGGATTGAAAGCATTCTCTCATGCCAAGCTTGCTCATTAGAATGCACAGGGTTAGTAGGGGTAATGCTTTATATGAGCATATGAAGACCCGAAAAAGACCTTGGAGTCTGGGTGGGTGGACAGCAGGCTGTCCATGAGCCAGCAAAGTGTCCTTGTGGCCAAGACAGACAGTGGTATCCTGGGGTGCAACAAGAAAGAATGTGGCCAGCAGGTTCTCATCCCCTCTCTACTCTGACTTGTTGAGGCTTCATCTGGAGTACTGTGTCCAGTTCTGGGGTCCTGAACTGGACAAAGTACTCCAAATGAAGCCTCAACATCTGCATTTAGCATTTTGCAGCAACCTACTGAGCAGCTCCCCTTGTCCTTCAAAAAGGACAGGGGAAGCTTATCAATAGGTTGCTGCAAAATGCTAAAAAGATGCTCATAGCCTAGAGAAGAGAAAGCTCAGGGAGGATCTTACTGATGCTTACAAATACTTAAATGGTACATGTCAGGAGGCTGGGACCAGTCTTTTTCCAGTGGTGCCCAGTGCAGTACAAGAGGTAAAAGGCACAAACTTGAACACAGTAAGTTCCATTTAAATATGAGGAAGAACTTTACTTTGAGGATGGTGGAGCACTAGAACAGGCTTCCCAGAGAGATGGTGCAGTCTCCATCTCTGGAGTCAGACAAAACCTACCTGGGCATTGCAATTTTGTGCAGCCTGCTCTGGCGTGGGAGTTGGCCTAAATGATCTCCAGAGATCCCTTCCAACCCCTATCACTCTGTGATTTTGTGATATATGTGCTGCACAAGGGACCACAGGGTCCCATCTGCTGCATTCTTCTTGGATTAGTCCAAGGGCATTTCCTACACTGCGAGAGAGCAGCCTTTGTCTGAACTGGGTATGTGAGAGCTCTTTGAACTGTGATAGCAGACAGCAGCAGTTTGCTCAGTTCAAGTGCCAACCCAATAGTGCTTCCTGCAGTCTCACCTTGAGGCAGGTTCACCTTCAGTCTCTCCTGGAGGCTGCTGCGTGGGGTTGCTGGGTGGCATTACAGCTCCTCCATGCCACAAACAAGAGCAGCTGTAGCGCTCTGTGAAGGAAGGACACAGAGGCAGGTGCTGGAAGGCACTCTAAGCCTCGAAACGGTGTTGGTGAGCAATGAGGACAGAGCACACCAGACCCCTGACCACCAAAATGTGAAGAAAGTTCAAAACTATCCCCTGGGTCAGGGTTCTGCAGACTAAAACAAAGAATCAAAGAATGGTGGGATTACAGAATAGTTTTGGTTGGAAAAGACCTTTAAGATCCTTGAGTCCAACCTTTATTTAACTCTTACAAGTCTGGGGCTAAGCCATGTCTCTCAGCACCGCATCTCTGCATCTCTGAATCATCTCCAGGAATGGGGATTCAAACACCTTCCTGGGGAGCCCTGTTCCAGTGTTTAAGAACCCTTCAAGAAAGAAGTTTCCTGTAATATCCAACCTAAACCTCCCCTCATGCAATTTGAGTGGGCCTTTTGCTGCCTAAATATATAGTAGTTGTGACCAAAAACCCAAGAAAAATCCATGTGCTTGTCATGTGAAAAAAAATCAATGTGTTTTTTAACATCATATGTCCATGAACTTAAATTCCTAGATGCTGACACCTCTGGAAAAGCATGTGTACTTTGAAATGCAGATTTACTCAAGGAAATCTTCTGCCCTTCAGGGCAGAATGCACTGTTCCCTCCTGGAAGATGTTTCCTCTTGCTTCTAGTTTACACATTGACAAGAAGCAACAAGACATAAATATTAGCTTTCAGGCAGCTATGTTGAGTCAAACTCTGCATAAACACAACTTCTCGTAGCAAGGAACTGTTTTAAGGCACTTTAATTAAGGTCTGAAGACAACCCCCTTAAGAAGTCTCGTTGTTTCTGCCTGTTCAAACGCAACAAAAAATCTCCTGCTTCAGTACTGACAACATTCTTTTGGTAGAAGAGAAATGATGGTAAACTTATTACATAATCTTCAAGATCAGAAAGAATCACTTGTAGCATTTTTTGCTGCATTAGGTGGCACACGAGCTGGGCAATTAGCTACAAAGGAACATTTCATCCCATTTTCCCTTTAGTTTATATTGGAATGGTGATTCCTCACCTGAAACCTGTGAGTGAATTCAAAGGCCATGTACATTTGCACCATATGCCAAAGGAAAATGTTTTTTTGTGGATCTGTTTAGTAGCTAAGCTACTCCTATAAATAGGCTAGCCCTGTACACCCACATCTCTTTGGGCATTATTTCATTGTTGTGGTAGGCCTAAGCAAGCCAAAATAGGCTTATACATGTCCTGGCTTGCCCAGAGATGTTTTTCTGCTCTCTCTCCCTCTTTTTTGGGGAGAGGCATCCCCAAAGAGGACAAGAAAGAGGAAAGAGGACAAAGAACCTGGACCACTGAGTCTAAGGACCCTGGCCATTTGCATCCTGTGCTAGACAAGGTACACATGCTCAGCTTGTGCATGCCTTGTGCAAGGCCTGTGTTCTGACCTAAAAAGGGTAAAGCAAGCCTATGGCTTCACCTAATATGGTCAAGCTTAGCAAAGTGCCATTCTGATTAGCTAATCTGTGTCCAAAGGCCCATTAGTCTCGGGCTGTATTGATAAAAGGAGATGAGCAGGTGACACAATGTGCTCTGCCCTTGTATCTGTGCTCTGTGACATTGTATTCATGCTGCCTTATATCCTGAACTGCCTGGAAACTGCCTCCCAAGAGTTTACCAGTAACAGGTTCTAAATGCCTCCACGCCATCAGCCTGCATATCCAGCGTGACATCGTGCTGAGACTGCACATCACAAGACATCCTGCCTGCACCTGAAAGCCTCTTGCCAAGACAGGAAGTCCTGGAGATACACAGATCATCCAGAGGAGACCAGGGCCAGGTCAGAGATTGTCTGCCTCCTTCCCCCAGCAGCCCAGGAAGAACCAGAAATCTCAGCGGATGACAAGAATTCCCTGAAAGCATTTGGGTACTGTCTGAAGCTGTGGTTGGCACCGCGAGTCAGGAGATCATTTTGTGAGTGAATACTTCAGCCTCTTGTAATTCACCATTGCCTTCTGCCATAAGCAGAAAGGAGCTCCCTGAGTCCATCTAGTGGCCAAGCGGAGTATTGACTGTGAGCAGCATATTGACCACAAGCGGCGTATTGACCGCAGCAACCTTCTCTTCCGGTTCAATCAAGTTCAATGAATGTTATATATTATCACTAGTCATTTCTAGATCCTGTTGTAACCCGTATAAAGCTTCCATGACCGGTGCAAAGAACTAATTATTATTAAAATTAGTGATCGGGATGGCCAGAGTTCTGAATGTGGAATATTAATAAACAGTATTAAATTGTGAAAATATCATCTTGCATTAATTAATTACCTCTCCACTACATTCTTGGAAGATTTTTGACCTTGCTTGAACTTGCATTAGGGAAATTCACAATGATCTTAGAATCATTAAGGTTGTAAAAGACTTCTTAGGTCTTCCAGTCCAACCATCAGCCTACTACTACCATGCCCACTAATTCATGCCCCAAAGTGCATGGCGATTCTGGCCCAGGACACAAATTCCACCTAGACAGCAGGGGGTCACATAGGTCACTTTGGATAATCCTACTTGACCAGTTTGGTGAGAACACGAACAAGTGGGATGGTCAACTTACTTCAGTTCTTTTGAAGAGAGTCAGGGAACTGCAGAGTGGCAGAAACAGAGGCAACAAGAGAGGCAACAATGCCAGAAAGGTAACTGTCACTTCCTCAGCTCCCCAGAGTAACTGCAATTATTCTTATAACTGCAATTTCTCTCACAACACCAATCAGTGTGCACACCCAACATGCCATGTTCAGCATTAGGGATGCCCTTCCTTTAGCCAGGAGGAGGAAAGGGATAGTGGAGAAAATTGAATCTATTGGAATGTATTCATTAGGTGGCCTGGCAGTTCTAAAGTTTGGAAATACAGGGCTTTAGTTGATACAGGTGCTCAGATTTTGTCAGAGCTCTCAGGGATAAATAAAGGTGCTATATACTGCCAAGAGACAAATTTGACTATCTTTGGTGGTCTAGGTGGAAAATGCTTGTAAGGATCAAATTCTGTAAAGAGTTGGGAGAACTCACAAATTGTAATGAAGGCTTCAGCACATTTGATGACTTTCTTGATTTCTGTAAAAAAAAAAATCAGATCCCTGGTCCACAGGTTTTTTGAACACCACCAGATCAAATGCAGGAAGCAGGACAAGAGTGTAGGCAGGAGGCATGAAAATTCAATACGAACAAGCTTAGTCTAGATCAGAGAAAAGTTGTAATATAGGCTTGTTCGATACACTGTCGGCCTGGTTCAACTCTGTGAGCTCTTGTTTTAAGTTCACTCACCAAGCAGCTTTCTTTTTGTCTCTGAAAATGCTTTCTGCAGCCTCTTTCACATAGAGTGAGGTGCTCCTCCATGCTAATTGATCATAGCAACACACCTATATGGCAATAATATGGCAAGGTAGAGACCTGATGTGTGGCTCTTTAGGTTTCTACAATACCCCTCAACAATTTAGGTAGAAAGGAGTCTCTGGAGGTCTATGACTCAACCACTTCTCCTTGAGCTGTTCAGGACCTTGCTCAGCCTCCAACTCTAAGGATGGAAATTTCACGAACCCTCTGTTACAGCATCTCACCACACTCAGGGTGAATTTCTTTCCCGTTAATTTCTAGTTGGAATTCTCCTCATTACAGTTTGTGGCCATTGCCTTTCACCCTTTTATTATGCACACCCAAGAAGTGTAGCCACATCTTCTGTTCCCTCCAATTGTGTAGTAAAAGATAATGATGTGATGCACCACCACCTTCCCCCCCCCCCCCCGCCTGTAGCCTTCTCAGGACTGAGCAGACACAGTTGTCTCGGTCTCTTCTTGTACATCCTTGAAGTCCATCAAATTGCATGATGTGAAATTATTCACCAGCCTTATCTGCTAGGCAAGGTTTATTATTACTGGAACAGAGAGGAAGGCCTCCATGTGAAGGTCTCTGGAAGATCACTGCAGACACTCTTATCTCTGCACGGAATTCAGGTCTAAACAGAGTGAGCTACAAGGGCTAACTTCTCTCTCATGCCTCCCTAAGGCAAATTCAAAGTAGGGTTTATGCTGAAAGCCACATATTGACAGTGTGGTTTCTTCTGTACATGTCAAGGATGTGGGCACCAGGGTGCCAATTGCAAAGATGATGAGAGCTGTCTTTTTGCCCCAGAGGTAGCACTCTACCATGAGCACTGGCTTGCCTCTGAAAACTCAGCTGAAGAGCAGCTTTATAACTTGCCCTCTGGATGCACATGCCCCATCCTCTAGCAGCATCCCTTTGGTACTGATACCAGTGGCATGATGCTCATACAAACCTGACCAGGAAACTCTTAGGTAGATTATAGAATCCTAGAATATCTCGAACTGAAAGTGATCCATAGGGGTCATCAAATTTGACTCCCTGTTCCTCTCAGGACTACCTAAAACTAAACCATGCAACTAATACTAAACCATGCAACCAAAAGTGTCCTTAAACTCCGACAGGCTTGGTGCTGTGACCGTTTCCCTGAGAGGTCTGTTGCAGTGATCAACCAACCTCCCAGTGAAGAACCTTTTCCTAATGTCCAAGCTGAATTTCCCTGACACAGCTTCGTTACATTTCCTCACCTCCTATTGCTGGTCACCAGAGAGAGGAGATCAGGACCAGGATTACCCTGTTGCAGCTGCAGAGTACAGCACTTCCTTCCTCCTTACTGCTGGGGGCATGGAGAACCAGCCAAGTGTACAGACACTGCCTCAGTTTTGGAATACATGCAGATCTGAAAAGGGGAGAAGTGTTTAGGAGGGCATTCTATTTCACTCTAGAGTTTGAAAAAAAAACCCAAAGAGAAAGATTGCATGCTTGTAAAAGGGCTAAAAGCAAGAGACAGAAGAACAGGATGCTTCAGTTCTGTGACGCTGCTCGTTCCAAACGCCTGCAGCGCCGAAGCCCTGTTGACCTTCACTTCGCTTCTGGGTCCTGGTGTACTGCATGAGGCATCCAGATCACAGGAGCTGAAAATGAGTGACCTCTGCAAACACTTCTGATTCAAGATGTTTATTATATCTTATACAACATGTCCAGAGAACAGCTTGATGAACAACTGCTTCTTTACACAAAATGACACAGGTGCGCCTTGAAGGCTGGGTTCAATTTGAGGTTCCTCACTGCAAGAAAGACATTGAGGTGGTAAAGCAGGTTCAGAGAAGGGCAAGGAAGCTGGTGAAGGGTCTGGAGAAAAGGTCTTGTGAGGAGCAGATGAGAGAACCAGGTGGTTTACTCTGGAGGCTGAGGGGAGACCTTCTTTCTCTCTACAACTACCTGAAAGGAGGTTGTAGTTAGGTGGGTGTTGGTCTCTTCTCTCTAGTAATAAGTGACAGGATGAGAAGAAATGATTTCAAGTTGCTCCAAAGGAGGTTTAGCTTAGATATTAGAAGCAACTCCTTCAGCAAAAGGGTTCTCAAAAACTGGAACAGGCTTCCCAGAAAGGTGGTCGACCTTCTTGTGGCCTTCCAGTATCTGAAGGGGGCCTACAAAAAAGCTGGGGAGGGACTTTTTAGGCTCTCAGGGAGTGACAGGACTAGGGGGAATGGAGCAAAGCTGGAGGTGGGGAGATTCAGACTGGACGTGAGGAGGAAGTTCTTCAGCATGAGAGTGGTGAGAGCCTGGAATGGTTGCCCAGGGAGGTGGTTGAGGCCCCATGCCTGAAGGTGTTTAAGGCCAGGCTGGATGAGGCTCTGGGCAGCCTGATCTAGGTTAGGGCATCCCTGCCCATGGCAGGGGGGTTGAAACTAGATGATCCTTGTGGTCCCTTCCAACCCTGACTGATTCTATGATTCTATGATTCTATGTGGTTTGATCTTCCATCCCTGGAGGTGCTTCAGAGGAGCAGAGATGTGGTGCTGAGGGACATGGCTTAGGAACAACCTTGGCAGAGTTAGAGAGTGGTTGGACGTGGCGGTCTTAAAGGTCTTTTCCAATGGGTCTGTGATTCTATGATTTAATCTCTCTTCATCTAGAAGCAGTGGGCAAGACCTCTTCCCCCTCCAAAGGGCAGCTGAAGTGCCTGTTAGCTGATGCATCATGTTTCTGTATCTGCTATAAATATATCCATAAAAGCCCAAGCTATGGCAAATATCAGCCACNGGAGGTTTAGCTTAGATATTAGAAGCAACTCCTTCAGCAAAAGGGTTCTCAAAAACTGGAACAGGCTTCCCAGAAAGGTGGTCGACCTTCTTGTGGCCTTCCAGTATCTGAAGGGGGCCTACAAAAAAGCTGGGGAGGGACTTTTTAGGCTCTCAGGGAGTGACAGGACTAGGGGGAATGGAGCAAAGCTGGAGGTGGGGAGATTCAGACTGGACGTGAGGAGGAAGTTCTTCAGCATGAGAGTGGTGAGAGCCTGGAATGGTTGCCCAGGGAGGTGGTTGAGGCCCCATGCCTGAAGGTGTTTAAGGCCAGGCTGGATGAGGCTCTGGGCAGCCTGATCTAGGTTAGGGCATCCCTGCCCATGGCAGGGGGGTTGAAACTAGATGATCCTTGTGGTCCCTTCCAACCC